>OX346221.1:14296806-14896806 GCA_947049295.1 Ligdia adustata
ACGACCGAAGTTAAGAAAACTAATAATTATTAGGTCCTTACATATGAAATTGGCGTTTTGTCGTACTGGCCACTTTGATCTCAAATATCTCTTCTTTGGTTAGGGATTCCAATTTCAAATTTATACAACTATTTATTCATACATATGTATTTCGAAAACCGTAATTCATATGTTTTGTCCTCGTTTGGTTTTTTCTTTGCGTCACGCAGTTTAGAAAATGGAAAAACTTGAAATATCGCGTTATTTACGAGTACGAGTTCCACCGTGGTACCAGTGCTGCAGAAACGGCTCGAAGGATTAATGATGTTTTTGGCGGCGGTAAAAGAAAACACAGTGCGTTTTTGGTTCCAACGTTTTCGTTCTGGAAATGTCGACCTGCAGAACAAGCCCTGTGGACGGCCGGAGACTAAAGTTGCTAATGAAGAATTGAAAGCTATTTTGGAAGCAGATCTTTCCCAAACCACGTCCGAGTTAGCTGCAGGCTGCGGTGTTAGTGATAACACTGTTTTAATCCACTTGAAGCAAATTGGAAAGGTGAAAAAGCTCGAAAGGTGGGTACCTCATGAATTGAGTGCAGCAAACCGACAAACGCGCGTCAACTGCTGCGTTACATTACTCAACCGGCACAATAATGAAGGGATTTTAAATCGGATCTTTCGGATATTTCAAGTTTTTCCATTTTGTAAACTGCGTGACGCAAAGAAAAAACCAAACGAGGACAAAACAAATGAATTACGGTTTTCGAAATACAAATGTATGAATAAATAGCTGTATAAATTTGAAATTGGAATCCCTAACCAAAGAAGAGATATTTGAGATCAAAGTGGCCAGTACGACAAAACACCGATTTCATATGTAAGGACCTAATATTTATATCAATTCATCTAGTTATGGACGACAATGTTTGCCAAAAATGATAGATAAGTCGCAATAAGATTCAAGATCATCTTATTACTTGTCGTTGATAAAATACAGATAACGGCTAAAATGGTTTTTTTATATCTTTTACCTGATTTCGATTCGAGCGATTCAAATATTAATTGTAATGTGAACTTCTCCCATTTACTGTTCATTTTAAATTTGAACGAAATCGAAACAGAGGTTTTATTTTTAAATAGAATATTTAAAAAAGTTCCATTGGCACCGGAAATGGAAGTTTGTAACGTGACCAAAAAGAAGGTTTATGAAAATGTGTTTTTTCGAGTGTATGTTTGCTTATTCAGCTCAACCGAATAAAGCGGTTAACTGATTATGATGTGGGAGAAGTGTGTAGATTTTCCTTTATTCTGCAAATGGCACAGGCTCTACTGGTAACATCCCATGGTTTCATTCGTTTAGAAAGATTGATGTAAAATATTCGAAGTTAATTTTAACCACTTGTTTGGTTATAGGTTCACTAAGTAAGTTTTACAATGTACATATTAAACAGCATAATTACCTGTGGAACTCTAAAAATATTATTTTTATCCCACCATTATGGAAATAGTATTTTTGCTATTCGATATCTGAAAGCAAAAGCTGTTTTTATCCGCTAGAAGATAAAGTAAATTTGAATTTAGAATATCGTGTCCACTAAGTTTGTGAGTTAAAAACCTATTCCTATTTATTTTCCATATGTAGTCATTTCCTCGCTGAGGTGGGATGAAAAGTTAAGTGTTGCACTCGAGTGCAAAGATTCTTCACCTTGTGCTCTTATAAATCCCTCGCTGACATTTAGGATTCTAATTTTTGAATCACTCGCTTGCTCGGTCATCAAAAACGAGCACGCAGTTAAAAAGCTACTTTGCATTCTTGTATAACAAATGACTATTTTACATTCTTTCGAATTATTATTTCTCGGGAGGTAGGTAAGTTTTAAATTTAAGTATATTGATAATCTGTGTCAGATATTATCCAGGTTTTACCCTCGACATATTTTAAGTTATGTACCTATGTAGTAGAATATTACTAAGCCACGTCTAACTCCTTATAGAAAAACGAGCAAATTTTTATAAAGTACTAAAAAAACACTAAAAAAATACAATATTAAACACCTGCTTACTAAACCTAATCAGTTAGTTACAAAAAAGTGAGTAAAAAAAGGCTATAACTTGATAACTCCTCCTGATATCCTACAAAAAATACTTAAGCGATAATAACAGCAAAGCACCGCCGCTGATAACCGTCTGTTACAAGACTAAAGATTTTGTTATTATATACTTGCGATAAATATATCTTTTCTATAATTAAGATCGTTAACGAGAATTATTCGTTAACGAGTTTTATTTCACTTGCACAATTAACAGCTTTCTTACCACAAATATAAACACTATATTCAACGATTCTGAAGCCAAAGGTTATAAAATATACAACGTGTAACAAAAAGGTGTGACTATCCATAAGGGTGTTTGTCTACTCATCATAGTGATTATTTGTAGAACAAAATTTTGCAAAATAAAAAAAAAGGTTTACTTGCCCATTTCGACATTGTTGAAGCAACGATTTCCAAAATTAAACCAAGCTTACGTACCCCTCTTTTTTCTCCCTTTTAAGCTATTGCATAGCTTTTATCGAGGCGATCGAATCAAGGAATTCCGTAACAAAAATAAACCTAACACTCGTCTAACGTCGTTTCAGTTCGCCAGACTTCGGCGTAGACGTATGCGTTTGCAATAGCTTTACCGCGGCAGTTTCCGAGTGCCACACGTATTTTTTTCTACTTCTTCTAGCCGAGAGTACATTATCTAATACAATGAATCAATTATATGTGTATTGTGACCTTTATATACGGGTAGGTCATGATGAGAAATCGATCATGATTAGCTGCGTGCAGTTAGGTAATTTCAGGTAGGTATAGGTCAGTAAGTGGGTAAATGATTATATGTACAAGGCCACTAGTTATCAATTCGTATTCTCTATAGGGTGGCTTCTGATCACCACAACTGAAAATAATCATTTCATTCTTTGATTATAAAAAATCTAAAGTCAAGTCTATGGAATTTTTCATCGGATTCTTTTGGGGGAGTGTAAATCTGACACACATCCCCATTTCATCTTCGGACAACTAGATTTACAAACATACGGCACTGGCACATAGTAGAAATTCAACGGGCTTGTACGAAACGCTTTGCGAACTATTACTGTGCGAACTGCTAGATTATGGAACTCGCTGCCGGCTTCTCCATTTCCTGATAGATATAATCTAGGTCTTTTTAAGTCGCTAGTGAATCTGTTTCTTCTAGGCAAGCGTGCCCCATCTTAGGCAGCATCGTCGCTTTACATTAAGAGACAAAATCAGATGTTCCATACAATAGTGTTCTTTCATCTAATATTACAAAAACTTATAAAACATGATAAAGTGTACAAGTATTAATTTTATTATTATATCGAATTACATCCATATTTTGTACATAAATTGTTTGGGCGCGTCAATGTTATTTTTTGTTTGCATGGAAAATCAATATTATTTCTTACGAATTTTCGATACTTTTTTTTGTTATGGCCATCAGAAGACGCCCTTAAGAGGAAGCAAGCATTAAAACTGAACCTGTATAATGCAGATAACAAGATATATAATCGTAAGCAAACAATCACATAATTTAACTTGGCAATTCAAATAATTGAGTTTTTCAGTAATTACTTTATCTCCAATTAGTTAAATTTTAATCAGAATTTTTAGGGGTCCGTTCTCTTCCAATTGAAGTTATATTCAACCGAATTGAAAAAAAGGAAGTATTGTATTTTCTCAGATATGGCTGGATCGATTTGAATAATTCATTTTTAATAAAGGGTATACATTCCGATTAGTCCATATAATGTTACTAAAATCGTCTCAGTAATAATATGACATGTTTGAAACGTACGTTTTGAGTACTTAATAAAAGTCAGCTACTTAATACTTTTTTTAAAATATTACTTTTTATGTTTAAAATTTGGTTTATTTCCAATGACAGTAAAAACATGACCTAGCAATCGTAGAGAGCAGCACACACGATCATAAAACTCTTTCGTAATGTCTCTCCGATAAATCGTATAGAGTACTCAGGCCGTGACCCCGGAGATGCATTTACAATCTATAACTTCATATCGAACTTCCCATAAAATATGATTAAAAACAATTGGTTTAAAGTTAATTTCAAAAAACCCCGACTGCAAGAACGTATCTTAACAAGTGAAATCGTGTAATGCAGGTAGTATAGCACATGATCATCTGCAGGTAGAGACGAATCTATTGACACCACTCACATAAAAATACGACAAGCTCTTTATGCTCTATGGCGTTCCAAATAATTATACATATCTACACTCGAAAAACATAACCTTCCTTCTTTCGCAGTCGGGTAAAAAAACGACCAATTAAGAACGTCTTATTTTTGAATCGGTTAGTAAAGAAACGAATTTCGAAATTATTCACCGCGCATATTTTAATACATTTTGAAAAACCACGGACCCGAGTCAGTACCTATTTAATAACTGAGGTAAACATTCGTAATTAAGTAGGTATAATATTTATTCAAAATATCATGCCAACGTAATTTCTGTTCGACGTATATGTTTTTTGAGTTCCGCAAAAACTTTATACCTAAATTTTCTGATATTCGCTGGCGTCACAAGTCAAGTCTGTCCTACTAGCCCTGCTTTGTCGTGATCGGCTAGAGGCTATTTTCTAGCATGGTTTTTACCAGTTTTTTTTTACTACTTGTCTCGTGTCCAATGGATGAATTTACACCGACATTTGCTGGCTGCTTGGGACAGAACATAGACACTAATGCACTATGTACATAATCGCCGTGACTGCGTATTACCGGTGTTTTATAAACTAACCCTATTTTACGGGGCCTAATCAGCTAAACTTAGGCATGAAAGGGGTGAAAGTGGAATGCTTGAACAAGCACGCTGAGGCTCAGAAACTTCAGCGTCAGATACCCGTGTCAACCCGAGAATTTATTTAGGCTTCAGCGACACCGGACAGTTACTTTACGGAACCTTTACCTAAGCGTCAGCGTGCTCTTGAACTATAAACTTTTTTATGTTTTTGAGTTATATAGGTACTTGTAAATTATAAAGTTATCCTTTATTGTAACGTTCACTGTAAATCGGCCTTTAAAAGTCAAGCTGTAAATAGATTTACGACTTAATTCGAAAGTATTTAAAAGGATTTGGTTACAATTATTGTTAATCTTGTTGAGTGTGCCGAGTTCGTTTAATTTTTGAGTAGAAATAGCCGAACGGTTACCTTAATAAGTAACAGGTAAAGTTGTTAGTAATTTGTTTGCTCATTTAAACCGATTCCTTCCTTTTTAGGGTTTCATGCCAATCCCCCAAAAAAACCTAAAATACTTATTTTGTATTGATTTAATTATTTATTCCATAATGTGAATATCCAATAATGTATTAATCTGAGAATATTTAAAATCACGTTTGTTTTATTTGAGCTCCCTCAAATATATGTTTTAATCTAGTTTTAGTATTGGTTTTGTAAGCGGTAAAATACTACGCCTGCAAATAATTCAATTGAGTAGATATCACGGTTCATGAGATGCAGGCTGATGACTGACGGACAGGCGAACAGCGAAATCTTAGTATTAGAGTCCCGTTTACTCTTTCTAAGGGTAAAAACAGGACTCTATTACATTTATAAGTTTTGCTGAAGGCTGGCTGTCTCACGAACCGTGATAGCTAGACAGTTGAAAATTTCACAGATGAAGTATTTTTGTTACCGCTATAACGACAAATACTGAAATAAATACAATAAAATCAGTTTCAGGGTTCCTGTACAACAAACGTAATTATTGTCGTTTTTGCTCGATAATTGTAGCGAAAACAGATAGGAACTCGAACTAATTTTGTATAGGCTAACGGTACGGAACTCTTCGTGCGCGAGACCGATATGCACTTGGCAAATTTTATTAGAAGTAGGTACAGACTTCAGATTTACTTTTCATTCTGCAGTCAAAACCTTAGGTATTAACTTTTAAATGCATACAAATGTATTAGATTTAATTGAATCAGTTGACGCAAGTTATTATACTCTACCCAAACGTGGTTGTTGTTTTGCAAAAACTCTTAATAACTTCTTTGTACTAACCTAATACATTACCTTTGATGATATTAATTCACAGGCAAAAAAAAGGCAATGTTTTTTTAGCTTTTTCTTTCTTTTCATAATTATTGAAATATAAACACTTTAATTATTAATATCTTATTATTTTATCAGTGATTACGGTTATTCGAGTTCCGGTTATTAATTACATTTATTTTAATATGACATATGGACACCGTAAGTGACTTTGTACAATTGACTTTAAACAAGTTAAAAATAATACTTATCTGAAAACATTTTAATTATTCTTGTTAAATAATAGTGACTCAGTACGGACTTTCATTACGGCAGACGATGATATATTTTTTTCTTACTTATTTCGTTAAAAATCCAACCTCTTTAC
The DNA here is from genome assembly GCA_947049295.1 of Ligdia adustata. Classification (NCBI taxonomy): domain Eukaryota; kingdom Metazoa; phylum Arthropoda; class Insecta; order Lepidoptera; family Geometridae; genus Ligdia; species Ligdia adustata. The sequence continues at coordinate 14,303,232 of OX346221.1, forward strand.
CGGTTTTGATTAAATTATAATAAACAAACAGTTCAAACAAGAAAAGATTTTTTCAAATCGTTCCACCCGTCGTCTTTGCGGAAATCAGGTACGTAAGAAATGTGAAACAATTCGAGTCCTCCCTCTTTTTGGAATTCGGTAGTAAACAAGCTTATATCAGGAACAATCAACTAAAAAGTTAAAAAGTTTGAACTCAAGATAAATGAACTAAACCCAAAATTATTTGAGTTTATTTTGTTTAGCTCGGAAATCTTGACGTTCATCTTCCATCTTTATCATCAGACCAGGTCTAGGCTCCAACTATTAAGTAAAAAGTTACACAGGGAAGTAATACAGATTTAGCTTCCAAGACTTTTTACAAATAACGTAGCAAATGAAACTGAAAATCAAATGAAAACTCTGTAAAAAAACCTCCTTTCTTAAACACGGCTTTTATCTGAGTGTGAATTTAAATAAATGCTTTTATTATTAACGGTCTTATTAATAAACGCGTCTTAACCTTAAACGTCTTTTGTCTTGTTTTATCCGATGGAGAACGTCACGAGTCAAAACAAGATAAAAGACGTTTAAAGTTAACACGCGTTTATTAATAAGACCGTAAACGTGTGGACATTATTACTAATTAAATATCAACTTCAATAAAGTTCATTATCTTATTAATTTGGCAAAGGACTTGTTTCATTTTCGGCCATGACGTTGTATGTCTGCCATAAAATGCCTAAAGATATTTTTAATGTTGTGTATTAATAAATCCCGCATCAATCACATATTTCATCGTGTAATTGTAGTAGAATTATGGTATCCCTGGAAGATTTTTGTCTAGTTTGACTCCAATGGTCACACTATCTATAAATTGTATCGCCCGTAACAAATATCAAATTGAAACATTAAAAAAATGCGCAAGTTACCTATTTGAGTAAATAACGTGAAAAACATATTTTGAATTTGAATTAATTATCTATACTGAGATAAGTTATTTTGAATTTGGTTGATATATTAAAGATCATCTCCTACTTATTTATGTACACTGACCTGGCCGGTGCTCCGTTAATTTTTGAAACATCTCTATTGGTAAACAGTTATATTTGAAAGATTTTTTTTGCTTAAAGAAAGCATTGAAAATCTAAAAAGTTTTGACTAGAATTGCTGTGTTGTGAAGATTTTAGATAATTATAATACGTAAATTAGTACGTAAACGAGTAATTTATTACCAGATGTTTAAACGGTATAGGAAAAACTTCATGAGAAAAGTTGCGTCGGAGAAGGACCCGCAAATTGGTCAGCGTAGTGGTCTGTATTATGTGGTACTTTTACCTACCTTTACCTTATCTGTACCTTTTTAGGAAAGATCTGAACTCAGAAGTGAGACAAAAAGGGCTGATAAAAAAAATTAGGTACATAAGCATTGAGCAAAATGAAGAATAGATAAGCAGTAATGATTATTAGGTCGATGTAATTAAATCAGTATTAATAATTGTCTCGAGGCATTTGCGACAGACATGATATGTAATATCGTATTTGTGTTCTAATTTATTACACTTTGATAAACTTTACACCGATAAGGGATATTGTTTATTGTAAAAATTAATAATCGGACACTTATTATAATTGCTTGCAAAATTCTATGCTGTTTTATGTGTTTATTGTTCTTGATGAGCATTTAATGAAAAACTGATCAGTCTAGGCTATCTACTCGTAGTATCTAATATACTACGAGCCTTTTAGTTTAACGTTAGCCTTACCAGTTCTAGGCCTGCTTTATTTTAATATATTAAAATTAAACAATATTTGGTCAGGGTTCTATACGTATCTAGTAATCGAGACGCTCGCGAGATACGAGTAACTTCGCATACTAAATTAAATAAGTAAAATTAAAGTAATAAATTTATATAACAATATTTTCAATAAATTTTCTTGCTTTAGTAGGTTTTTGTGTTGTAAAATATTTTAAGTAGGTAGGTATGTATTTCTGTTTAATTTAGGCTTTAATTAAGATGAACAGCAAATTAATAATAATGGTCATTTGATAATGGTTTTTTTTTGGCTCGCTTGGCAAATTGCGGGCTGCGGGCTTCACGTATCTGCCAAAGCTAATAACCTTCTCCGACAAGCAGGTTTCCTCACGATGTTTTCTTTTACTGGGTCCTACAATGTGCGTGTCTCACGCACTGGGCAAATTTCTTGTATAGTTTATCACCAACTCTGCTCTTATGTTACTAAAAAGTCCTACAGTTTTTCAGACTCACTATCTCACCTTGCTCAATAAAAATCGAAGTTGGATAGTACAGTACCCTATGAGCATCCTAATTTTAATTTTAAATGAGTAAAATGTTAATGTTTTCTTTTTTCCAGTTTATAAATTCTGATCAAGTTTAAGGAAAATCGAATATTTAAATAATTTTATCATCGTAATGGACGAGAGATGTTAAGCCTAAAAAATAGTTGAATATAACTCTTGGATAAAATAATTTAAGAAATGGCTGCTAATAAGAAAAAACTAATACAACCGAACCTCAGGACGAATCGTAAGTACCTATTTAAATTCAAATTAAAACTTAATAGGCATTATACCTACTTAGAAACATTATTATTTATAATAGCTGGAATCTGCGTTTTTTTCCACGGATCCCTAATTTTTTATAGCCTATGTTACTCAGTGATAATGCAGCTTTGTAATGGCGAAAGAATTTTTGAATTTGATTCAGTAGTTTTTTTTATTTAAACTTTACTTACAAAAATACAAATCTTTCTTATTAGTATAGAAAGTATAAATTACGTTGATTGATTAGCGCATTTTTTTTGCATTTTCATTGTTATCGCCATTGCTTTAATGCCCATTAATAATTTAATACTTATTAATTTTAAAATCTATAGATTAATCCTGTTATAAATTTTAATTTACAATTCTATACGTAGTATCCTTCCAACTTGCCTTGTACGTAATTTTGTCCGCGTGAGAAGTATGTAGGTACTTTTACCAAATCTAATGACAATTTTACTAAAAATTAATAAATATAAATTTACTAAATTTTAAAGTTGTCGTTAGAATTGTCCATAATATTATTTTCTATTCTCTCAAGTTTAAAAATGCGTCTTCATGCCCAGTAAAAAGTAAAATCGCAAATTATTAAAACCCCAAAAACTAAAGAAAAACTTGAGAGGTGTCAAGGAACACGCGGATGGAACGAAGTTCCTTTCGATTCATTAGTGAAGGAATTGTTATAAAAATTTATATTGTTACAATTCCTTAATTAATTAATAATAATTTCCGAAATAGAAAGACGAAACGAAAATAACTTGCTTGCTTTCTATGAGAGAGAAATAAAGAGAGACAGACAGAGAAACACGCGCACGCCACACGTCTTACAACTATAGCAAAAAGTGTCGTTACAACTTTTAGTCTTAATTTTTTCCGTCTAGCCCCCTTTAGCAACACGCGATAAGGAACTTCGTTCCAGATATACGCTATTTTGTAGGTTATTTTTTATGCCAATGGCAGCCATCTTGAATTTTGAAATTGATCATGGTGTATTATAGTGCTTTACTAGTCAAGCCCTCTTATTTGATACATGGGTATCATTTATTTTTTACAACTCCTTTAATCCATATTAAGCTGCGGTCACAAAATGGCGGAATACATATTTTTTACCCGCAGCCATCTTGAACCAATTGTAATCAAACATATCTAAGAACATGCCTGACTAATTAACCATAAAAAAAACAAAATCGGTTCATACGTTCGGGAGCTATGATGGCACAAACAGACACACACAGATATAGACATTATGTCAAACAAATAACATTTTTGTTTCAAGAGTTAAAAAATGGCAAAAACCATTGCTATTATCTAAATAAAAGTATTAGACCCTGTTGGCCCCATATTGGCAATAAGACTACTTATATTTGGAATTCGATCCAAGCACCTTTTGACCGCGTGCAATGGTTGCACTACTTACCTTCCAACCGAACGGAAACAATTTAGATAATGAATAGACAAGGCCCACGCGTTGTCCCTTGAGATATCCCCGAACCCTTCGAAGCGTGGAACTCAATGGATTACTTTGTTTTGTGTTTCTAGCTTTTAATCCCCGACGCAAAAACGGCGGGGTGATTTAAGGTCGGGTGAACCGATTTTTAATTTGATTTTTTGTTTATTAGTTAGGAGTGCTCTTGAACCGAATCTCGTCTAACATGATGAAAATCGGTTCAAGAGACCGTCAACATAAATTAGTCTATTTGTGACCCTTTACAGCTTTAACGAGTAGACCGATTTTAATGTGCGAGGTGTCGTTGGATTTGTCTTTATCTGCAGATGTCCATAGGCTATGATGGTTGAATCCCGCGGTTTCATTCGTGGTTTAAAGTTTTTAGTTTCTTGTTCGGAACTGCAATATTTGCTTTTACATACTTAGATGCAAAGTTCCGACTTTTTCATATTTATTTATTGATGAACTTATTACTCGTACTATCATCAATACGAGTAAGTCTTTTTTTAAACTTTTACAAATTTTCCTACGACATTTTGGATTTTTTGAAATTGACATAAATTGTCATATAGTTAATAAATTAATAATTTAATTGTCTGCAGGAAAGTTCCTCTTTGTCACGACATCAGGAGTGATATTTTTGCTCATACCGTTGCTTCTGATTGTCACGGATCCAATGTTCATAATCGGAAAATATGTAAGTATGTAACCCTAAGGATTAAATTTTCATTATAATTTAATCATTACCATAATAACCGTTGTATACTATGATTATCTTGGAATCTCTGAATCACGGTTACCCTTCTGTTACCCTAGGGGCTATAGGCTTCAGGGTTCTAGCAGTTTAAAAGTTATACGATGAATGGAATAACTAAGTTTTAGCAGATCTATATCTATATAAAACACATGAAAGTTATTAGTTATTTCCATGTAACTAAAGTAGAATACTCTTAAGTAGGTGACTTTTTCCTGCCTTTTAAGAATCGTAAGGTCCCTTCCACAAAAGTACATAATAGGTAACTTTTTTATGTTCAAATTGTTCTTTGGCTGAGTTGTGGTCAGATTGTGACAATTACAGATCATTATTTAGCTTGTTTCTTTTCGTTAGATTGTTTTGATAAATTTAATTGTAACAAATAAACTATTAACATTTTATTCATTTATTCTTTAATCAAAAAAATTACATTTATTTCAAGTCATATCCAGATAATTTATGCAAGTTAAGAATTAGTTTTTTTATTAAGCTAAATAATGATGAATTATAGTACAATTAAATCAATAAAATAATTCAAGAGTTATATCGAAAGAGTTTACAATATGAGAAATTCCACGGACTCGCACTAAACGCTTTGCGTCGATTTTTATGCGAACAGCCGGGTTGAAGAATTCGCTATCCAGTTCTACATTTTCCGATAGCTATAATCTCGGTCATTACAATTCAGAGCAAATCGGTTTCTTCTACACAAGCGTGCCACATCCTAGGCCACATTGTCTCTATAAATCAAACAAGTTGCGTTCACATGCAACCCTATTATTAAAAAAGAAAAGATATGAGATAAAGAGATAAAAACTATTTATTGCACTCTGTCTTTATCATTCTTGCAGAACTTCCGGCTGGCAAACGGCACGGTCCTCCACCAGATCTTCAGCTCAGAGCTGGAGTGTGGAAGGTTCGAGGTGTTCCTCTTCAATATCTCCAATGCGGAGCAGTTCCTATCCGGCGATGAGGACAAGCTGAAGCTACAGGAGGTCGGACCATTCACTTATATGTAAGGTGGTTTATGAATGAACGATAATATTTATTTCCTTCACACCTCATCTTATTATTTCTCTTTTTCTCAGTATCTGACTTCCTCGATACGTCATGACTTAGCACAAGTCATCCTCAGAGACGTTAACTCTCCAACATCTCCTGAGGATGCCTTTTGCTTCGGCGAAACACGTGTCGAGAAAGTCAGATACTGAGAAAAAGAGATATAATAAGGTGAGGTGTGAAGGTGGTGAGGAGGAACAAAAATATTTTTCGTGATCTCACGCGGATATTAAAACAAAGCGGGAAAACACTAGATATTCTTTAAACAACGTCTTACTTTCAACCGCGACTCGAAAAGTCTCAGAATAGTTTTGTTTCGTAGCATGCATGCTTGTTCTTCTTGTTCCAAACATTAATACGGAAGAATAGGCACATCACTATACTTCCAGAGAAAGATAACAATGCTTGTTTCATTGTTTCAGAGAATACCGGACGCACAAAGATCTGCTGTTAAAAGACGGCTTGATGTCGTTCACACCACAACTGCGGTCAGTTTTCGTGCGCGAAGAATCAATTGCAAACCCTGAGGACCTTAACATTACTATGCCAAATATACCACTATTGGTAAGCCTGAGACACCATGTACCGTGCCTTAACCTAGAACCTACTTTCCATGACTTACTGGAGAACTCTGGTTTACCATGTATGAATTTTATTATGCCTTCACCTTTGCCAACAAAACTGAAATAACACTCTTTTTGTCAGTATATCTGGGTGAAATCATCAAGGTGCAAAAAGCCCATGGTGGATTGAGGAAAACTTTAATTTTCATTTTAATCGCCTGGGTAAAATCACCTGGGACGCACAAAATGGAATATAGCGACTTGATGCATTTGACATTGTGGTAAATTTTCATACAGTTCTTACTTTAAAACGTTATCTTGAAACTTGTTTGTGTATTTTTAAGATTGAATATCTTAGGCGAGAAGCGGTTAAACGCAACTCTACTCAAATATCTATTAAATATGTTATCACCAATTCCAGAGTGCCACGACCCTATTAAGCTCATCGCCTTCCATGGTTCGGAGTGTCTTCAGCCTGATAGCTTCTCAGTTCCGATCCAAGGCTGTGGTGCGCAAGACGGCACAGGAGTACATGTGGGGTTACTACGAACCTGTGCTTAGCTTCGCCAACAAGCTGGTTCCGGGGCTCGTGCACTTCGACAGCACCGGCATCATGGATAGAGTGAGTGAGAGTAACTCGGACATAAGTTATTTTTTAGAATAAGTAATAATAATATGTAATAACCTACTTCCGTTGCGTCAGGTGCCAGCTCAGATAAAACTTTTTAGAATATTTCGATTTAAAAATTAAACCACTGAACCGATTTTGATAAAATTTCAATGGAACTTAAGAAGGACCCTTCCAAACTACAAAATATTTTTTATTTTTAATAAGTTCATCCGTCATCGAAAAATCAGGTAAGTAACAAAAAACAAAATAAAAACCGTTGTATTGAGTACCTACGTCCTAATTTTTTGGAAATTCGATAAATATTTACGTCTAATTCTCTCAGTGCGAACTATCAGATTGTGGAACTCGCGTAGAAGTCGCGATTGAATCGATCACTTCTAGGCAAGCGTGTATCATCTCATGCTGCATCATTGCTTTACATCAGGCGAGTCGTTTTCAGTCATAAACTAAATTAATACAATCATATAAAAACGATAAAGCAACAGGGTAAGAAAACAGTCGACTGGACAGTCGGGCTTACAGATTATAATGACTATTGGAAATACTACTTTTGAACTGTAAACGCGATTCTATACATGGATCTAAATTATATTTACCCACTCTGTTTGTTAAATACTGAGATACAGTGATGCAGGGAACTACATATAAGATATATTTATATCCCATGATAATGCAGAAACACACTTTGTCAGCGTCCCGGCGGACCACCTAAGCTGAAACCGGACGCACTTACTTATCATATTAATAATTTGTCCAAACAACGCAAATCAATCACCTACTTCAACTTTGTGATAAACCCGAGTCGCCTGACGTTCAGATACATAAATAATGTATCTTAGTGCATACATAGATATGAAGTTCTGACAGATTTGTACACTTCATTGCAGATGTATGACAAAAATGAATATTATCATTTGGAGTTGGGTGCTACTGATGCTGACAAATTCAGCATCAAGACTGTGAAGCAATACCGGGTCATCACGTCTGCGGGACAGCAAGTCGTCACCGAAAGGTAAATGATAGGATAAAGACTAGTTCCGGTTGTGTAAACAAATTCAGAAGCTCTCGAGTAGTCTCTTCCGTCGCATCGGTCATCCGTATGATTTTTTTTTTACTTTAAACGGCTTTTACTATAATTTTACACAGCGTTCTTTGTTTTTAGCTGATTATAAATTTATGAACCGCCACAAATTCAAAGCTTGTAATCACGTGTATAGAAAACTACAAAGTTTCAAGGTGCTTAATTATTATTGAAATCGCGTTATTTATCTTGTTTAAGTATTTTATATCTTCAAATGTAGTGTAAACATTGATTCACAAAAAGTAAACTTACCAAACAACAGATAATGCATCAGAGGTCAAACACTTTTTGCATATTTAATGTTGTCAAGAAGTATTTTTATTTCTTTTGGTAAGTTGTTCTTCAAAACACTTATTGACTGACTGACTGAAAGATAACTGGTAATATTACCGATGAATAAACTTCTATTTGTATCGCCTAATGTAGAAGAAGTATCCCTTTTTTCCGACTTCAAAAAGGAAGTTCTCAATTCGTCCGAATCTTTTTTTTATGTATGAGTTTCTTTTTTTTTCAAAAAGGTGTACTTTCCCATTGATTCCATATTATTTTGATTTTCCATCCTTTGGTCTGTCTGCCCATTTTAACTTCTACAGTCCGTCGCATCAATCAAAATGTGTGAAATTGGATGCAAGTATTAGTTTGTTTATAGACTTTATTTTTGATGTAAAAAAATGACAATTTTTTACGTTATGGGTGTTGGAATGGAAGTTGGGATGTGTTTTTTTTAAACAAATACAATATAGTTCTTTTAAAATCAAAGTATCTAAAGTTAAATGCATACATAATTTTCATAAAAGTTACAGCAATTAATACCATTTTTATTGTTCCGTACCCAAGGATAAAAACGGGAGCCTATTGGCGCTGACATCATAACAAAGTGGGAATAACTAGATATTCTTTAAACAATATTGTACTTCCGCAAGATAACACCTGACTCCATTAATCATTTCATCTATTTTGGTTCATGTGTTTTAATTTACTATAAATATAAAAGTTACTTGTTTCAGTACAGCAACCTACAAGGATACATACGAAGGCATCGCTTACCCCCCGAAGTTACCCCGGGGTTCTCCCGTCAATATCCTACGTGTGGGGATCTGTAAGTCATTCCCCATGACTCTCTGTGGAAAGACCACCTCTCAGTACGGTCCTGACGCCCTCGTCTATGAGATGAGTGAACGAGCCTACGGGAATGCGACACTTTGTAACAGCAAGGGATTCTGTCCAAAGGGCTTGATGGATATGTCACCGTGCTATTTGGGTACGATATTATATCACTTATTAAACAGAACTAGTCTGAAAATGTTTAAAAGAACATGTGTAGTTTTTATACATAGTAGAAACCTGTAAGTGATGGGCCAGGTTTCCATATCCGATTATTATGAAATAGGAATTGAGGCTGTGCTTTTGGGTTTTTTTTTTGTAGCAATGATGACCGAGTAGTTAGTAAGGTCAATTGCCATGCGATAAGTACTAAGTTTTATCCCACGATAAAAGGAGCCTGAGCTAACAGTGAAGGAAAAAATCACAGTTAGAACTATATCATGGCGGTAGCGCGATTACTAACGCTCCCTGGCTAAATTCCACTCTGAAGTTAATAAATTCTGACACTAAGTACCTTACGGTGTGTACGGGCAGGTTTTTTTGAGAACCAGTGTAATTCAGACGAAGCATGCTCTATCTAGGTCTGACTTCTATGGTCCTGCGTTGTGCAAGTTTAAGACTTCGATAAAAAAGTTTGATATTAAGATCTTTATTCTACGAAGTGTTAAAAGAGGTTAGATTAGGTTACATTCAGTTTTTTGGTAATAATACGAGTATTTATTTAAAATTTAATAACCAGATCGCTTATTTGAATTTTAACAAAATAGCTTAGAAATGGAGATGGATCTGTGCTTTTATAAAGAACATGCACACGTTATCTAGAAAACAATATACAATAAGAGCAAACTGATACTACGAGCAGTTTATATATTACTTACTAATATTATGCAATGTCATTTCAGGGTTACCGCTTGCATTATCCAACGGGCATTTCTTGGACGGCGATCCCAGGCTGTTTGATAGAATAGAAGGCTTGTCGCCAGACCGGGAGAAACATTCCAGCCATATTGTTATAGAACCAGTGAGTGCCCGTATAAAATTATGATATATACCTACTGATATATTTTTTTGTCTTATTAATCCTTAATTTGAATATACTTATATATATATAAGTAGTTAGTTGTTATTTTATGTGCGATATTATTATATGTACTCTTGTATGTTTTGGTCATTACTATTATTATTTATATTTTTCTTTACTGTTTTGCACCACACCGTCTACGCTAAGTTTTATTATTATATTCCATTCCTATAAAGGTTGCCTGGAAGAGATCGCTTTTTAGCGATAAGACCGCCTTTTGTGCCATGTTGTTTGTTTTTTTAATTCTCTTTGTATTGTATTTTTGTGGTGACAATAAAGAAGTATTGTATTGTTATTGATATAAATTATCTAGGTGCAATGGAAAGCAGAATGCCCCATCAGGCTGCAGTTAGTGCAGTTACCGATAAGCATTTGTTACTATAGAAATATAAGCAGCAACCCTACAAACGTAAAATGAGTCTACAATTTACGCTCATCCTCTTGAATGAAAATGCCTGTTAAGTACTCTGTATACTTTATACCTTTACAAAATAATTTCAATTCTTCAAGCACAATCAGGCTCTTTAAAACTTTCTACATGTCTAACTGAAATGTATTCTCTATACACTAATGATTGCACAAATTATATTCGTTATCTACTTAAATTGAAATAGTTCTTAATTATTTAGTTGTGATTTTTAGTAATTAAGGTTTTAGTTATTATAACCAAGTATAACTTGTACTTATATGTACATACTTATATATATATATATATTGCACACCCGATGTGGGTCGGCTATTGATACTTTTCTTGTATTGTGAACATCTTTGTTAACACAGTTTGGCAATAAAACAAATTCTGATTCTGATACTTACAACTAACTCCCTAACTGTTGTAGTTAGTTAGGTCATAAGTGAACCTGAAATATTTATTGGAACAGTCATTATCGTAATAATATTGTATGAATGGTAGAATAGTTTTATTTATCACATTATTTAATATACCTATACAAAAAAATAGGTCACAAAGAAATTACCCCTAATCAAATAACCCTGAGTTGACAGCTCCTGGTGCAAAGGTGCACTTGAAGCATTGCCACGCTGAATTGCAATGGCCATCCTTTGCACCAGGAAGGAACCGGAAAGATTATGAAATATTTTTTTTGTTTTCAGAAAATAGGTTTGACTCTCGAGACGAAGCTCTCCCTTCAAGTGAACATAGTTCTGGGTAATTTGGACTACAACACAGAAACACGAAAATTTTCTGACATCGTGCTGCCTATCGCGCATTTCAAAATTGTAAGTGACAACATTGAATTAGTCCTTAAAAGTCTTATTAATTAGTCTTTTTTGTACTAACTTCAAAAAAAGAAAACGTTCTCTATTTTCAGAATTATTTTTTTGTGTTCTGTGATATCTCAGCTGTGTATTTAACGAATTGTATTGTTTTTTAAAAGTCTGGTTGTTCCAAATATATTTTTAAAGCATTGGTTCGTTTTGTTTTTCAATGAAAAAACTAAACTGAAAATAAGTATGTCCTGCTAAATTGAAGTCAGTCAACAAAAACATTGTTGGTAATGTTTATCAGCTCAACTAACATCGTTTTATTTAGAAAACTAACGCTCGTTTGATACATTTTGATGAACAATACAGGTTTTCATGCGTACCTGATTGTTGGAAAGGTCCAACATATAAAACGTGCCATCGTTGTGGACACGAGCGACTCATTTGATCCCTGATGTAGTTCACCGAATGTGAACGAAACTGTAGTTGGACCATTGATTAAGAGTAACTCTATGTTAGTTTAATTTACCTTTAATAATCTTACAATCTAGCCTAAGGCTAACAAGCAATTAGAATTTAGCTTAAACTACTAAAAAAATAGTGTTTCTATAAATGTGTCCATTTACACGAATCGTAAAATATCAAGTAAGGGGAAGACACTTAATGCACTATATTTTTTGTAAGAGTTTTCTCTTGTATTTTAATTTTTTTTGTGTCTGCAATAAAAAAAAATGTATCTATCTAAGAATTTTTTTTATATACAACACAGCTAAGCATTTGAACACAAGCTCGCACGACGCACACCCACAGAAGGCAGCGACACTGTAGCCCTAGACGGAGCATGCCAAGTCTAGAGTAGACTGGCTCTCAAGAAAGGCTGCTGGAACACACCATATTGGTTTCCTCTCGATGTTTCCCTTCACCGGTAGCTTGCAGTGCATATTACGTGGAATCGAACTTCGTAACTCTAGCACGGCAATCGACCTCACTGATCACTCGACATCATCGCTTCGAATGCAACTATTTTCATGTGTTTTTTAAACTTTAGTTATATATTATTTGTAATTTCAGAGGCAACCGAATCTGCCAGAGATAGCGATACGGGCTTTGAGAGTAATGTACATCACAATGCCGAAGATTCTCCTCGCAGTGGAAGTCATACTCGGAGTTATAGGCACCCTCCTTTTATGTTACTCTGCGAAGCTGCTGCGTCAAAGTCGAAATAATTTAGAAGTAACTAATAGTAATACCAAAGTGAAATTACCTCTCATACATCAGTGATATTAGATATAATAATAGTTTAGTTTGGGTTACGTTAGAAAATAAAATAATTAAAAACTAACAAATAAATTAAAGCATTTTTATTCCTTAATCGCATACTGTACTTAAAAGTTTTATTTCTGAAACCTTAAGGACTGCGAAAGAAAGAGGGTTATGTTTTTCGAGTGGATGTATGTGTATAAGTAGGTATGTATGTATGTTTATATGTAGATATGTATGTATGTATATTTCTTTGGCACGCCCTACAGCCTAAACGGCTTGTCGTATTTTTATGTGAGTGGTGTCAATAGATTCGTCTTAGTCCTAGCTATAATGGCTCTTCTTATCTCTCAATCCTCTTAGCTATAATGGCCTGCCTGCTATCAAGTTGTGTTGTTGTGCTGGTGCTGCATTCAATTCATGGAAGCAAGTTCAAATCGCCAATCTCATAAGGAGAGTTGTTCTTTGTGATTCTTCAAGAGCGCGCGAACACGCTCAAATAATTCACTGCACTGGAAATATACGTTATAAAGCACAAATGATCGTCAAATACTGCTAAAAACTTTTTTTTTTTTGCCTACCATCGTCCGACACATTTTAATTGTTTCGATAAAAATAAAAACAACAGTGACAACTAGTGACAAGACAACCAATTGACATTACATTCATTAAGAAGACGGTAAGGCTAAAGGCGCATTTGTGAGGAAGACGGTGAGGCTAAAGGTAATAATGTTGAAGTGTGGAGGTTGTGGAAAATTTATATCTTCGCAAGATGCCGCAAAATGTAGCAGGTGCACCGGTGTTTTCCATAGAGCTTGTGTCAACATACCGACCAAAGCGACATCGTCTGTAACGTGGTTATGCCCGGCGTGTAAGTGTTCGTTGCCACGAGATAACAAGACGTCAACTCCAGTTAGAGGGTCTGCGTCGCAGTACGTAGAATGCCAAGAGCAGGTTGTTAACTCACAGGATGTAGAAGAAGTTAGTGACCCCAGTATGGAAGCTGTGCAACAACTGGTAACTATAGTGCAAGACCTGAAGTCAGAAGTAGTTACCTTAAGAACAGAGTTGAAGGACAACAAAGAGCAAATGTCTGCTTTGAAGGTAGAAGTCTTCGGAATGAGCTTCGGGAGCAACGAGAGAAGGAACGCAAAACTGAGACCCAAGAGCCGGCAGTAGCGACGGAGAGACGACAGCCAGCCACACCTATGACGTCAGAACCTACAATGACAACTGAGAATAGATCTGACGGCTTGACATTAGAACTGACGGCAGAGCCGATATTGATGCAAAACACATGCTCCAATCTAGAAACAGATGCTAACAACTTTGAAAATAACTGGACAACAGTAACGAACCAGAAGCGTCGTCGACGTACGGTTGATGGGGCTGTAGAAGTCACTGTTGATCGTCAATCTCGAGGGCCACCCGTGAATGTTACACGAGGCACAGCCTCCCCGGGCTCAACAACCTGTCCATTTCTAGCAGCTGAGAGGAAGTCTTACTTGCACCTCTACTATGTGCATGTTGATACTACGACGGATCAAATTGCCGGCCATCTCAATAATATCTGCCCCGGTAATAAAAGTTCCGTCCAAGCTCTGAAAGCCCGTGGTGAATATGCATCTTTTAAATTAGCGGTACCTTCTAAAGACGTAGAAAAATACCTGTCACCTGAGCACTGGCCGGAAGATGTGTACATTAAACCGATTACTGAGAAATTCCTGGTATCCGGCGTGCACGACGGCGTGTTGTTCCCCGGCGAGTATACGGTATTACGACACGTACGCGCGCGTGACCACGGATGGGGCGGGGTGCTGTTGGCAGTACGAGACACACTTCCCGTATATCAGGTGGTAGACATCGACGCCTACTCAGATGACGTTGTACCTCGCGCTATCAGTATCCAACGTGGTTTACTGCCGAAATAATTAGGAATATCAAAAATAAACACTTTCATTTGAAGAGATTTAGAGAGCAGCACCAGGAGTTTAACTGGGAGATGTTTAAATTTTACCGACAAAAAGTTAAATCACTTATTGACATATCTTATAAAGACTTTATTACTAAAACCGAATCTGATATCAGAAATAATCCCAAAGAGTTTTGGAAATTTATTAAAGATCAGAAATCGGACCGAAAATTTCTTTGTGAGTTCGAATTTGGCGGTAGGACTGTTTCTGGCAGTGAAGCTGCCAACGCGTTTGCCACCTATTTTAAATCAGTCTTTCTCACGGAGTCTCCGAAACTGTCTGCCGAGGAAGTTGAGAGCGAGGCAGCAAACTCTCTATACTCATCCCGCATATCGGTAGACAGCATTGGCTCACGCGATTTATTTGTAGCAGTACGTAAGCTAAAGGCAAATTCTTCCGCGGGTCCAGATAGTATACCACCCTATATTATCAAAGACTGTTATGAAATATTTGAGTCGCCACTATTATACATTTTTAATTTTGCGTTAACTACAGCTACTTACCCATCCAGGTGGAAACTATCTCATGTTACTCCTATACCCAAGAATGGCTCCAAGTCAAAAGTCGAGAATTATAGACCTATAGCTGTTATGTCAGCATACGGCAAAGTTTTCGATTCAATTCTAAACCGAGATATCACCAGGCAGATCAGGACGCAGCTGAGTGATGCACAACACTAACCACATAAATTTTCTGGACTATACTCTTACAGAAATGGATTTGGGGAAGCAGGTTGATGCAGCTTACTTCGATTTTAAGAAGGCATTCGATCGAGTGCATAACGACGTGTTACTTAAAAAGTTAGCAGCTACAGGTTTTACTCCCGCCCTGTTGAAACTTTTTGGTAGTTATTTTTCAGATAGGTTCCAATATGTACAGCTCTGTAACTACCGCTCAGACCCGTATATTATGACCTGCTCTGGTGTGAGTCAAGGAAGTAATCTCGGTCCCACCCAATTCCTAATCATGATTAATGACTTGCCGAATGTTGTCAGAGCAGCTAGATGCCTTATGTTCGCGGATGATTTGAAGCTGTTCTTGGGTATACGAGATACCACAGATTGTAAAGCCCTGCAGAGGGACATCGATAGTATTGTAGCGTGAAGTGAGCAAAACCAATTAGAGTTTAATGAGAGTAAGTGTAAAGTTGTAACGTTTACCCGGTCTTGTTCACCAATTGCATACGACTACAGTATTCACGATACACGTCTCGAGAGAGTGCAACACATTCGGGACCTCGGCTTAATCCTCGATTCTAAGTTAACATTTAATGACCACATTGCGGAGAGGTGTGCTCGAGCTCACAAAGCACTAGTATTTGTGATTAGGCAGTGTAGGCGTTTCCTAAATAGGGGCACTATTGTCGCGCTCTACTATGCGTTTGTACGAAGCAAGTTGGAGTACAATTCAATTGTCTGGGACCCGCACGAAAACATGTACGGACTCATGTTAGAAAAGGTGCAGCGAAGGTTTCCTCGATACCTGTTTAGTAAAATGTATGGATACTATCCCCATTTAGATCCGTCCCTGTTTGTAGCGGGTATGGTGGGCATGAACACATTAGAACTGAGGCGGAAATGTGCCTTACTTGTTCACTACTACCGGATTCTTCAGGGTAAGATTGGCGACACGTCTACTTTATCGCATCTCTCACTGGTAGTACCGGAGCGGGTGCGGCGGCCGGAGGTGCGGCGCCTGCTCGCACTCGCGGCGCCGCCGCGCACGGTTACAACGCGGTACGGACCCTCCAATCGCGCCGTCTCTCTGCTTAACGCGCTGGTTGCTCAACACCAGGAAATCGATATATTCCATGACAATATTAATGTATTTGTAAGTGTTTGTAAGCGTTTTTTGACTTAACATAAATTTAATGTATCTTTTTTGAACTTGTGTGTAATTTTTAATTTTTGTCTACTTTTTTAATTTAATTTTTATATAGTATAATTATTATAAAAACGAATGCATGTTGAATATATATATCTCGCCACATGCCTTGGCGTTGCTGTAAATGTGGAAGAATTGAATAAATAAATAAATAAAATAGTCGTGCTAGTGACACTGGGTACATGAAAATAAAAAAATAAATAAATAGGGATGATACACAGGTTTAAAGATTCAGCTGTCGGGTTTTTTAAGTCACATATAAACACTTGTAACAAGTGGTTATATGTGACTGTGACTGTGTATGACTATGTATTATTATAATACTAATAAGAGAGCGATCAAATAATTTCACGACAAGCAGGATTTGAATATGCATTATCCGGGTACAACGCTCAGATGCCTTGTCTATTAGGCCTTTATCAATATTCTGTCAGCCGCGAATTCACAAACGTACTTACAGACAATAAGTTTAAAAAATTAACTCAATGAGCACCAAAATGGCGTCCCTGATTTTCAAACTCTTAACTTCATAAATAAAAAAATATCGAAGTAAATAATATATTTTTAATAACTAAGGAATTAGTAAAAATATACTAGGTAAATATAAATATACTAGTCAGTCTGTCTTAAAAGGCAATAACAGATATAAAAGAAACGAAAGTTTCTAATCTTCAGTATTTTCTTTAATTTGAAATTGCGTTTAGAAAAACAGTCCACTTACTTCTGGATCCGTAATTATAGGAAACGTTTTGCCCAGTAGCTACCAAGACTGATTAATGTTTATCTACAACTTTCCATCACAAAAACGGCAGACTTTTTGTTTGCTTAATTACAGACTGACCTTCGGCATAAAGCAAGTTGCTTGTAGGCTAAGTTTAAGTGAAAGGGTAAAGACGCTTAATCGTAACGTTAGAGAAAATTTAATTTATAAATTGAATCTTATATTATCTAACAATCATAAAATAAATAACAATTTAGTCGAAGTTCACAAAGGTATTATAATCAACATAGTATATACGGCGAATAGATGTTATAAAAAACTAAAATGCCTACTAACAGAGGATTTCAAGTGACAGAAACTGAATCTAATTATATAAATAATAATGTAATTCAAAAAATTTACACTTGTGACGAAGCGATCGACTTGGCAGGTAAGATATTATAATCTTAACGTATTCTTAAAAGTTATATATTTTTAATATTATGCCCTCTTATATTGTTATATAAGGTTATTGGCTAGGGGTATAGTGAGCCAAAAGAGGGTCTTATCACTTATGTCACTATACACATCTTAATCTTTAACTTATTTATGAGACGAAATCTGAATTCAAGTTAAGTATTTTCGAGATTTTGTTTCTTATCAGTAAATGAGGGACATTTTCCTTTTATTAAACAGCTTTTGCCTTGGCTTCGCCCGCGATACGTTTGCTATGCAAAATTCAAGTGAATCCGTCTCTCAGTTGCTGAAAAGAACACACTTTCGCATGTAAATATAAGATATGTGGGAATATAATAGATAGTTTGATACAGTAAATAGCAAGAGATTGGCGATTCCGTGCGCTGAGTATTTAACCATTACAAAGCAGACTTCGAAAACACTATTTTCAGGAATTTTCTATGGTAGGTAGATCAACTCTGCTCGCAACTCTGACCTTGTGCCTGCTCAGCATGGCGGTGGACATATTAATAGCTGACACTCTGTGTATATAGATAGATAAGTTCAAACAGCGAGTATCCTATTATGGAGGAAGGATAAGGTAGTGTGGACAGTGCTTCCTACTGTTAAGTTTGCGACGAAGCTGTAAATATCACTTGCGCGATGCAGGCCAAGCTCTGTGATTGGTCGAGAGTATTAAGAAGACAGTATTATAAGTTGTGTGTGTGCGTCGCTTGTATTGGCGGTGGTGATTTGTGTGGTATGTAAGTTAGTGCTAAGGTAGCAATAATGTTTTTTGGTTTTATTTATTCTGGTTTTATTTCAGAATAAATGTAGCCTCTAGCAAACATACACGTTTACTTTATTTAATCAATGACCGATATATAGCAACGCCACATGGCGACCCTGCCACCCGAATAAGCGAAATAAAACACCGTCCCGCGATGTGCCGCCGCTAGATTAACCAGTTTAATAACAGATAAAGTGTAAGCTACTAAAATGTGCAATTCAAAGGTCGAGAAAACCTTTGAAAAAGATTTGGGAAACCGTATGTCCGAGCTGCCACCACGCCTGGATCCAGGAGGAGATGGGCATGAATACCATTGCTCGGATCAGCTCTTCAATGCGTCGCGTCGAACGAGCTACTAGCGGACAGCCAACTGACCACATTTAAGGAGGACCAGGATGTTATTTACGACGAATGAAGGTACCGATCATCAAAATATTTAATCCGCGAGTGATAAGTGCACGAGCAATCTGCGAGTGATATGTGCGCGAGTGTAACGAAAACAGTTTTATAGCATAATTCATAGTTATAATATAATGTACAATGCGTTTTACGATATACTAAAACAATTAGATTATATTAAGAATAGTATAGACAAACTAGGAAGGATTGGAGAAAAATTATGAGAATAAACTATTAGAGACCAAAACAATGAATACTAAATAAATTTAAAGAGTTTGTAAATAGTGGCCCTAGAATAGAGTCAAATGAACTCATTTTATTGTATACAACGATAAACAACAACAAATGGATGAATGAATGAATGTTATACAAAAATATTGTCATATAAAGGAAAGATACGTCATTTGAACTTGATTTAGAGTTTTTCATCGTTAACCAAATATTCACGTACGATAGCATAAACAAAGTTAGTTTAAGATTAGAAAAATTAGCGTTAGAGTTTTTAGTAGATTCAGGAGCAGCGATATCTGCCATTAGGTACGAGCTATTAGATTTAAAACAATTAAAATTACATATTTGCGATTTAAGCATAAACGGCGTAGGCGGTACTTTGAAATCGATAGGGTTTGTTTATTTGCCGTTGCAATGTGAAGGAATTTATTTTAATTTTAAGTTTTGTTTTTAGGAACTTGCCATGTAAAACTATAGGTATCTTAGGTCAGGATTTTTTCAGAAATTATAAGGTTTTTATAGATTATAGTACGGACACGTTAACTTTAAGAAAAGGAGATAGTACAGCTACAATTTTAATGCAATACAGCGAGTATGAGCAAGTTTTAACGATTGAACCGAGATGCGAAGTAATTAAATATTTATCAACATGCGTAAAACATGACTGTGTCGTATACCAGAAAGAGATACAGAAAGGAGTTTTCTTAGCAAGTGTAATATCGAGACCGACAAATGGGAAAATTCCAATACGGCTCCTGAACACAACGGAAAAGGAAGTTTCGATAAAATTAAAAGACCTTGAGGTAGACTCTTTAGAAAATTATGACCTGTGCAATTTCGAGAAGCCAGGGGTGAGCGTAAATAAAGTAAAATAACTGCTGAGTATGCTTAATTTGTCTTCATACCTAGTAAAAGATGAGGTTTTATCAATACAACAAATATGTGCCAAGTACTCTAATATATTTCATTTGCCGGGTGATAAAATAACAGCTACAAATTTGTACGACCAATCAATTCATTTAAAAGATAACGTCACACCGGTATATAGAAAGCAATACCGAATCCTTATAGCACAAAAAGAGGAACTCAACAACCAGATAGGACAAATGTTACAAAACGGCATAATCGAGAAAGCAAACAGCGAATGGTCCAGTCCGCTACTACTAGTTCAAAAAATCGAACAAAGATGGTAAGCGACAATGGAGAGTAGTAATCAATTATAGACAATTAAATGAACCAATTCAAAACGATAACTTTCATTTGCCAAATATAACAGATATATTAGAATCATTATCAGGTGCATTTTACTTCAGTCACTGCGATTTAAGTAGTAGTTTTTATCAATTTATCTAACAAAATGAGTCCAGAAAGTACACAGCCTTCACAACAGGTACTGGACAATACCAGATGTCTAGACTACCGATGGGATTAAAAATTAGCCCATAAGCTTTTAGTAGATTAATGACAATAGCGATGGCAGGACTTAACTACGAAAAATATATAGTCTATATGGACGATTTAATTATTTTCGGAAGAAATCTAACCGAACATAAGAAAAACTTAATGAATGTGTTTTCAAGGTTGCAAAAAGTCAATCTAAAATTTAATCCATTAAAACAAATACTCTATCTAGAACATGTCGTATCGGCTGAAAGTATTTTACCTGACCCAGAAAAGATTCGCGTAATCGAACGCTATCCGACACCCACGTGCGCGGATGACGTCAAGCGTTTTGTTATATTTGCAAATTATTATCGTAAGTTTATTAACAGGTTTGGAGAAATTGTTTTACCATTGAACCAATTAAGTAGAAAAAATGTTAAATTCTAATGGACCTCAGAATGCCAAAACTCATTTGAGACTTTGAAAAAATTACTATCAAGGCCACCAATATTTGAATATCCAGATTTTTCGCCAGATAACGAGTTTATTTTACAATGCGATAGCTAAGGATTTGCTATTGGTAGCGTACTCTGTAATAGTAATGGAAAACCAGTAGCGTATGCGAGTCGAAGTTTAAATAAGGCAGAGTTAAATTATCCGACGATAGAAAAGGAACTGCCGGCTATCGTATGGTCAATAAAATACTTCAGGGTGTATTTATTTAATAAACATTTCCGGATTAAAACTAACCACCGGCCATAATTTTTTTTTGTACAATATGACTCAAGCCACATCAAGCCGTTTAACCAAATTTAGGCCTTTGTTAGAAGAATATGATTTTAAAGTCGAGTACGTCAGAGGGAAAGATAATGTAGTAGCGGATGCATTATCTAGGATAATTATAACATCAGATGAATTTTCTTTTATTCATCTCTTTCAGAGATGAATAAAAGAATGATGTGTGTTATGACGAGAGCACAAACGAGGAAATTAGCTTCTAGTAGTGCTTCTAAAGATGATAACAGTAAGACAAATAAACCTTCTAGTGATGATAGAACTGATCACTCTAAAATTGCAGAGGTTTTAAAGAAGTGTGAGTCAGACATAGAGTTAGTAATTATATCGGACGTGAACCTGCGCAGAATAGTAAATCATGGACAAGACATTACTACATCAAGGAGTAGAAATTTGTGTTATTGTGAAAGTAAAAATGTTATATTTGCAAGCCAATCTTCTTTATCAGTACATTCGCAAGACGATTTACTGAAAGAAATGGCAATATTATGCAAAAAGATTAAAATAGAAGAGATAGTTATTATAAAAACGCGTCAAAATAAAATGTTATTGAATGGCTAGCAAAATATATAGCGAAAAATAAAGATGACAATTTGTCAAGAATATGTGTTGTTAAAGATGTTCAAAGAATATATACCGACGAAGAAAAAACGGTTATAATGAATGATTTTCATTTATTACCAAGTAGTGGGCATGTAGGCATACGAAGAATGGTAAATAATATCAAGAAATATTATTATTGGTCATCAATAGAACGTAAAACATTATGTAGGTAAATGCGAAAAGTGTCAAAAACATAAATACACTATCATACATAAAGAACCGCTAACAATTACGACTACAGCATCATCATCATTTGAAAAAATATGTTTGAACATATTGGTCCTATAGATAGAGACGATCACGGATTTTCTTATATCTTAACGCTACAATCTGAGTTGAGTAAATATGTCGAAGCCTTTCCTTTAAGAACAAAAACAACCACAGAAGTTGCAAAAACGTTTGCGGAAAATTTTGTTTTACGGTACTGTATTCCGAAAGAAATAGCTAGTGATCGAGGAACGGAATTTACATCCAAAGTTATGTCATAGATGAGAAAATTTTAAACATAAAACAGACCATATCAACCGCATACCATAATCAAAGTATTGGAACTTTAGAAAACTCACTTTAAATATTAGGCGCTTATTTACGCACACACATACAAACAAAGAATCATTTCTCATCTTGGAGTTCATGGTCACCTTATTGGTGTTTTTCATACAATACGAGTGTTCATTCAGAAACCAAATATACTCCGTATGAATTAGTATTCGGACATTTATGTACGTTACCGAGTAACTTATGTACAACAGTAGAGCCATTGTATAATTTTTATAATTATGTATTTGAATTTAAAAATAGGCTGCAAGAAGCACAACATGATGCAAAATGTAATTTAATCTTTAGCAAGCAACAAAGGAAACAGCAATTAAGCCAATTAATTATCAAGCAGGTGACTATTTGCTATTGAAAAACGAAACCTTCAGTAAACTCGATCCATTGTACACCGTGCACCGTGCACCGTGCACCGGCCCGTACATTGTTATTGAAGATATACCACCTAATGTAAAAATAAATATGAATGGAAGATTTGAAATTGTGCATAAAAATAGGACTAAATTATATAAGGAATGAAAATCTATTTAATTAAAAGAAAATATTATGTACTTAGGTTAACAAATTTTAATAGTAAAAAACAAACAGTCTAGAATATCTTTTTTTTATATTTTTAGGGGGTGGGTTAGTGTGTAAGTTAGTGCTAAGGTAGCAATAATGAATTAGGTTTTATTTCAGAATAAATGTAGCCTTTAGCAAACATACACGTTTACTTTATTATACAATGACCGATATATAGCAACGCCGCATTTGAATTAGGCGAACGTTCTGATAGTTTGCGCTTCTACGGATAGATGGCGCGCTCACTATACTACTGTTCCGTTTGTGATTGTGTTAGGCACTGGTGCGTACACAGGCGGTCTGCTGGCAGCCCTGAGTCTCTCTCTGCTCAGCATGGCGGTGGACATGTTCGGCTTCTCGGTGGTGGTGACCGGCTGCGCCTGTGACTTCCGGCTCGACCACACGCAGAAGAGCCTGCTTATATCCACGCCATTTGTCGGTGAGCCTTAATATTAAGGCCATAGTGCAGCAAACATCTTGAATTAAAAGAAGCTACGTGGTGGGGAACATTCGCATCTCGCCTTATGTAAAATGAGAATGCGGCCTAAGATGTAGCATGCTTCCGTAGAAGTAAGCGATTCATTATCTACATAAAAATATCTGATTCAAAAGAACAAGTGTGCGTCGCAACCACAGCAGTGGAATCTACGTATCAGACCCACATATTTCATAGTTGATCACAACCAAATCGGTTAAATCGTTGGTTTAGTAATCAACTTGAATAAATAATACAAATGCCGAATTGATATACTTCCTTTTTCAAAGGCATCTATTGTTTTTTTTATCTGTTTATCCTCCAGGCCCTATAATAATGTCGTACATGTGGGGCTACCTGTCAGACACGCGAGGTCGCCGTTGGGCGCTGCTGGTTGGCCTTTGGGGCGAGTTCATCGCATCTGCCCTCAGTGCCTTCTCCACGCACTGGCTCATACTAGCTGTTGTCAAGATAGTCGGGACTAGCTTGTTAGTATACTACACACTAAGAATAAGTAATATTTATTGACCTTTAAATAACGTTAGTTACAGGCAAGTCTTGTTACATTTGAATTAATAATTACTAAAAAAATGAACTTAAAAAACTTATACGCGTATAAATACTTTTATAGTTCTCATAACATATATTTATTATATTATATATTTACATTGTAATTTATTTCTTTAGTTATTAGTAATATTTTGTAATGGTTGATCGTTACACAAGAACGACTTAGGGCTTATTCTCACGGGATACGTTATTGGATATTCATAAAAAACACGAATTTTCCGTTTGTGAATGAGCACTACTTAGTATAATTGTGTCAGAATATATCTTTATAACCCCCGACGCAAATAATGACGGGGTGTGAAAAACGAAAGGTGTGTTTGTGTTTCTACAGCATCGTCGTTCCCGAACATATGAACAGATTTGATTTTTTTGTTTGATAGTAGATGGCCATGTGACGAAGAGGACCATGAAAATGATTGTAGATTGTACCTAGCGCGGGAGAGGGCAAGCTAAAACGACGTGGATGCGTTGTGTGAAGAGGGATATGTGTGAAAGGGGATTGAATGAAGAGATGACGGCTGATGCAATAGGATGACATGCTTACCCCACGTAAGGTCAGGAGTAGTCGGTAGTGTTCGTTGAAAATCAGTTCAAAATGTGCCACAAATAGGAGAATTACATATTTTTAAGTTTTTGCAACCGGGTTTTTATGTCGCTTCTATATACACTTGTTAAGCTGACATTTGAACGCGCATGTCGTCTGAATGAAAGAAAAAGCTTTATAAAAGACAGAAAAAACAGATTCACTTACATCTTGAATAAACCTACCTTATTTTCGTTCTGTTCTGTTCTTATTTATTTAATATTATTTGTAGCTCAAGTGCAGCACAATCAGCTACATTCACATATCTCGGTGAGTCCTGCCCTCAGAGAGTGAGAGGGACCTACACTCTCATCATGACCAGCGCTCTGATGCTCTTCATACTCTCTTACGATGGTAAGTACCTATATTTCTTCAAAAAGGTACTCCTTGTTTGTTGCAATCTTTTTTCTTATATATTTATGTGCCAAGATTTCTTAGATAAAACTGGACGGAGGTATAGTCGAATGGCAAATTTAAATTAAACACTGAACGCGTGAAATAACTTTTCCAAAAAAAATTGTTACTTGGTTAGTACAAAATAAAAAACATTTCCAAATATAAATTGCGTAAGTAAAATATTTTGAAACGCATTAATTTATAGTAGCAACTAATCAAAGGAAGCAGTCAAGTGAAAAGTGATTTCTTTGTCAAGGTCAAACTGGAAGGTTCGATTACAACGAAGTGAATGATGCTGATCGATATATTTAATTGAATTTAGTTATTTTTTGCAATAATTTATATTTAAATTTATCACAATTTTACTAATTTGTAATTAATTTGTAAATTATACCTACTAGGATCTAATGAAATAGCCATGCTTTATAATATTGAAGACGAGAAACACACAGACGCCCTTTAATATAATTTCCATGAACAATCTTGAATCCTGGATACGAGTAAAGGAAGCTGTTCTATTTGTGAATGAAAGAATGTGTGTGCGAGTATACTCGAAGCTTGTACTGATACTGGTTCTTTTTACCAACCAAAAAAGGAAGAGGTGCTCAATTCAACGGTGCTTTTATGTTTTTTACCTAATTTATCAGGGACGTTTCATTTTTTTGTTTGGATGAGTATACTTCTCGAGTAGTTCCATTTAAGTTTTTTCGAAATCAAACCTACCTATATGTAAGTGAAATAGTTATAACCGCTCGTATCCTAATGAAAGTCAGTAATCATTTTTTTTAAACAACATATAATGATGAATCCAAATGAACCTTACTGGTAAGTCCAGTTAAAATCTATATAATATTTTATGTACCAATATTATCCTTGCATTGTCCAGTACCAGCCTATTTTATCCTGAATCTCTCATTTCGCTACAACTGGGGGCTCATCAGCTTCACCCCCTGGAGGCTCTTGGCGCTGGTGATCGCCGCACCCCTGGCCATCAGCGCTCTCATGCTGCACTTTTTCTGTGAAAGTCCCAAGTTCCTCCTCAATGCTGGAAGGGAGACCGAAGCTCTGGACAATCTTAGGACGACGTGGAGAAGGAACGGCAATGCAGGCTTGTATCCGGTATGATTTTCACAAATTGTCAGATCATTTAGACCACCCCAAAAACCTTTGATATGGTTTTCTTTTGATACTAACTAATACTATCGGGCTACCAGTAGACTTATCAGTAGATTATTATAACGTACCTAATAACTCATCAAATAATTACAAATTAAACTTGTAAACCGTGGATTTTCGTAAACAAAACATTTAATATGGACAAAAAAAATGAGACTTGCAAGATTATTAGTATTGCTTTTAAAAGAATAATAAAGCTGATTACAAAATAAGATTGATTGATTGACCTTTAGATTTGTTATCATTACTTCAAAATGAGGTCACAGCCTACACATTCAGCAGATAGACACTAAACTTATAAATAGGTACTCTTCAAATATTTTACCATTTCACACAGTATCACATTTCCAGGTTACAAAACTTGTGCTAAATGAAGACACTAGGATCAATCGCAAGGACGACTCTCTCTTAGCGTCGCTGTTTGACCAGATCCTACCACTTTTTAAGCCGCCATTGCTCTGGAGGACATTGCAGCTTTTCTACCTAACTGCAGTCATTTATTCTATGTGAGGAAGTCATTAGCTAAATAAAATTTCTTAACACCGACCAACCAGCAAGAACGTAGGGACCATACAAAATATCTCCAAAATGTGAGCATCTCGTAGCGATGATGGTCTAGTAGCTAGTGCGGTCGATTGCCTTGCCAAAGGTACGAGGTTTGATCTCACGGAACATGCAAAAAGAGCCAGTGAAGGAAAACATCGTGAGGAAACCATAGCATGGTGGTAGGGCGTTTTCTACGCTCGCCTGGTTAGCTACCACTCTCAAGTTCCAAAATCTGTAGCCTATCTCCTAACGGAGTGTTGCGGCGGCCTTGAGAGCCAGTGTATTCCAGACAAGGCATGCCTCCATCTAGAGCTGCAGTGTCGCTGACTTCCGTGGTCGTGCGAACTTGTGGTCAAATGCCTAGCTGTGCAAGGTATAAAAAAATGTGACTTACATTGCAAATATCTATAGCAAAAAGCGACGTAGGTAGTATGATAAATTTAGCATTGCTGATTGACGAGCCATCCGTCGTGTGTCGCGACGAAATAATACCATTTTGTCAGGATAAGAGACCTAAAAATCTTTAATACGCAGCCAAGGCCATTACTTCAAATTCATATGCCAGTGATTTAACCTTTTATATCTGCTCTTTCTTGCTTTTATAAGCAACCTTACCTAATGTTTTGGTTCAACTGTAATGATATCCTTATAATTCGTTACAGTAACAACGGGCTAGTGATGTGGATGCCCATAATAGTGGATGCGTTCAGTGCCGGCCTACAGGCCACAGCGGGTCGCCATACCAGCCTCTGTGATATCATCGTCAACTACCACAGCAATGCTACTGGAAGTGCTGATCCAGTGAGTCTCAATTTGCAGTTCAGTAAGACCGTTTGTGTTTTTATGAAATAAACGAAACAGTTTTTATAACTTCTATTATAAAGCGACAGTAGTTTTAGGAATGTTAAACTTCCAAGCAAAAGCATGCAGATTTGATTATTAACCAGAAATCATCATCTCTCAAGCTGAGCTCTTACGAGTACAGTTGTACCTAGTAATAAAACCTCGTGATTAGAGACCATTTTAAGACCACATGTGATATGTTACAGGTATCAGGTTTAATTCCAATAATGTATTCGAATTTTGCAACGAATTTCACAACTTGCGATTAGGTGTTGGATTGTGGCGACAATATATATATGTTTAAGAATTGATAGATGGATATTTATTTTTATTTTCTTTTCAGACTGCATATTTATCGTCAATAGATACCCGTACCCTCGTCTCAGGGGTAGCTCACGGGCTGATTTTCTCCAGCGTGACCTTGGCCATCTCCAGCCTGGGTCGGCGGAGGAAGCTCTTTATGATGTGCTTTCTCTTCCTCCCGCTGGTCTGCAGCCTGGCTGCAGTCCACAATGAGAATAACGTGGCTAGTTTAGTGCTGTATGTTGGCATGATATCGAGCAACTTCTGTATGGGGTTCCTGTTTGGATACTATGTGGACTTGTATCCTACTTCTTACAGGTGGGTCCATAGTCTTTCTTATACTAATGTACAAATATGTAATATAAAATTATACAGAATAATAAAAAATCAAGCAGAGGAACCACAGCGGTAATACTTGGATTCTTTAGTTGTTATTTAAATGTACGGAAGTTTCAACTAAGTGTCAAAGGGCCACGACAGGGCGCATTTGTAATGTGACTTCATGGTCACTTATTCAGAGACCGAAGAATAAATTATCAGACCGACCAATTTTTTATCAGTTATTGCACACCATCTACCTCCTGGGATTACCTGGGTGAACTTACTAGCCTTCAAAAAACCTATTTAAAATTTAGCCCTTAAAACATTGTAATATGGCACCCAGCTGTGGCATAAACAATAGGAAATATATGAGTTATACTTATAACAGAGATTCTAAGATATATGCTTATAATTTTATGAGGGTTCCTTCAATCCATGTTTTCTTTTTGAGTTTTCTGAGAAGCAAATCTTATGTATAAATATCATCATCATCATATTCACCTTCTTTCGTCCACTACTCGGACACATCCAAGGCTTCTCGAAAAATCTATCATCAATAGAGTTTTATAAAGGTAAATGATTGAAACTATCTGCTGTTTCGTCCGCAGAGGCATGGCGACGTGCCTGGGTGTGATGATGTCCAGGCTCAGTGGTCTGGCTGGGGTCCACTTCTTGGGAGCTTTCGTCATGTCCCACTGTACGCTGACATTCTACGCGTTCGGCGGCTACTTGCTTTGTGAGTATCTATGTCCTTCTAAAACACTGAGTGGGCAATACTGGGAAAGATTGGGACTCCTCTCCTCGTCACTGCTGGGCACGAGACTCCCAACGGAAGATCAGCGCGGGTTGTTTACAACTGGCATCATGCTGAGTTGGGATCGGCTTGTCATAAAAAACAAGCTTCTCTGTTGTATTTTCTAATTTTGTCAAAAATTGCTTGTTTTTTGACACTCATAAACCCTATTCTATTCTATTCTATGAATAGTGCATAGGTCTAACACTTCTTTTCATCAGTTTCATCGACAAGCAAATTTCGTCATGATGGTCTTTTCTTTTCCTCTAAAACAAATGTTTATTAATTGTAGAAACTTTTCCATATCTTTTATCTATTCATCAATAGCTATAGCTGCGTTGAATTCTTTCTAAGTCTCTTTCCGTCTGGTTTCAGCTGGCGTGGTGATGGCATATTTTCTACCGCCTGATGTCGCATCAAAAACTATTAGTTAGTTAAGGATTATTTTTTTCGAATACTTAGAAAAGGTAAAGAACGCATAATTATAAATAATAAAGAGGGAAAACTTTTAAAGTTAAATAATGAACAGGGCTTTGACGATGCTGGATTTTAATTTTTGGAAATAAGTAGTAAATAATTAAACTTTAATTAAGATAATATGAGATGAACTCTCTTTATTAAAAAACCAATTTAACAATAAATAATTATAACAAATATACTTATAAGCCTACAAACGTATACTAGGTACGAGTAATTAGGTTTTTATATCCAAGGGTTTTATATCAGCTTAAAGCCTTCGGTCTATCTTTGTCCTTAGGTAGTAAAAGTCCAACTAAAACACCACCTGTAAAAAATAAATGTCTTACTTTAAAAACGTATTAACTACAAAATGATCAATTTTCACTTTTTAGTGCCAAATATACTGAAAATCATGCTCTTTTCTTTACGCGTATTAAAATGCTGTTGATCTATCTCTTTCTACCAGAAACCCAGATCAAAATCGTATTAAGGTACAAATAATTTCCATAAATGTCAGTATGACTCCTGTAATTAATACTATTATCACAAAATACAATAAAGCGATAACTGACTTTAATTTGCAAGGCGCCTGTACATATTTCTCAGTTATATTGATTTGAAAATTAAACGACGTAGACCGATTTTGATACAACTTATAGGGGTTCATGAACCCACCTGCCAATTTTATTAAACACTATTGGGCAATACAGGATCTCTTCTTTGAAGACGATTAAACATGATGCAAGTTTAGTCATCAAAAAGTGACTGAATCTGCCAGTACTTGTATTTCAGGCGAACAAAAGCCAATTTCACATTTTAGGTCACCCTACTTAGAGTCAAATTTTCTTTGCTGACTGAACACTTCTGACATTATCATCACCCGGAAGACGTCCACTGCTGAATATAGGTCTCCCCCTTAGAACGCCATACCGAACCAAGTTCCCAATTGCATCCACTGGTTATTTGTGACTTTTACTTTTGATATATCACACATAAATAGCCAAACTTACATAACATCAAAGTAGAGGTTAGGTAGAAAGTGTAGGAGCAGGAGTGGACGAGCATAGATCCAAACACGCTGACGCCGGCCAGCGCACTCCCACGACCAACCATCGTGCACAGGCAGGCTGCCATGCCACTGAAATGTACAAAGTTACCTGCTCAACACTCACAATATTCGTAAAGAACATATGTAGTGCCCGACCAACATCACACTTTTATTATAAAAGCGAACATTTGTATTCGTGTGTTTGTTTGTTAACCCTCTTTCAGAATATTCCCATCCGGCCCAGAAACTGCTTCATAAATGGGGCAGAAGGGTATTTTTATTCTCATCTGTCCCAGTGGCCACAGCAATGGGGCAGAAGGGCATAAAGATTCCACGTTATCTGCCCCATTAATAGGACAGATAATGGGGGCGATTGAATTATACCACTCTTTCACGTTGGAAACGGCTGAACGGGTTTGAATTAAGTATCTCACCAACTCATGCCCTGAATTTAACACATTTTATCCCCACAAATACAGTGTTATTGTGAGATAACAAAAATTATTTAGTTAAAAAATTATGTAAAAATTCATTATGGTTTTAGTTTTGGTTTCTGTTTGAGATATAATAAAACAGTTGAATAGAGAAAGATTTAGGTAATGATTGTTGTTGTAGATTCTCTACAATTTATATTGTAATTTTGCTCCATGTTCTTCATCACAAAAATAATCCTTTATTCTTGTAATGGAGATGAAAATTCACTAAATTCTTCATTGGAATCTTCACAGTCACAATCTACACTATAGAAATTCGCATGAGTTAAAATATTTATTAACCTTACACCAAAAAGTTATACATCATTATGAACCATACATACTCGTATAAAAACAAGATTAATCAAAAATACAAACCGAAAAGAAGTAGGGTACAGCTCCACGAAATAGGAACAGATGACACCCAGAATCAGCTCATTGGCCAACACACCCAGGAACATAAGGAAGCTGGTGGTCAAGTCATTGAACAGAACTGTTCCGAAGCCTGCCAACCCGGAAGCCAGGAGGACTGTGATGACGAGGAACCGCTTGCGGTGCGCTATCCTGGTGATCAACACTGTCATCATGATGAAGGATACACCTTGGACGAGACTGAACCATACTAATGAAACATCCATCTTAGAAGTGCAATCACCCTGAAAACAATTATATTTATACCTTATTTTATTTGAATATGGCTGTGCTATATGAAATAAAAACATAGTAAGAATAACTATTATTAAAGTTTCTTGACCAATCCCAAGTTATGAAAATAAAATTTATAATATATATACAGAGCCCAATTATGTTCCCATTGTTGGGCAAAAATCTCACGTTTCCTCTTCTGTTTATCTTAGATAAACATAAAAAGAAAAGTGAGATTTTTCTTACTCGTCGCATTTTATGACTATAATGCAATATAATTATAAAAAATTTAACTTACGTTTTCATCAGTTCTGTTGACAGACGCGATGAGGCTACAGATGTTTGTGTAATTGCTTGTGGTGTTGGAGTTCTTATTTTTGACGAATTGTTCTCCTAAGTACGGCAGCCAGATGAAGTAACTGTTACTTCTGCAAAAAACAACAATTCTTTGAAAATAATTTACGAGAGAAACTTTAAGAGTACGAACAAAAATTTATAAATATACATATTCCTCGAGTAATCTTTAACTTTGCCGAAGGTAAAATTTCTTAATACCATATTTATTACCTTGCAGGTGCTGTTAGGACTCTAAAAACTCTCATTGAAATGATTCATTTAATATGGAAAGTTAATTGTAGCCTGAATGATATTGGATACAAACAAACAAACAATACAACTTAATAAATTAGATAACAGTCTACAAAAATATATCAAATCTTCGTAATAATTATATAGTAAGAAAAATATCGTTCGTATCTGCTTTAAAAAAAAGACTACCATATGAAAATCGTATCTGTTAAGCCATTTCTGAAACATTCGACTACAAAGATACACAGACAGACATACTCGTACCAAGCTTATAACGCCTCTCTGTTTGCACGGTTTCAAAAAGATAAATAAGTCCATTTCGGCCAAGGCGGCGCTTAAACCACATGGCCTTTTATTTCACCCCACGGTATTAAGTATTTTTATTATGAATACGTACGTGCCATAAACAACTGCAGCCAAAAAGTAAAGCTGCAGGGTCCTCCAGAGCAATGGTGGTTTGAAAATAGGCGCAAGTTGTTCCCATAATGACCGCCATAGAATGTCATTCTGTTTTCTATTACCTACTTCGTCTAGAAACAATTTTTTCACCTAGAAAAAAAAACTAGTTTATATACCAAAGAATGAGAATGAAATGAGAATTTACTGTTTTTGAACATTAAGTGCATAATAATAAGAATTAAACATTTAAAAAAAATCAAGATTATTACTTATGTTTATCAATAGAAAGCAAAATTGTTTCAGAAGACGGGTTTTCACGCGTACCTGATTGATGTAAAGGTCAAACTATAGTTTAGTTGACATTCGGTAAAGTTGTTCAGGGATGAAATGAGTCATTCGTGTCTTCAACGATTACACGTTCCGCACTGACACAATCAGTTACGCATGAAAACCCGTCTTCTTAAACAATAAACTTAAGAGGTACACGACGATACGGAAATACTAAAAAAAAGAATTTCACGTAATAATAAAAAAGGGCGAGTCCTGCCTGTCAACAGATTATCTAAGTGTAAGAAACGGGGACTTTACACCAAATTATTAATGTACAATATTAAAATATTTAAACATAAAATTAAAATATTTTTTTGAAAGAAATCCATTTTATAAACTCAGTGAATATATGTCAATGCAGCTTGTGGAATCATCGTTCTTGTGTGATGAACATTAATTACAAAATGTTAGTAATAGGTAAAGAAATAAATGACAATGTAAATATATAATATAATAACTATTTGTTCTAAGAACTATTAAAGTATTTATAAGTTAAGTTTCTTTTTAAAGTAATTCATAATTAAAATGTAACAAGACTGCCTGTAACGAATGTTATTTAAAGGCCAATAAATATTTCTTATTCTTATTTTTTTCTATGAATCAAAAGTGCGTTGGTTTTCTGAATAGAAAGCAATAATAATTTAAGAGATATCTAGAAATTTTTCATAATGATATAAAGACTAAAAATACCTACAGGAAACTCTGTATTTCTCCCATTCCTTCTCCATATGCCAGCCAAGGCTTCCAGCGCCTCGTCGTGCTTTCCAAGATTCAGTAAGTATTTCGGGCTTTCATAGAAGAACAGCACACCGACTGCTCCAAGGCCAGTTATCGTGGACAGCAATAAAGATAAAAGTCTCCACGGTTTAAATGTCAAAAAGTATAAGTTATATGCAAAATCCATATTCAGGACGAAGTAGGCGATTACTGCAAAATACAAGTTATAATAAACAACAAACGATCATGGAAACTCTATGTAGATAGCTAAGGAATTTCAAAAGCATGGTATACGCGATAGAAATAATAATACAAATCATAATGATTTCAAACAACAATAGCAAAATTATCTTACCTACATATACACCCATGCTGATCTCCAAGACACTGGCCATGATGATCATATAGGCGTCTCGATAACGTCGCGTGCATGACTCTCCGAGTAGAGTATGTGTTGTGTACTGAGCACAACTGGATCTGAAAGTAAATACAGAACATTAAACTTAGATAGATAGATAGGACACGTAATAAAGCGAAGTGATGAGAGAAGGAGTAAGGTTGTGACTGAGCGTGGTTGGAGGCTAGGGAAGCGGAGCGTTGGACGACCGGCGGCAAGATGGGTCAACGACTTAAAAACTGTCGCGGGTCCAGCCTGGACGATTGGCACAGGACCGAGGAAGATGACATCATATGAGAGAAGCTTATACCCAGCAGTGAGATAAGGAAGGCTTGGATGATGATGAACCTCAATACTCAAATAATTTATTGCAAAAACACGGGCGAACATACTAACATATCTTAAATAACAATAAAGGTATGGTGGTAATGAGACTTAAAGCTTGACTTTAATGCAAGACTCATCACATCCACGTCAAATAGAATCTGGATTATTCCCAACAATGATCAAGCAGACGAATCAACGAGGGATCGAAATATCACTCCCATATCTTTTTTTTCTACGATTCTCTATGTATATTAGATGCGATTTTTCTATTAGTGAAATATCTATTCGAACGACTGAGATAATTGTTATTTTATAATTACAATATTTTTTAATGAACTGTTCGGTAACCCTTGGTTTTCATACAAACAAGTTTACTAAAAGTTACTTACAAACTCGTGCTTATTAGTTTCAAAACGGCCAACGTGATCCAATTGGTAGAGAAAGAACTGGCAGCAGAGATTAGGAAGCTGGCCCAGAGTGAAACAATGAGGCTCTTCCTTCTGCCTCGAGTGTCTGACAGGTAGCCCCAGGCATACGCCGTCAGTATAGGACCTTTGAATTAACGTTAGTAAATGTTAGTGTTAACCTACTTCATGAATCCCATGACGCAGTTACTGGTTTTTATTCGGATACATTTATTATTTATTGGTGCAAACTGACGGGTTGTGGAATGCTCTGTAGAGGTCTCCATTTCCCGATAGCTACAACCTCGGTATCTTCAAGTTCGAATGAACTTACGAGTATCACACACTAATGCCGCCACTTACGAAAGATATGAATACGTATTTTTGAATGAGGTGATTTGCGGTCAAACGCAAGCATTTTGTCTATAAAAAAACAAACTCATCCGAGACGGTGCGGGTTCGATCCCAGGATCGGACTTGTACCTTGTAAACTTAGCAATCCCGTGAATAAGTATAAAAAATATGGTATAAAAACTAAATTAACAAATGTGACAATAGCACCTTTGAGAACAGTCGTCTTTCAAACTGATTAAGTCACAAATTCAATTCTACATCTCTGAGAATTTTTGTTGTCTAAATTATGATTGTCACTTGTTAAATAAAGAAATATACTGTATAAAATTATAAGAAACCTGCCTGAAGAAACCTGAAGAAACCTGAGAGAACATAGATCTTCTCGTTTTTTTAATCTTCAAAGTGATGCACAAATTTATTTCATGGGATAAATAACTGATTTTTTTTAAACGGAGAGATAGTGATAAAACAGTGAATTTCATTAAATATAATTTATTATCAAAAATATATTCATTCTCGCGAAACAGGTTTTTTAACTTATTTGTATAAACATATCAATCATTCGATTAATATAGCAATATTAGAATCATTTTAAAATTGTATGTCTTTTATCTATCCTATTTTAATCTAACGGCTACTTAAAGACTATCTTAATTTACAGACCTCATAAAAATACGAGGCTCTCCATTAGTATCGCTCTTTATTGTATACTTGAATACACAGAGACCTTCGGAACGATTTGGAATTTTTTTATTTGATTGGGTTTTTATTAGTTGTTATTAATTTTACTATTATAGGATAATAAAAAAAAAACTGAACTGCTAGTCGGTTTTCTTATCAAAGTATTACTTGTGTCAATTCAAACATTTACTGAGTTTCAAGTGGGCTTACAATTAATATAAATTTAAAAAAAAACAAGTAACTAAAAAAAAGTTATAACTGATTTCAGTAACGGACGCCGTAGATAGAAATTTTTCAGTTATTTAGATTTATAAATAAAACTACTTTACTGCCTTTATTTAAAAAAATAATTAAATCAGTCCAGCGTCTATTTCAGGTATATTTTTGTTTGTTTGTTTGCCTCCTTATTTTTGGAAGTCGTTAGAAGAAAAACACACTCACCAATAAAAGTAATCGACAGAAGGATTCCAGTTTCCTTAACCCCCAGATTGAGTTCACAGCTGGCTCCTGATACCACCACGGAAAACCCAAAGATATCCACTGCCATAGACAAGGAGGCCACACTTAGAGTTGCCAGTAACATCCAGTTGTAAAATCCATTGCCTGAAATAATATAAGAGTTACTTGACGCGTTGCACATTCAATTTAATAATACAAAACGCTTAAAACTTTGAAGCCTTAACTGTCCCCTATAGGTTGAATTTTCAATACTCCTTTTTTTAATACTACCGTCCCCTCTATAATGAATACACCCTCTTAATTTCATATCTTTACGTTGGTTCCTAGCAAATTATTATATTATACGGGAGATTAAATCACATTACACTATTAATATACTTAAAGGCGAACGTTTGTCTGTTTATGTGTTTGTTGTTACTCCTTCACGCACACTAAATCAATTTGGATGTGTACGAATATAGCTTGTACGCTAGATTACCTAGGCTATTTTTGATTCGAGAGAAGTGAAGCGTTCTTATGGGATGATCAGATATTTACCGCACTATAATATATTACTGCCGCGACAATGACTGCATTGCAGGCCTCAGGTCCAGACCATCACAGCATGTTCAGCATTGCAGCTCTTGAACCTAAGCTGGAATAAGGGCCGAGACCGAAGATCGCGACCTTTACAGCGCTGACAGCAAGATATTATATAAGTGGCCAACAGTATAGTTATTTTATTCAGAAAACTAACGCGTATCAGATTCATATTGTTTAAGAAGACGGGTTTTCACGCGTACCTGATTGTTGGAAATGTCAAACTTTAGTTACGTCATAGACGTTAGTGATTCGTGTCATCGTTGAAGACACGAACGACTCATTTCATTCCTGATGAAGTTCACCGAATGTGAACAAAACTATAGTTGGACCTTTCCAACAATCAAGTACGCGTGTAGTTATTGCACCAAGGCTTGTATAGTGCTATAATCAAACATGACAAGACAGGCATATCGGTGTTCTGTTTCAAATGTTAAGTAACCGTGCATCTACACCGCAGTTAACATTTGTGGAGCAACACTGAATAATACGATAAAATTAGGTAGCTACTTGTAACTTTCCTGGCTACTTGTTACTATTTGTTGAAAGTGTTCCTTCGCGTCCATGGCGCTATTAACATGATATATTATATTAACCATAATCGGCAACAATCGAGTAGCACGACATATTATGTTTTCAATTCAACGTTATCGATTGTTGCTTGTTTTTATAAGTTAGGCAACGTTGTCTAACGTATGCCAACACGACAACAAATAGTAACAATTAGTGACCTTTTCCTATTGAATGTCGATCAGTAACACTTGTGAATCAATACTTCCAAGTGTTACTGATAAATATTGTGGAGTAATCTCCACAACAAATAACTGCGGTGTGGATGCACGGTTACCATCAGCTGCAGTGTTCCATGTTTACAATGAGTAGTAGTATTATGTAATGTCACAAGTACCTGTCAAGTCAATAGCTTCTTCGTAGCCGTATGTTCTCTGCTCTTGTTCTTTAATATCGATTTTCTTTAATCTGCATTCGTATGGATCCGTCACGGTATATGCTTCATTCTCACACATGTTTTTTGTCTTCTGCTCTAACTCACGCGCTACTTTATTTTCAAATTATTTCATTTATTAAATTGGCTCTGCTTATGTATATTGTATATGTATACATCTGTTTCATTGCACATTGGTTATTTATAGAGGGTTATCGGTTAGGGTGTACTAAGCTGAAAGGGGGTCACCATACTCATCCTAAGGAACTACTTTCTCTTTGGGACCAACTCAGAATTCGTGAAATAAACAGCTGTTTCAGACGTATAAACTTTTTTTATGGAACAGCTGTTTTATTTTCTCGATTTGGTCCCATAGTGAAAGTTGTTCCTTAGGATGAGTATAGTATCGCCTTTCGGCTTAGTACACCTCTTACCGACAACCCTGTATTAAGTTAATATCAAGTACTATACAACAGTATACCAATGGTTATTATAGTACATTTTGATCCTTTGAGAAAAAATAAATGAATAACTAGAAATTAATTAAGTAAAATTTTAATTAAAACCCTGGACCAGCTTAAACATGGCAGAGAGTTGAGGAAAGGAAGTCCTTTGCTTTGCAATAGGACGATAGCATTTTTTATCCCCCGGGAACACTGCATTTGGACGTAACGTATCAAATTTAGATTATGGTACTCAAGAATAATGTAGCTATATACTCAAATTCATATGAAATATATTATATACTTGTAAATAAACCTTAGTTTAAGCGTTGTATTCCTTTAAACCAGTGTTTTTGAATCTTTTTCATATCGCGACCATTTAACAGGGTGAACAATTCTGGTGACCCCCTTACAATGAAAATATAAATAATTAAAAGACTATTTTCATTAAAGATTTTACAAATTTTGGCACATGTTATCATTATTAAGACCTTACTCTCTGCAAGAAGCCGCTCGCTTTGATAGTAAGTACGAGTTAAGTTAGTCAAGATTACACGCGACTTTGAAGAACCTTTTTGCCCGCGTTCCCCCGATTAAGGCTTAGCGACTCCCTAGAGGGTCCAGAGACCAACGAAAAACACTGTTACACAATAGCAAACTATGAAAATGTACTTATGTATAAAGATTTGCAATTGTTATATTGGAAATAAATTCGCAGCTCTACATAACAAACACATGTTGTGATCGCTATACCGAAAGGTGACTAAGAAGTTTACAAAACTAGGTATTATACTACCAGATAGTCCAACGATTAATAATATTAATGACTATGAACTCGTTAAACAACTCGTTTTCTAATCATTATTAGCAGCAATAAGTATAACATGTTACTCGTATAATGAAAATATCGTTCTTTTTTAAACAAAAGCCTATTTACATATGATCCGCATTTGCATTTATTACCATCAAATATTTCTTGAGCTAAAAACAAATGAACAGTTGTTTGCAATATGTGCCGCTTATATACATAAGTAAGTAGGTAAACATCGAAGAATTTAAAATCTACTTTAAACATAGTTATATTATAGTTACATAGGTTCCTTCGTAGCGAAATATTATGTACTTACTTAAACTTCAAATTAGAATTTGAATTTGTATCAATAGCGTAACAAATAACTTTTAATTTAAAAAAAATACATTCACCATTTTGTGTTGGCGAATATCTTGGATGTGTTATTTATCATAGTGTATATTGTATAGTGTAGTATTCAAGCCTTATCATTTGATGATATTTAGAGAGTTAGAAAGTTACAAAAGTCCATTTTGTGGCGACGGACATCTTGGGCCAATTTTCAGCAAACAAAAACTAACCAAAATGGTTTCACCATCGAGATGTGAATTTAGACGTGTGTGTGACCAAAATGGTCACTAACTTATAACAACCCGCATTTTTACATCAGGGCTTTCAAATCCTGTCAAATGACCTTGAATTCTCCCAACCAAGTATTTCATTATCTTGTCGCCTCGGTTTTGCTATGTCTAGTATTTTAATCCAATTTTCTTTCTATAGCAAACTAATTAACTTGCGTTCGTAAAATAATAAGCTAAACCCTTAAAATTATATCCACCATAACTGTACACAAAATCTTATTTAATTTAATTAATGTAATTAATTACTAACAATATTAAAATTATAATTCTTATTTAAAAAAAAAGATTACTGACTACCATCAAAGCCGGTGCCGATAAAAAAAAATCTGTTACTTCGGGTCAAGAATCCAACCTTTCGACAGATGTTATATAATTAAAAAAGAATCACTAGAAAGTACCGTTTCAAACTCAACAAGATTTTTTCTAATCGATCCACCCATCTCTGATAAATCATCACAAAATGTTACTACGAGTAATAAGTAAAGAAATAAATCATAATGTAAATATATATATATATATATATATATATATATATAACCATAAAAGTATTTAAATAAGTTTTTTAAGTCTAATATTTTTAAGTAATTGATATTTCAAATGATTCAATAACTAGACTTGCCTGTAACGAAAGTTATTTAAAGGCCAACAAACATTACTTATTCTCATTATATTTTTATCAAAATACAGTACCTCTTGAAGTCCTCCTGGGCACGAATTAAGTAAGTTTAAGACTCTTAATTTTGTTCTCAGTGTTAATTTTAAAACTAATTCTTACTAGGAAACTCAACAATAGACTGGCAGTAGCTATGTTTAGAATTGGTAACGCATTTTGTTTTTTCATATTAAATATTTCAAACCATGAAAATTGTGGAGCATTAGTATTCAAGAAGAGTAGTAACGCTTCAAAAACTATACGAGACATTTTCTAAAGGAGAAAACAGCAACCACGGATATTTGGCTAGTAGAAACCAATGTACAGAAATGTATAATAAATGGATATATTTTGTTTAAGGATACGGGTTTTAATGCCTACCTGTTTGTTGAAAGGTCCAACTATAGCTTTGTTCGTATTCCGTGAACTTCAGCAAAGATCAAATGAATTGTTCTTGTCCCCAACGAAGGCACGTTTCGTACTGCGCTCGGCCGTACGTCGCGCGCGCGATGTCATCGCCGGCTGCAGGGGTGAGGGGGTAGGTGGG
This sequence comes from Ligdia adustata, assembly GCA_947049295.1. NCBI lineage: Eukaryota > Metazoa > Arthropoda > Insecta > Lepidoptera > Geometridae > Ligdia > Ligdia adustata. The sequence continues at coordinate 14,344,187 of OX346221.1, forward strand.
CAGTGCTGGAGACACGCCATCATTGAGGACACGAACGACTCATTTTATCCCTGATGAAGTTCACCGATTGTGAACGAATCTATAGATGGACCTTTCCAACAAACAACGCGGGAAAATCTGTCTTGTTAATCAAAATGAATCAAACACTCGTTAGTTTTCTAAACAAAACGGATACATATAAGAGTATTTTGTTCAAAGTCTGTGACAAATAGAACAAGGGTCACCGGTAAGGTAAAATAATAGACCGAGTCTCTGCTTAAGGCCTCGCAAATGTTCTTTCATCTGTCACTTTCAGTTTAATGAATCTTTGTGTATAGGATCTACGAATATTTTACCCGCCGGGAATTGCTGATTGATGGTCAGTGAACGAAAATCTTCGCCGTAGTTGGTGGAAAATTTTTCCAATAAAATAGGAAGATGTTTCCTTTGTAAATTGAAAAGCCATGACAATTATATACAAATATATATTCTAAGCAATGAAATCTGTCAAACGTGGTTAGACCTATCTGAATCTGAATCAGACTTTATTGACAAAACTAATAAAATATTTAAACGAAAAAGATCGACATAGGCTATCTCTAGGTTATGATTTATGCAGACACTCAGACCAGATTTGAAATCAAATATAACTCGAGACTTGTGGTATACATTGCCTGATAAATTTTGATGTAACTTAAGAATTAGGTCAACCTTGAACTGCTCTTCTTCAGATGCACCTGATTAGATAAAAGTGGCTGTAGGGTCTTGCCAAAAAAATGCCATTGAAAAAACAACAATTATTACGAGATAATTACAACGACGGCAGGCGCCTACACATTTCATCATATTTTGATTCACAATCCATAATGTAGAATGAATTTTGCTAAACCTTATATGACCTAATTTTGAAGTCAATAAAAACCTGATGATGATATCCCATCCCATCCCGTCCCGTCCCGTCCCGTCCCGTCCCGTCCCGTCCCGTCCCGTCCCGTCCCGTCCCGTCCCGTCCCGTCCCGTCCCGTCCCGTCCCGTCCCGTCCCGTCCCGTCCCGTCCCGTCCCGTCCCGTCCTATCCCATCCCATCCCATCGCATCCCATCCCATTCTATTCTATTCTATGAGTAGTGCATAGGTCTAACACTTCTTTTCATCAGTTTCACCGACAAGCAATTTTCTTAATGATGCTTTTTTCTTTACCTCTAAAAAGAATGTATTATATGTACTCTCTCAAATTTATTAATTCTTCTCTTCTATTAAAGTTTCACCGACAAGCAAATTTCGTCATGGTGGTCTTTTATTTTCCTCTAAAACAAATATTTATTAATTGTAGAAACTTTTCCATATCTTTTATCTATTCATCAATAGCTATAGCTGCGTTGAATTCCTTCTAAGTCTGTTTCCGTCTGGTTTTAGCTGGCGTGATGATGGCATAATAATAAAAAAGTAAAGAAGGAAAAACTTTCAAAGTTAAATAATGAACAGTGCTTTTACGATGCTCGATTTTAATTTTTGGAAATAATTAGTAAATAATTAAACTTTAATTAAGATAAGATGATATGAACTCTCTTTATTAAAAAAAAACAATTTAACAATAAATAATTATAACAAATATACTTCTTAGCTTACAAACGTATACTAGGTACGAGTAATTAGGTTTTTATATCCAAGGGTTTTATATCAGCTTAAAGCCTTCGGTCTATCTTTGTCCTTAGGTAGTAAAAGTCCAACTAAAACACCACCTGTAAAAAAAAAAATGTCTTACTTTAAAAACGTATTAACTACAAAATGATCAATTTTCACTTTTTAGTGCCAAATATACTGAAAATCATGCTCTTTTCTTTACACGTATTAAAATGCTGTTGATCTATCTTTTTCTACCAGAAACCCAGATCAAAATTGTATTTAGGTATAAAAAATTCCCATAAATGTCAGTATGACTCCTGTAATTAATATTATTATCACAAAATACAATAAAGCGATAACTGACTTTAATTTGCCAGGCGCCTGTACATATTTCTCAGATATATTGATTTGAAAATTAAACGACGTAGACCGATTTTGATACAACTTATAGGGGTTCATGAACCCACCTGCCAATTTTATTAATCACTATTGGGTGTTATCACTTAATAAATGAGTCAAATACGAGTACATCATGTCTTCTCTGAAGACGATTAAACATGATGCAAGTTTAGTCATCAAAAAGTGACTAAATCCACCAGTACTTATATTTCAGGCAAACAAAAGCCAATTTCACATTTTAGGTCACCCTACTTAGTGTCAAATTTTCTTTGCTGACTGAACACTTCTGACATTATCATCATCCGGAAGACGTCCACTGCTGAATATAGGTCTCCCCCTTAAAACGCCATACCGAACCAAGTTCCCAATTGCATCCACTTTTTATTTGTGATTTTTACTTTTGATATATCCAACATAAATAGCCAAACTTACATAACATCAAAGTAGCGGTCAGGTAGAAAGTGTAGGAGCAGGAGTGGACGAGCAGAGATCCAAACACGCTGACGCCGGCCAGCGCACTCCCACGACCAACCATCGTGCACAGGCAGGCTGCCATGCCACTGAAATGTACAAAGTTACCTGCTCAACACTCACAATATTCGTAAAGAACATATGTAGTGCCCGACCAACATCACACTTTTGATATAAAGGCGAACATTTGTATCTGTGTGTTTGTTTGTTAACCCTCTTTCGGAATATTCCCATCCGGCCCAGAAACTGCTTCATCAATGGGGCAGAAGGGTATTTTTATTCTCATCTGTCCCAGTGGCCACAGCAATGGGGCAGAAGGGCATAAAGATTCCACGTTATCTGCCCCATTAATAGGACAGATAATGGGGGCGATTGAATTATACCACTCTTTCACGTTGGAAACGGCTGAACGGGTTTGAACTATCACCAGCTAGTATCTCACCAGCTTATGCTCTGAATTTAACACATTTTATCCCCACAAATGCAGTGTTATTGTGAGATAACAAAAATTGCCGTGGGCAATTGTGTGGGCATTAAAAAATTTAAAAATACTGTTAATAGAAGAAAATAAATACCAAATTCTGTCCCTTTACAACGTCTCAGTAAAAATTCATTATTGTTTTAGTTTTGGTTTCTGTTTGAGATATAATAAAACAGTTGAATAGAGAAAGATTTAGGTAATGATTGTTGTTGTAGATACTCTACAATTTATATTGTAATTTTGCTCCATGTTCTTCATCACAAGAATAATCCTTTACTCTTGTAATGGAGATGAAAATTCACTAAATTCTTCATTGGAATCTTCACAGTCACAATCTACACTATAGAAATTCACATGAGTTAAAATATTTATTAACCTTACACCAAAAAGTTATACATCATTATGAACCATACATACTCGTATAAAAACAAGATTAATCAAAAATACAAACCGAAAAGAAGTAGGGTACAGCTCCACGAAATAGGAACAGATGACACCCAGAATCAGCTCATTGGCCAACACACCCAGGAACATAAGGAAGCTGGTGGTCAAGTCATTGAACAGAACTGTTCCGAAGCTTGCCAACCCGGAAGCCAGGAGGACTGTGATGACCAGGAACCGCTTGCGGTGCGCTATCCTGGCGATCAACACTGTCATCATGATGAAGGATACACCTTGGACGAGACTGAACCATACTAATGAAAAATCCATCTTAGAAGTGCAATCACCCTGAAAGCAATTATATTTATACCTTATTTTCTTTGAATACGAGTATGGCTGTGCTATATTGAAATAAAAACGTAGTAAGAATAACTATTATTAAAGTTTCTTGACCAATCGCAAGTTATGAAAATAAAATTTATAATAAATATACCTAAATAGCCCAATTATGTTCCCATTGTTGGGCAAAAATCTCACTTTTCCTCTTCTGTTTATCTTAGACCAAGATAAACATAAAAGGAAAAGTGAGATTTTTGTTACTCGTCGCATTTTATGACTATAATGCAATATAATTATCAAAAATTTAACTTACTATTTCGTCAGTTCTGTTGACAGACGCGATGAGGCTACAGATGTTTGTGTAATTGCTAGTGGTGTTAGAGTTCCTATTTTTGACGAATTGTTCTCCTAAGTACGGCAGCCAGATGAAGTAACTGTTATTTCTATAAAAAATAACCTTACTATAAAAACAATTTATAAAAAAACATCAAGAGTAGGAAAATGTATACCCGTATTCCTCGAATAATTTTAAACTTTGCTCAAGGTAACATTTCTTGATTACGTATGGCGGGGTGCTGTTACAACTCTCATTGAAATGATTCACTTTGTATGGAAAGTTAATTGTAGCCTGAATGATATTGGATACAAACAAACAAACAATACAACTTAATAAATTAAGATAACAATCTACAAAAATAGCCGACGATCCTTCAACGCCTCCAACAAATCTTCGTAATAATTATATAATAAGAAACATATCGTGTCTGTTCAGCCATTTCTGAAACATTCGAACACAAAGATACACTGACAGACATATGAAGCTAATAACGCTCCTCTCTTTGCATTAGGGCTCAATAAGATAAATAAGTCTATTTCGGATAGGTGGCGCATAAACCAAATAAATAGCCTTTTATATTAGGCGTTAAGCATTATTATTATTTAGTAGCGGCCCGGTATGTGCTTCGCTACGTATAAAGTGACATAATAAAAATGTGATAAAAGAACAACTGCTCGACCGATTTTGCGCAAACTTCAAATAAACCACCTACTAAATAGACCAAACAAAGCCTAAACATTCGGTTTGGATAGGTGAGCCCGTTATCGAGTTATTAAATATCAACGAAAAGTGGCATTGATTTTTATATACTTTGATACATACGTGCCATAAATAACTGCATTCAAAAAGTAAAGCTGCAAAGTCCTCCAGAGCAATGGTGGTTTGAAAATAGGTGCAAGTTGTTCCCATAACGAACGCCACAAAATTTCATTCCGTTTTCTATTACCACATTCATCTAGAAACATTTTTTTCACCTGGAAAATAGAAAATACAAGTTTATATGTACACATTCGACTATCAAGGAATGAGAATGAAATGAGAATATAACGTTATTGAACATTAAGTGTCACCAATCTTACTTCAGTTATATTTTAACACGGATTTATAACATGACTTTAACGTTTTAAAAATTCAAGAGCATTACTTATGTCTATCAACTGAAAGCAATATTAATTTAAGAGATTACAAGAAAAGGATTACACTGATATACAGGATTATCGGTAAGGGATTTACTGTGAAGCCAACTGTGTATGAAGTACGAGAAAAAAAATCAGCTGTTCCATATATTTTGTCGACGACAGATTTATTTTTTTCGAATTTAAAGTTGGTCCCATAGTGAAAGCTGTCCCTTAGATTGAGTATAGTTACTTCTTTTTGACTAAGTACACCCCTAGCCGATAACCCTGTATAGACTACATTAAAAATACCTACAGGAAACTCTGTATTTCTCCCATTCCTTCTCCATATTCCAGCCAAAGCCTCTAGCGCCTCGTCGTGCCTTCCAACATTCAGTAAGTACTTCGGGCTTTCATAGAAGAACAGCACACCGACTGCTCCAAGGCCAGTTATCGTGGACAGCAATAAAGATAAAAGTCTCCACGGTTTAAATGTCAGAAAGTATAAGTTGTATGCAAAATCCATGTTCAGGACAAAGTAGGCGATTACTGCAAAATACAAATTGTAATGACAAGAGACCAAAAGAGACCATGGAAAACCTATGGAGATAGCGACTCGAATTTCTTAACACTACTCTTTATTCGTGAGAGAATGAATAATAAAATCATAATGATTTCAAACAACAATAGCAAAATTACGTTACCTACGTATACAACCGTGCTGATCTCCAAGATACTAGCCATGATGATCATATAGACGTCTCGATAACGTCGCGTGCAAGACTCTCCTAGTAGAGTATGTGTTGTGTATTGAGCACAACTGGATCTGAAATTTAATAAAGAATAGATAGATAGATAGGACACGTAATAAGGCGAACTGATGACGTTTGTCAATCAGCGGCAAGACGGGTCAACGACATATGACTGTCGCAGGTCCAGCCTGGACACGATTGCGACAGGACTGAAGAATATGATATCATATGAGGGAGGCCTATATCCAGCATGAGAGATAAGGAAGACTGTGGATGATGATGAACCTGAAGATATGAAAGAACTATTATGGACATTCGCAATATATGTTATGGTAGGCGAATTAGCAAATTGTGCAGGAAGATCATGAAAGTAGGTAGTTGGTCTAGAATTCACTCCAAAACTTCGGATATGAAGTTTCTGAAAACTTAAAGCTTGACTTTAATGCAAAACTTGTCACATCCACGTCAAATAGAATCTGTATTATTCCCAACAATGATCAAGCAGACGAATCAACAAGGGATCGAAATATCACTCTCATATATTTTTTTTCTACGAGTCTCAATGTATATTAGATGTCATTTTTCTATTAGTCAAATATCTATTCGAACGACTGAGATAATTGTTATTTTATTGTTTTAATATATTTTAATGAACTGTTCGGTAACCCTCGGATTTCATACAAACAAGTTTACTAAAAGTTACTTACAAACTCGTGCTTATTAGTTTCAAAACGGCCAACGTGATCCAATTGGTAGAGAAAGAACTGGCAGCAGAGATTAGGAAACTGGCCCAGAGTGAAACAATGAGGCTCTTCCTTCTGCCTCGAGTGTCTGACAGGTAGCCCCAGGCATACGCCGTCAGTATAGGTCCTTTGAATTAACGTTAGTAAATGTCAGTGTTAACCTACTTCATGTGAATAAGAATAAAAAAAAATGGAATAAAAACTAAATTAACAAATGTGACCTTTGGGAACGGTCGTCTTCTAAACTGATTAAGTCACAAATTCAATTCTACATCTCTGAGAAATTTTGTTGTCTAAATTATGATTGTCACTTGTTAAATAAAGAAATATACTGTATAAAATTATAAGAAACCTGCTTGAGGGGACATAGACCTTCTCGTTTTTATTTTAATCTTCAAAGTGATGCACTAATTTATTTAATGGGTAAAATAACTGATTTTTATAAAAAAGAGAGATAAAACAGTGAATTTCATTAAATATAATGAATTATCAAAAATATATTCATTCTCGCGAAACAGGTTTTTTTTCTGTATTATTATAAACATAGGAGTAACAATCATTCGATTTGGTATTAACTAATAATAATAATATAATAATGCAGTAATATTACAATCACTTTAAAATTGTCTGTCTTTTATCTATCCTATTTTAATTTAACGGCTACTTAATGACTATCTTAATTAACAGACCTCATAAAAATACGTCTCTCTCAATTAGTATCGCACTTTATTTTATATCTGAATACACAGAGACCTTCGGAAAGAATTGGGTTTTTTTTGTATGATAGAGATTGATTTTGATTAGGTCTTACTAAGGTACAGTAAATTGGTTTGTAAATAATAAAAAACTGAACTGGTCAGGTTGAACAGTCGGTTGTCTTTTCAAATTATCACTTGTATCAAACATTTACTGAGTTTCGAGAAGGCTGGCGTACAATAAACAACTTACATATTTAAAAAATATAAATAAACTATTCAGATATTTCGATTTAAAAATCGAACTATGGGTCCGACTTTATTAAAAAAAATAATAATATGTCCAGCATCTCCGAGATATCAGGTAACAAAAGAAACATACCGACGAATTGAGTCCTTTTTGGAAGTCTTTAGAAAAAAAAATACGCTCACCAATAAAAGTAATTGACAGAAGGATTCCAGTTTCCTTAACCCCCAGATTGAGTTCACAGCTGGCTCCTGACACCACCACGGAGAACCCGAAGATATCCACTGCCATTGATAAGGTGGCCACGCTTAGAGTTGCTAGTAACATCCAGTTGTAGAATCCATTGCCTGAAAAAATAATATATTCTAGTGTTACTTGCAGCGTCGCGACATACAATTTAATACTAAAAAAGACGAAGAGTCGACACTTTAGGGCCGTGGGGACCGGGAGCTCATTTTATTTTCCAAAACTTCTCGGAGCGTTTGATCGGTTCGACGCGTGACTAGAATGCCGGTTTTTATCTGGCCCAACGTATAAGCATTGCCATTCAGCGTGGTAATGCGGCTAGCATGCATAGATTGTACCCTGGATTACCTAGGCTATTTTTGATCCGAGAGGAGTGAAGTGTTCTCACGAGATGATCAGATATTTACCACGCTATAGTATGTTACTACCGCGGCGTGTAATGGCTGCATTGGTCTTGCAGCTTTTGATTCTAAGCCGGAATAAGGGGCGAGACCGAAGATCGAGACCTTTACAGCGGGTACAGCAAGAGCTGCAATTCTGACCCAGCATGAACACATGATATGATTGGCCAACAGTGTAGTTAATGCTTGTATGGCGTTTTGCTCAAACATGACAAGACATGCAATGACGGTGTTCTATTTCAAATGTTAAGTAATCGTGCATCCACACCGCAGTTAACATTTGTGGAGCAACACGGTAAAATTAGATAGCTATTTGTATTTTTTCTGGCTACTTGTTACTTTTAGTTGAAAGCTATCCATCGCGTCCATATCGCTATTAAATGAAAAGAACAGCATATTAACATAATATATTATATTGACAATAATATAGGTTTTCCATTTCATGTTATCGAAATTGCCTTTTTTTAAGTAAGGCAACGTCGTCTAACATAAAATATGCCAACACGACAACAAATAGTAACAATTAATGACTTTTTGCTATTGAATGTTGGAAATTGGAAACACTTGGAAATCAATATTACCAATTTTTACTGATCAATATTGAGGAGCAATAACCACAAATGTTAACTGCGGTGTGGATACACGGTTACCATCAGCCTTGTTCCTTGTTTACAATGAGCAGTGGTAGCTTAGAAATAAGTTCAATTGACTTCAACAAAATACAAATTTATGAGATTTACGCTTCGAAATAAAATAACTACGGCAATTTATAAGCGCCATCTACATTTAGCCGATATTTTGAGCTTTATGCGGCGAACGGTTTTTTCTACGAGTAATGCTGTTCTATACTAGTAATTTTTCTAAAGTAGTAGTATACTATGTCACAAGTACCTGCCAAGTCAATAGCTTCTTCGTAGCCGTATGTTCTCTGCTCTTGTTGTTTAACATTGATTTTCATTGATCTGCATTCGTAGGGATCCGTCACGTTATATGCTTCATTCTCACACATGTTTTTTGTCTTCTGCCTTAGCGCATACACTATTTTATTTTCAACTTATTTCATTTATTATCTCTCCTCATGTATATGTATACACCTGTTTAATTGCACAATGGTTATTTATAGAGGGTTATCGTTTAGGCTAAGCCGAAAGGGGGTCACTATACACAAACTACAACTTTTTCTTTGAGACCGACTCAGAATTTGCAAAAAAAAAACAGTTTCATACATTTTGTCTACGACGGATCAACTTTTTGCATGGAACAGCTGTTTTATTTCTCGATTTGGTCCCATAGTGAAAGTTGTTCCTTAGGATGAGTATAGTATCCCCTTTCGGCTTAGTACACCCCTTACCGATAACCCTGTATTAAGTTAATATCAAGTACTATACAACAGTATACCTATGGTTATTATAGTACATTTTGATCCTTTGAGAAAAAATAAATGCATAACTAGAAATTAATTAAGTAAAATTTTAATTAAAATCCTGGACCAGCTTAAACATGGCAGAGAGTTGAGGAAAGGAAGTCCTTTGCTTTGCAATAGGACGATAGCATTGTTCATCCCCCGGGAACACTGCATTTGGATGTAACGTCTCAAATTTAGATTATGGTACTCAAGAATAATGTAAGTGTATTCTCAAATTCAAATAAAATATATTATATACTTGTAAATAAACCTTAGTTTAAGCGTTTTATTCCTTTAAACCAGTGCTTTTTAATCTTTTTCATATCGCGACCATTTAACAGGGTGAACAATTCTGGTGACCCCCTTACAATGAAAATAGAAATATTTAAAGACTATTTGCATTAATGATTTTACATACTTTGGCACATTATTATTAAGACCTTACTCTCTCCAAGAAGCCGCTCGCTTTGAACGTAAGTACGAGTACCAGTTAAGTTAGTCAAGATTACCCGCGAATTAGAAGAACCTTTTTGCCCGCGATACCCCTAGGCTTAGCGGCTCCCTAGAGGGTCCTAGACCAACGAAAAACACTGTTACACAACAGCAAACTATGAAAATGCGCTTATGTATAAAGATTTGGAATTGTTATATTGGAAATAAATTCGCAACTCTACATAACAAACGTATGTTGTGATCGCTATACCGAAAGGTGATTAAGAAGTTTACAAAACTAGGTATTATACAACCAGACCGTTCAACGATTAATAATATAACTGACTATGAACTCGTTAAACAACTCGTTTTCTAATCGTTATTAGCAGCAATAAGTAAAACATGTTACTCGTATAATGAAAATATCGTTCTTTTTTAAACAAATGCCTATTTACATATGATACGCATTTGCATTTATTACCATCAAATATTTCTTGAGCTAAAAACAAATGAACAGTTGTTTGCAATATGTGCCGCTTATATACATAAGTGAGGTAAACATCGAAGAATTTAAAATCTACATTAAACATAGTTATATCGATTCCTTCGTAGCGTCATACGAGTATTATGTATTTATACTTACATTATTGGTATTTGTATCAGTAGCGTCTTAAGTAAATTTAATTTAAAACAAATACATTCACCATCTTGTGTTGGTGAGTATCTTGGATGTGTTATGTATCATAGTGTATTCTACTAGTCAAGCGTTATCATTTGATGTTATTTTGGGAGTTATATTAACTCCATTTTATGGCGGCGGCCATCTTGAGACCATTTTTCAGCAAACATAATACCTTCGACTAATTCACCTTTCAGTCAAAAAAAAACAACATTGTTTTACCGTTCGAGTCCGTTACACACGCAAAAACAGACACGTGTAACGTATATCACCCTATCATTTTTACATCAGGGCTTTAAAATAGTGTCAAGTGACTTAGAATCCAACAAATTATTAGATTATCTTGTCGTCTCGTTTTTGCTTAACCTAAATTTAGCTTTTAAATTCAGTTTTCTTTCACTAGCAAACTTTTCGTTCGAAAAATAATCAGTTAAAATCAATAAACAAAAAAAGATGTTCACCAAAAATTTACACGAAATCTGATTTAATTTAATTAATTACCAACATTCATTAAATATCATGTCGAATCATCGTTCTGGTGTTACGAACAACCATCACAAGATGTTACTAATGAGTAAAGAAATAAATCACGATGTATATATATATAGTTAATATTTGTTCTTAGAACTATTAAAGTATTTAAATAAGTTCTTTAATTATTTTTTTTAAGTATTTATTAATTCAAATATAACGTGGCTTGTAACGAACGTTATTTGAAGGCCAATAAATATTTTTTTCTTTTTATTCTATTCTGATAAAATTACAGTACCTCTTGAAGTCCTCCTGATTACGAATTAAGTACCTCCTCTATATGAAAGTCAGTAGAAAATTAAATAAAACGTAAAGACTCTTAATTTTGTTCTCAGTGTTAATTTTATAACTATTTCTTAATAGGAAACTTTACAATAGACTGGCAGTTGCTATGTTCTGAATTAGTAACGCATTTTGTTTTTTGGAATTACATAATAACTAAATATTTCAGACCATGAAAGTTGTGAAGCATTAGCATTCAAGAAGAATACTCGTAGCAGCGCTTCATAAACTATACGAGATATTTCCTATGGGAGAAAACAGCAAACAAGGTTATTTGGCAATGTACAGAAATGTATAATAAATAAATATATTTTGTTTAAGGATAAGGGTTTAAACGCGTACCTGTTTGTTGGAAAGGTCCAACTATAGCTTCGTTCGTATTAAATGAACTTCATCAGGGATGAAATGGATGGTTCTGTCCTCAACGAAGGCACGACTCGCACTGCGTTCGGTCGCTCGCCGCGCGCGTGATGTCATCGCCGGTTGCTGGGGTGGGAGTGTAGCTCGCCTTCGAGTTCGTCGCTGATGGAGACACGCCATCGTTGAACACACGAACGACTCATTTCATCCCTGATGAAGTTCACCGAATGTAAAAAAACTGTAGTTGGATTTTTCCAATTAACAAACCGTCTTCTTAAACGAAATGAATCAAATACGCGTTAGTTGTGTAAACAAAACGGATACAAATTTTGACAAACAAGGGTCACCAGTAAGGTAGAATAATTGTCCGAGTCTCTGTTCTGAGTCTGACAAATGTTCTTTCATCTATCCGTTTGAATTTAATGATTTTTTTTATAAGATTGGGAATTATTGATTGGTGGTCAATAAACAGAAATCTTTGTCGTAGTTAGTAGTACATTTTTACAAAAACTAGGAAATATTCTTACTTAGTAAATTGAAAAACCTTGCCGATTCTATACAAATACAAATATGTATATAGTCCATAATATTAGGGCGAGCGAATCTTAAATATTAAAACACAAAACGAAGATAGTTGTCGGTAACCGGACCAACTGTTGAGAAGACTATATCGGTTGGTATAATGGAGACAGTTTGAGGAAGGTAGCGTGGTAGAGGTGGTAGAGCGTTTCCTATCGCTCGCCAGGTTAGCTGTAAAAGTCATCAAGATGTAAAATATCGCTACGCACCTAACGGTGTGTTTCGGCAGCCTTCGTTAAGATCCAGTGTATTCCAGACTAGGCATGCTCCATCTAGGCTACAGTAACGCTAATTTCCGTGGTCGTGCGAACTTGCGGTCGAATGCCTAACTGAGTTAGATAAAAAAGGTAATTTCTGTGATCTTGGAATGCTGAGTTATTGCAATCGCAAGGTCAACAGTTCACAGAACTTATTAGGTTTTTTTTATGTTTATTACTAAATTATATTAAACTTTAAGCGATAAGACTTACCAACGTACTGCTAATGTATTATCTGTAATATATATATATATATATATATTTTATATATATATATATTATTATAATAACCTGAATTAAACACCACTGAAACAGTTATGAAACGTGTTATTTACACAGAGGACACCACTGTAGTAATTATGTAAAGCAAAGGAGAACGAGAACAATTTATAATTACAAAATAAGTGTAACAATGCATTTAGCACAATTGTAAATTGGCTAATAAAAACATTTTAATTATAGATTGAAGAAAACAAGTGTCAATTAGCTCTGTTCACTTATCAGACTTTGAATAACAAAATATATAGGGTTATTGGCTAGGGGTGTACTGAGCTGAAAGGGGTTATTGTACCCATCCTGAGCTACAACTTTCATTATGGGATCACCTCATAATTCGATAAAAAAATCAGCTGTTGCATACTAAAAGTTGATTTGTCAACGAAATGTATGAAAAAGCTGATTATTTTTTTCTCGAATTCAGAGTTGGTCCCATAGTGAAAGTTGTTACTCAGGATGGGTACAGTGACTCTCTTTCGGCTCAGTACACCCCTAACTGTTAACCCTACTAGCTGCGATCTGCTGTGTCACAGGTTTGCAATATTATGTTGGTTGGTACACAACTACTAAATAAAGTAAAATAATGTAGCAAGTCCTAATTCTGTAGACAAAACTACAATAAAATAATAAAAATACAAGAATAATTTATTGTCACCACAAAAATACAACATCAAAGGAAAAAAATACGAATAAAAACTCGAACATAAGGCGCAGAACCTAAGTTATCTGACAGATACTCGTGATATGTACACAAAAACACAATCAAAAAATATTTTTAATCGTGAAGCTTATCATATACTCGTAGTGTGCATTTTATTAATTTGTAGCTTTGCCCTACGGTGTTACCCGCGTTAATACAGGATAAAAATTAGCATATGTGTTAATCCAGAGTCTAAGCTATCTCCATACCAAATTTCATCCTAATCCGTTCAGTGGTTTTTGCGTGAAAGAGCAACAAACGTACACACATACATTCTTACAAACTTTCGCGTTTATACAGATTGATTATTTTTGCATTAGAAATTTAATTATTCTTTCTCATGCCTACTAAATATCCATATCGATCATTAAGTGTATTTTGGAAGATTCGTTAGAAATAAATACAAAATTAAAGTAAGACGAGCCGCCTAGTTGGGCCGCGCACTTAAGAGGATCAACGACTCTTCAATGTTTTCGTGTTTCTGATAGAATATTCGTTCCGGGGCCTATCTCTTTTCACCCTCTAAATTGTAACGTAATTTTTTTGTTATTAGTGTCAATCGCTTCACTATGATGTATTTTAGGCCTACACGTTTTATTATTCTTAAAAAGTTATTGAATACTGCGTATAAAAGGTATTTAATAGGCATCGTATCAGCCCAAAAATATAACGGTATAGGAAGCTTGTAACTTTAAAGTGAAATAAAAGACAGAAAAAACGGTAAAACCTAGTTAGTGGTGGCTATGAGAAAAAAAAACCACTGGAATCATTTTGTATGGAAAAGTTGGACCTAGCTAGTCTTAGATCAGCTGTCTTAAGGCGCACGTCAAGATTGAGCCTATTATTATTTTTCCTATTATCTCAAAAATATCTTTTTGTAGATATTGCTTGATCTATATTTAAACAGTGTCGTAGTTTCTAAGAAAACCAAAGTAGGCTAATCGTTGAGTCGTAGCGTGTTGGCGGATATTTGAATTAGTTTTTTGGAATTCAGTATCTACAAAGTAGGCACTCTTGATAATGTCGTAAATTTGAAGATTTTATTTGGAATTAATATTGTCTGTTGTATACTTTCAACATTAAAATACATGTTTCTGATTGGTCGATATTAAGACAAATCAGAAATAAGAGCCAATAGTGACGGTTCCCGAAGTTTTTACTAAAAATGAGGGGGTAGTTAGAGTTTAGAAAAAAAGAAAATAGGTTGTCTGGCTCATTTGGTCTCCAACCATCGTCTCGAAACGTTCTTCCCCGACTTGTTACATGTATTATATCAACTTATGTATAGTCGAAAGTAATTCTAGGTGAATGAAAGTGATTAAATTCGTAACTGAGTTTGAATTCTTCAAATTACATATTTCGATTAATAGTCTTCTGTGATTGTTAGGTATGCGCATAAGTTCGAGAAGTCCTTTAGATTTTATATTGATCCTTGTTAAAATTTGTGTAAACGAAAATATGGAGAAATACATGTTATTTGTTGATAATCCATAGCGTTTTATAGCTGGGTCAGTAACTTTACTTCTCCGTAGTACAACCAGTTGGACATCGCAGTTGTACCACGGGTCGGGCAGGAATTACCCAGCTGTAAAACGCTATGGATTGATACGACGAACGATCGAGCTTAATATCTCTACTTACAATGTAATAAATAAACTATCTAATCTAATGTAAGTCTAATGACTCCACATTAAATGGTGTGTACTATTTAGACCTAGTCCACCAGACTAACTAATTGCGGGTAAACTATTAAGTATATTACGAAAATTAATTAATTTTGTAAATGAAATAAAATAGTATATTACACTGTAAAATATATTGGAGTAGGTATTTGTTTGAACTAGTCATTTTACAGTTTATAAATTCGTAAATCATTGTGTCTAAATTAATTTATACGAATACCCGTAAGAAGTGTAATTCCTCCTGTATTTAATAAATGAGTATGAATAAAAGAGCTATATTATAAACTTCTCCAACAAGCAAGTTTCCTCACGAAGTTTGCTATCGCCGTTAAAGCAAGAGGTACTAGATTCTGATATTCATATTAGTGAAAGAAACTTTAAAGCCTTAGCCCGTGCGTACCCTTCATTCTGCAAGCGGTTTACAGACTAGACTAGACTTATGATTATGATTATACACTAGTGTGTATAATCATAATCATAAGTCTAGTCTGAACAACTAATGAACATTAGTATGTTCATTAGTTGTTCAACTTTCACTATGGATCAACTGAACTCGAGAAAAAAAACGGCTGTTTCATACATTTTGTCGACGATTGAAAAACTTTTTCTATGGAACAGCTGTTTATTTTTTCTAGATTTTGAGGGTTGGTCCTCTAATGAAAGTTGTTCGTAATGATTAATATAATTAGCATCTTGCGGCTTAGTACACCTCTAGCCGATAACCCTGTACAACTAATACATTTCAAAGATGGTTATTACTTAAGTATGTACCTACTTTAAACAAAATAAAAATTAGAATGAAGCCTTCGGTCTGTCTTTATCTTTGGGTAATAAGAGCGCAACTAGGGCCCCACCTGGAAAATAATATGAGTAACATAATAAATCATAATCAAAAACTTGCTTAAATCATTATAATATCAAGCATAAATATACGAAATGCTGATTGTACCATTGCTTGACTTGATATTATATTATTATCTATCAAATCTTATTGAATATTACTTAAAATGTTATTGGGAACATTATTATTTCAAATCAATACATTAGAATTATTTTACGTGTTACATCAACAGCCGTGCGGCACCAAACTTAAATCTAGTACACACATGCTATTATTTACTTAATTAAAATTATTGTATGGTTGGTTCCAATATTCTAATAAGAATTGGCGGCAAACCAAAATATAATATGCCAGCCGATCAAGTTTCAAGATTACCACAATTAGGAGCAGAAAATTTGCACGAATGTTCGCAACGCACTTATAAAAAAAAATGTGAACAGATCATCATCATCTTCCTGATCTTAACCCAATACGTGGAGTCGGCTTGGCATGTCTACCGCTTCCATTCTAATCTATCAGCCGTCATCTCTTCATTCATTCCCTTTTCACACAATTCATCCACTCGTCTTCTTAAGTCGCCCCCTCCCGGCGCTACCATCTACAATCTTTTTCATGACCACATCAATACGATTTATAAAGAATTATCAAAGTTGAACCGAACATTAGCAACCATCAGCTCTATGAGTCGACTGTTAAACATTACTTACACAACAGCAAAGCAGTGCACAGGTAGAAAGTCTGCGTACAGTGCGACTCCAACATGACTCCCAGCAGACTGACGCCGGACAACGCGCTGGCGCGAGCAACCATCGTGCCGAGACACGCTGCCATACCGCTGGAACAATACAGATCAATAACCAATTTTTACCCGATTGCGAAAAAGGAGGGTTATGTTTTTCGAGTGTATGTATTTATATTTCTTTGGCAAGTCCTAAAACCTAAACGGCTTGTTGTATTTTAATGTCAATAAATTCATCTTAGCAATGAAAGTGCCACTGGGTACATTAAAATAAAAAAAAATAGAAATGGAGGATGATGAAATAGTTTAAATTTTCAGTCGGGATTTTTCGAACTCGCTTCTTAACTCTTGTCTAAGAAATGGAGGCGTTTTAGTACAAGTAAAGTTGAATAATTTGGAAATCTCTATTTCTTGTGGCTTCGGTCTTGGATATGAAATCATATAATATATATATTTCCAACATGTATCGATTACGAGGTCATTAGAAATGTTCACTAACCACCTGATTATTCTATTTTTACTTAATTATTATTGGTATAATTTAACAGTCATATTGTCCGTGGTACATTAAAGCGGGGCATAAAGCGCACGGCTAATCCAATCGACCAAGAACAGTTGTAGCAAAGGCGACAAAAATTTTTTTCGAGAATAGCTTCTCCTGTGCGAAAATTCTCGAATGTAGTAGCTAACAGAGGCAGCAATGTTAAATAATTTCTCAAGCGTCACAAAAATCGCGTCGCTTTTGTGTCGGAGGCCAATAATGGTATTGATAGATTAGAGATTACAAACGGGGGCCTGTGCACGGGTGCTGCTGATTTGCAACGTCGCATTTAGTCACCAGGACGTTTTTCCTGATAACATTGTTAATGAGTGAGATTCCACTGTTGAGATCCACTTCTTAGAACATAATATTAGATTTCATAAATTATACAATTTGTCGCACAATATTATAATACCTTACATTGACTTAGAAATATAATTTATTTTTTATCTGAAAGTATCACAAATTTTATGCAGGGTTATCGGGGTGAACCTACCCGAAGGAGGGTTATTGTACCCATCTTGACAAATAAATTTCACTATAGGACAAACTCGAAATTCGAGAAAAAAAACCGTGTTTTTATACATTTTCTCGACGACCGATAAACTTTTTCTATGAAATAGCTGATTTTTCCCCCGGAAATATTAAATATAATAATATAAAAATTATGCAACATGATGAGTACAGTGACCCCCTTTTGGCTTAGTACATCCCTAACGATAACCCTGTATGTTACGCTACTGACCAGAACAGTTAATAATTACCGATATGAAGTAGGGTACAGCTGAACGAAGTAGGAAAATATTACTCCGATGACCAGTTCATTGAAGAGAACACCCATCAGCATCAGGAAACCTGCAGTTGTATCTTCAATGAGAACAGCGCCAATTGCTGATAAACCGGAGACCAGTAGGATGGTGATGATGACTAAACGCTTCCGGTGCGCTATTTTGGCGATGAAAAACATTACCAGAGCGAAAGAACCTCCTTGCGCTAGGCTGAACCATACTAGAGAAATATCGACGCCTGATGAACAGTTATCCTGAAAGTATATTATTAATTGTCACAAAAATAATTGAAGCCTATGTTTATGAGGCAGTTGATTTATGATCAAGTGTAAATTAAATAGAATGTGCCAGTCAAAAACTTGCACGATCACTGACGCTGAGAATAAGTAGGATGATATTAAACCATTCTCTAATATATTAGTGGTTTTAAGACATGTGTTCAAGCTACTACACACCTTTGTCAAGCGGTACAAAAAAATTAATAAAGAGAAAAATTAAAAGGTCAAATATATTTAACTATTGAATATACATAACCTAACAAAAACTATATAAACTATATGTACAAAAGCAATATCCAAAAATTAAAACTAACTTAAATCTAAACCACTGCCAGTTGGTAGAGTACCCAAAATGCTGGCCCCATTGCCTCGTTGAATGGCAATACTTATGCGCTGACCCAGGTAGAGGCCAGCATTTTGGTCTCGACTATTGAATTTGTTATATTGTATTTGCTAATACCTACTTCCCTACTTTATTCCTAATATTACAAACGCTAAAGTAACTTTGTATGCCTTTCTGTGTCTGCTAACTAGACAAGACTTTGGGAAAAGGATTGCAATTTTTTGAATACAGTATGAAAGTACTTAACAAAAATCATGGAAAAAATCAATAGCAAGCGAGGATGTGTGTGAGTACGTTTGTTACTTCTACACGCTTTTCACAAAGAATTCGAATGAATTTGGTACCGGGCTAGCTAATGCCCTGGATTGACACGTTGCCTATTTTACATCCCAAATACCAATAGGTTCCTGCAGGATAAAATGCAACCAAAATATTTCACTATTTAGACTAATGCATGGGAGTCATCCCAAAAAGATTAAAAGTGAGATTATGTGTGCAATGTAAAATGGGAATTTTATGTTTCTAAAAAAATTTACTAGCGTTGTTGCATTCTAGATCTTCGGCTTGCCTTTCGCGGCTAAAACTCAATCTGTATAGAGCACCTGCAAAACATTTTTTTTAATTCTAAATTAGTGAAATGTTATATGCCAATAGATTTTTTATTGGATGTAATAGTAATATTTACCTTATTCCCACTGTTCGTGTCGTTGAGAGAGACTATCATCGTGCAGAGATCTGAGTAATCTATGGTACTGTTAGAATTTAAATTCTTCATAAACTGCTGCCCGAGGTACGGCAGCCAGATGTAGAAGCTGTTGTTTCTTAAATATACAAAAAGAATACAAATAGGCAGCAGACGCATTACTCAAGCTCAAACTTCTCGTGACTCTGAATGTAAGAGGTTAAAAAAATTCTAAAACTGTTTATTTAAAAGTTACTTCTTAGTTTTTATTGGCAATACATACGTGCCATAAACTACAGCTGCCAAAAAGTACAGCTGCAAAGACTTCCAGAGCAACGGCGGCTTGATTATTGGCACCAGTTGTTTCCAAAGCGAGCGCCATATTGAAGAAACTTTAAGGTTTCTGTTACAGACTTCTTCTAAAATTACTTTCTTGACCTAAAATATTGTCAGTTGATGTTTTTAGCTTAGAATTATCAGTACACGTTTTAAGATTCATAGTTATTTAGCTGAAAACCAAAGGAATTTTGATAGTCATGTGACAAAAAAGAACGCGATTCGAGGAAACATTCAAGCTAGTGAACATTGTTACATGAGCTCAATTAATATGAACGATTAACTATAGTACAATTTAAATTTGCATCAAAATCAAATGCAGTTGTCTGGTAAATTAAGTCTTACTGGAAATGGTACTGTTTGTCCGTTTCTTTTCCAAATTCCAGCCAGAATCTCTAAAGCCTCATCATGTTTTCCGAGGTTTAGAATAAACTGTGGGCTTTCGTAGAAAAACTGCACGCCAACCGCTCCAATTCCAGTTAGTAAAGATAAGATTAGAGATAAAAATCTCCATGGTCTGAAATTCACGTAGTTGAGATCGTATTCAAAGTCCATGTTCAATATGAAATAGGCGATTACTGAAAATGCAAATATCATTGTAAAAATACAGATTGGCTCAAAATTTTTACATAATTAGTTGTGTAATTTTTATGTCGTAAGTGGCTATATTTCTGGGCTCTTGGGGACTGCTCAAACGGAGGATAACGTTTTTTCCAAGACAGCTTGGCATTTCACCACCAACTCACGACTACGGAAGTCAGCAAGACATTAGTATTTTATATGTAGCATGCTTGGTCCGGAATACACTGGCTTTCATGGAAGGCTGCCGGAAAATACCGTAAAATGATTGGCTACAGATTTTTCAACTTGAGTTAATAATTTTCGAGTGTGTATTTGTATGTAAGTGTCTGTATGTATATTTCTAAAACGTTGTGACCCTCTACAAACTAAACTAATTAACAGATTTGGTATGCGAAATGTCATTCGATTTGTCTAGGTTATACTGGTTAGATCTCACGCTATCATTTGTTAAGTCATAGTTGGCTAAAGATTTTTGTAGTCGAGTTTTTTGCACTCGCTTCTAGCTACTTCCCAAAAATTTGCGGGACACTAACTATTTTTATCGGACAGAAAATTAATTATACGAATAAAACAACATAGCAAATTATGAGTGATGTATTTCAATTGTTACGGTTCTTACCAACATAGATTGCCAGACTAAAGTCCAAGACAGCGGTTATAATGAGCGTGTAGACATCTCTATAGCGACGAGTGGTGCACTCTCCAAGTAAAGTATATGTTGCGGATTGAGCACAGCTAGAACTGAAAGAGATATGTCACATTTTTGTAGTCATGGCTAATTTGCTCCTTTATTCAAAGAAGTGTAAAAGTATACTTATATTACTTATAAAGCGGCGCAAATATCAAAACCTTGACAGAGGCGCCGTTTGTAGTAGAAACTCTGGGGACACTGGGATCAAGCGCTTTAAAATTATATTTATAAATATCAAAAGGTTTGATGAAAGCGACATGTGACCAGAATGCTGGCTCTTATTGTGATCTACACATTAGCATTGCCATTCAACGTGGCAATGCTGCCAGCATACTTGGAACTTTCCCTTCTACTGACTGGGGGTTTATTGTTAGATTCGTTTACATAACTGTGAATGTTATTTTTTTGATGTGTTCATTTTTTCATTCAATTTCCAATTTTTTTGTGTATAAGATGTTCTGCAATTTACCATATAAAATACTTACCTATGTATTCCTCATTTAAAATTTCTACTTACAAACTAGTGCTGATTAATTTCAATATAGCTAGGATGATCCAATTAGGGGATAGAGCACTGACAACAGAAACGATAAAGCTAATCCAGAGTGAAATTATCAAGCTTTTTCGTCTGCCTCGAGTATCTGATATATAGCCCCAAGGATATGCCATTATTATAGGACCTGAAAACAAAATAACTGCTATTAAATAATAAAAAAAAACGATTCAGCAAACGGCACAAACATTAATAAAATAGAAGCATCAATAAAAGTTTATTTATAATTGTAACGCTTAAGTTGTAAGCTGTATAGTGGAAGCTTTAAATATTTTTTATAAGATTTAAACCAGAATTACTTGACTTGTGAAATATAAATCTCGCATAATGTGATTGTCATAGCATAGACATGGGCATATCCTCATTTCAGTTCAGGCAGTTTTCAAACTTTCTATCATACTATATCCATCTAGTATACGGGGTCACTGGTAATCAACTAGCATCCTATTATAGGTGACTTCTAAAAAAATATATATTAGCGAATTTTCAAAAGTCCCAAAATAAAAAGCTGTTTTTATAGTTATCAGAAGCCATTTTTAAGATAATTCCAGAATATTACCAGTGGTCCTGTATAGATACCGGAAAAATATTGTTTTATAGAAAATTTGCCATATTTCAAATGTAAACAACACGTGTCCGGTAACTCCGGCGACTAAATGTCGGACGTGGCAGATGTTAAAACACTTCAAATAAATGTTTGTACTATAAAGTCAATCCAATAAAAATCCAGCAACAGGCAACTTTGCTTACATAGACTTACCAATAAATGTGACAGATAATAGAATTCCATTTTCTTTGATTCCAAGTTTAAAATCACAGCTAGCTCCAGTTACCACCACAGAAAAGCCAAAGATATCCACTGCCATTGACAAAGTGGCAATGCTTAATGTTACCAGAAGCGTAATGCTGTAAAATCCATTACCTAATAGATAAGTAATATTTGATTATTGTGTCATATATTTTAAGGATTAAAAAAACAAAGTTTAACATGAAGTAAACTGTATATTGATGTAAGTCTGAAAATTTGATAGTATGTATAGAAAATGATTCTGCCTCAGTGTTGGCTAGATGTTTTCTTTACCACTAAAGTTGAAAACTGTGTCAAAAAAGCCTAGTTTATTAAACTTCCCATATTATTATCTGTTCTAAACAAGCAATTTTTTTAGGTTTATTCAATAGATCCATAAATCAACCAAATGTGGATGTGATTCTTTTGTTTTTCTCTACACTAGCTAATTTAATAAATTACCTGCCAAATCAAGAGCTTCATCATAGGTATAGGCACGTTCATCTCTTGCGGTCTCACTTTTCCATGATCTGCAATTCTCCTCAATTTCCGTCTCAATATATCCTTCATTCACGTTCATACTTTTAAGTTTCCGCACATCTGCCAGGTGTTTGAAGTGTTTAGTAAAATATAACTTGTAGGCAGTAAAAAAGAAATAATTTTTCAAACACTTGACCTCGCAAGCGCAAAATTTCTGCTGTAAAATACTTGACTGATTTTGCTTAGAATCAAAATTATTGTTTATAGATAAAAAGAACTAAGATGATGTGTACCAACTTTATTCTTTAAAAGCATCAATGAGGTTAGTATCTCAACTTATTATCATTGATATGCATACAGACATACTGACAGATAAAAGCGAATCTTGCTATACTTTAAGCAGACAATTTTCACTTGTTTTGCATACACAGTCCATTAACGGATCGCTATAATACTAGCGTAAATCGATATAATATTATTGAAAATATACATATAATACATTTCGACGAAAATTTTGTTAATCATAAATATTTTTACCACTTTTAAACGTACACTTTAAAAACACCTGTGTTAACTACCTTTTAATAGCAACTAAGCACAAATGAAGTTGTAGCTTGTACCGCACTAGCCTAATGATTAGTAACAGTAATACTAAGTCGTTTGGCTACAATGTTTCTTAATCACTCCGAACGCTGATAGTGTGCTAAATATTATTCAACCACTGTTTAACACAGCTTAATGCTTATTTTTTAATGAAACTGTAAAAATATTGTTTGTTTAAGTTTCGAATTTTCTCAAGTCATTGGAAGTCTAAATTCTATGTTTAACGAGTCTGCATGATTTTTCTTCGTTTGTAACTCCCGACATTTACCTTCATGAATTTAATACATTTCCGCCTTTGGTATCAAGAAGTATATTTTGTCTGACGCTGTTGGTACACTGGCATAATCATAATACCACATTAATATATATTTTTTTGAAACAAATTAAATCTTTCTGATTTGTCTGAATACCGTCTATCTCTATTCTTCCGTTAACATACAAAGTCCTTGAAAAGCTTGTTAATCGTCAGTTTTCCTCTTACCTTGTCAAAAACAGTTTCCTTAACCTCCTCCAACCTAGTTTAAAAAAACTAATGACGTTCGTGACTACTTGATTGTAGCAACGCTTTGAACAGATTTTGTTGTTTTATTAAGACTTCTTGCACCTTAAACATAACTCCACCTGTATAGATGCTGACACCGCATTTACATTGATTACATATTCTCGTCATGGTACGATGACTCTGCCGGTGTGCTGCAGGGAGGCATGCTATTACACCTCACAGAAACTTTTACAATTCTATTATTCCATTTGAGCAACTTGATGAGGCGGTTAGGTTACTAATTTCGATCTTTAGTAGATTTGGTCTTACAGTTCACCCGCCTAAAACTCGATGTAATATCATCGCCAAATCTTTGTGCCTACAGTTTCTTGAAGACTGCGTAATTTTCTTCCGATTATTACCAAGACTTCACTCGTGACATCTCTCCTCCTTTTAATATTAGATTAAGCAGTGTCTTCTACTCGGATATATCCAAGGAAACTGATCTGCTTAGAGTTTTGGAATTCAGAGTATGTATTGTAACTTGTCTACTATTTTCAATTCATTGCCTAAAATCAGTAGACATTCAAGAAAACCATATCAAATTGCTTGGAAAATTATCCAAATTGTAATTATAGGTGTATGATGCCATCTTAGTGCTGCTAATGAGTCTTAAAATAGAATACTCGTATAGGAGCATAGAATGTATGTTTCAATTTCCACAAATACATCGTTTTGTTTATATTCGCCATTAGAAATTTTATGATCAGGCATAAGTTACGTAGGGTTGCCGATTGTCATAACACTGCTTCTTGTAGCGGTGTCATTATTAGTAAATTATGAATTTCATAACTTACTAACGATGCATATATAATGAATAATCATATCGTCAAAGGCGCTGTCATATGCGTGACAGCATACGGTTGAGTTAACAGCATAGCTCAGTTATTAGGCTGATTAAGCTTATATTTTCTCACCTTATTTGTCCTCTCTTGACAGAGAGTGGTGGTGTATGGCGACATGCGACCGGACCATCTGACTGTATATGTTGGATCTTGTATGATTATATTTAGCTTATTTTAGAGTTAAGCAATTCTTATGGTCTAAAAGTGGCGTTAGTTCTCGGTCAATAAATAGGGTTAATTGAAGTTAATAATGAACTAATACGAATTTAGTCACTTTCCTAAACATATTATTATTTGGCAACCCTGTTTAATAACTACAGCCTTCACCTCAATCTGGGCCCTGCGATATATTAACAAGCTCTTGACCAACTTAACCCATAGTTAAACTTGAAAATTCTCGTTTAATGACTAAAGGACAAACAGTACTCGATACATTGTCTAATAAAATCATAATTATTACTAAAAAACGCACTTGCACTTTATTAGCTGGACTTTACTGTTTTATAAAGTTTGACTTTTAATGATAGTGTGATGTGCAATACTCAAATTAGTGAGTGAAATGGTCTTTAGTGAAATCGAGTGCTTAGAAGTGGATGTTATTACTTCAGGATACAGTATCTTTAATGATAAAAATAGTCCTGACATTGTCTACATATTTTTGATCAATATTTCATTTTCTACTCAGATAAGAATATTACTAATATACCTTATTTTCAAACGTATACTAATTATATAATTGTTATAATATAGTACTTATATATCGCAGGTAAGAATGTATCTTAGTCAAGTACTAACATCATTTTGGTACTGGGGAAGAAATCTTTATAAGAAACCAGGCAACGTTGTGGTGGGACAGGGTTATGTAGGACTTTACCCACTAAATCCCCTCTGGTGACCTGACCCTGCGCTGGCTTGAGATGTCAGTAGCCCAAGTCTGTTATTTAAACGGTTTCAGAAATACCATTGTATTGCGTCATAGTGATTTTATTATAGAACTAACTGACCCGGCGAACTTCGTACCGCCTAACAGTCGATTCTTATATACTATTATTTTTATCCTCTCCACTAACACTTAAACCTTTAAGTGTGGTATTAAAGTTCAAATTGAATTTTGAGTATTATTACGAATCGATTGTATACGATTATAAAAAAGTCTTGTATTTAGAACTTTTCAGACAATTTTCCGGTTTTTATATTTATATTCTAAAAAAAGAATTAACAAATCGGTTCAACTGCTCTTTTGATATTTACGCTCAGCAACACATTGAGCGATTATTTTTTTATGTAGTAGATAGAAGATAAAAAGAATAAGTCAGAGTTACTATTAAACTTAATGTTACCAGACTACCAAAACTGTAAAAAACGGCCATTGACGCAATGCAGTTGTAATTCTGAAACAATTGAAATAAAGGACTCGGGCCTCTGTATAACTTTAAACCAGAATTATAATCAAACCTAGAGTAGCATTAGTTTATAGTGAGTGAGGAGATGGTGTGAGAGTAAATATCGGTTTAGAAGAGCAGAAATAAAACACTGATTACATTCGCGTCATTTATTGTTCTACGTACCGGAAATGAATTAAAATTAATATAATAATTTCATTGGAATATTTTTATGAAAACACCTTCTATTTCATTTTTCATTAAACAACAATATTGATTACGTTTTCGATACAAACTCTCTATCATCTTATTTTCTCTGAAGGTAATAATGCTGCAGTAGCTGCACCACCTGCAAATAATATAGAAAAATCTGATAATACTTATATTTATGGCTAAGTCCTTAAGATTCTGTAACAGATCCCTTCCTGCGCTTTAAAAGCAGACGTTTCACTACTTTTCTATTTCACCACTATTACAAAAGAAATAATAATGACCATTACATTTTGGTTCTTCTAGAAGTTTCTGCAACTACAACAACATTGATTTCAAACAAAAGAACAAAGAACTGTACTTCAATTGCTTACTTAGCACTAAAGCAGCTGCTCCGTAGAACGCTGCAGAACAGTGCGTGGTCATGGCGCTGCCGACCAAGTTGGTGCCAGCGAACGCACTGAGGCGTGCCACCATCATACCCAGGCACGCTACCATGCCTCTGAAACAACCAATTTTTGCTTTGAGTCTACGCTTGTATTCTTTCCCTTTCTAGGTATTACGTATCCCACATGATAGTGGGGTAATTTAAATAAAAACATTACGTATCTTTTAAAATAATAAATCGAATAACTAGAAATGTACGTCCAGTTTATTACGGACCTAATCGATGGATGCCTTTATTTTTCGCTTCTACTTCGCTCTCTTTTAGGATACAGTCCTTCCTTCTTCTTGAATACTACGCTTTTCGGACTGTACTCGTAGTACCAAGTTTATTACATTTATACTAGAAATTAATCACCTAGCGATCATCTGGTGTTTCCTTGGGGAACAATTGAAATGGCTTCCGTTTTACGAATTTTAAAAATATGCGTGAAATCATTTGGAACAGATTCGAATATATATCTGGATTTTCTAAACTTGCAACAAAAGTGATTACTTAACCACCAGTGCTCATTAGATATAGAATACGTTAATACACAACAAGAACTATATCATCATTTACCTGTAAGAAGTAGGGTACAGATCAACAAAGTACGATGACACCACCCCGAAGACCATAGCGGTGGTTAGAAATATAAAGAACAGTACAAGACCAGAGATAGGCTCTCCTGTGTTGTCAATGCATAGCGCAGCGATTGCAGCTATCACCAGGATGCATATCGTGAGGATCTGAAAGGCATATATTGGTTTAGGTTAAAAAACATTGACTATGTCTTATAACGAAATATGACTGGATGCCGACGGCATGTCTATCTGTCATCATAATACTAAATTATATTATAGTACTATATCTTATTTTTCAAGAGGCAGATAGTTCATGATTTTCAATGACATCCGGGAGCAAGCCTTCTTACCAGCCAATCTTACCTTTTGAATTAACGAAGCTTAGTTTTGATAAAATAGATTGTTGGCAAATACTTAAGTTTCAAGAGGTCAAAAATTTCAAATATGGCTTTTTTGGAATTACTACATCTTAGTAAAGAAAACATACATGAGTTACTTTTATATTTCGACATTTTAAAATTTAGATTTTTAGATAGCGTTTCAACTATAATGGGTAAACTGTGATGCTAACGTTTAGGCTAACAACTTGCCCGTGTTATTAATATAACTAAATATTACAAAAGTACAAAAATTAGGGCAAACACGTTATTATGTTTGACGAGTTATACAGAAGTCAAAAGAAGAAACTTACTTTTCTTTTCCCAGCGCATTGTGAGATAAGCGCGTTTAGAACAAAAAATGATAGGCCATGGGCACAACCAGCCCATATCGTGTTGTCGTTTATGTTGTCTTTACATTGTGCTACTTCCTGTTAGAGATAAAAGAAAAATAATATTTTATTAAAATACAATTGGCACATTATTATAACCTCAAGGAACCTTAAAATTATTAGTCAATTTATTTTGTTTTATAACATTACATTTTTTTTCTAATATTATGACGTAGGTGCAGTTAGAGTACTAACCTCGGAAACATTTCTATCAACTGTAGTATTACTGCTGGTTCTGAAGAGATCACAGAACCCAGCATCAGCGGCGCTGGTCGCGTATGACGTGAAGAACATATTAAAAATGGTTGGCAGGATTATGGCGAAGCTGTTGTTACTGAAAATTACGAAAACAAGTAATATATTTTATACATCAGTCAAACACACTTTTTATTATAAAATTCAATAATAAGCCATAAAAATTTTGATCACGTTAACAACAAGGAGTCCCTTTTCTCAAACGTACCCATCAAGCTAGCAGCTTTCTCTCTTCATTGATTGATGAAGAGGGAACGCTGCGATATTCAAAATTTACCCGGGGTGATTGAACGGGGGTCACACACACAGCTCCGTAAACAATGCCCTATAAAATCCGCCACAGACTTTTATTTTAGTGGTTACCCGAGCTACCTCTAAAGCACTTATCTCACCGCCACCAGCGATGAGCGAGAAGCGATAAGAGCCAGAAATCAGAAAACAGTTGTCGAGCAGCCAGAGTAAGCGAGTGCAAGAGTGATTATTCGTGCGACTCGCTTAGCACATAAGCACTTATACTGACCACCAAACGAGCATCGCTGAGCGAGTTTAATCTCTACAAATTTATGTCACGGCGACAAAATAGCGAAGAAAGAGTTCTCGACGGCAGTGCCAGCGATCAACTAACTATATGTATCTTTAATTCATTTAATCTTTTGTTAAATTTTTAAAGAGAAAATAGTTACTATAGATCATTGCTTGTTTGCCGGCAGAGAGACAAGTGCCTAACTAAAGTACACGTGTCAAAATTGTAACGATTGTAATTCTGCACAGTAGAAATCAAAGTTAAAAGTAAACCATAATTTGAAGTAACAAATTCTAAAATACATTTTGGAACTAAAATTTAGTCCAAGAAATTTATGAAAGATGACAACAAAGAGAGTCGACTTACAGTCCTGACTTCAAGTAGTGGAATAGCAAAATATACATAACGACGTCTAACTACAAACCATTAAACTTACGCGATGTAAACTACGAATGTCAAATAATACAGCAACAACGTTCTTCCCAAGAGAGGTGGTTTGAATAACGGAGCTATTTGAGCCCAGAGAGAGCGCACAGAGAAAACTGCCACTTCTTCTTTACTTCCCTCTTCCAAGTAAACTTGCTTTACCTGAAAACCAATTTCAATAGTTACAGGATTTAAATTCATATCAAACCTAATACTAGACAGCTAAAATTTTTTTATTATCTAACCATACTGCTTTTCACCCGGTACATGTATTATATAAGATTATCGGTAAGAGCTGTACTAAGCCAAAAGAGAAAACATCCTAATGAACATCTTTCACTATGAGACCAACACAAAATTCGAGAAAAATAAATAAGCAGTTCATACATTTTGTTAGTCAATAAACGATTTATGAAACAGCCTTTTTTTCTCTCGAATTCAGAGTTGGTCCCATAGTAAAGTTGTTTGTAACAAGTACTTATAGTAATATACTATCGGCTTAGTTTTCATCAAAACTTAGGAATCTGAGATAAGACTCCACATTGTCCTAATAGGATTTAAAATACAGATAAAGGGCTGTTATCAATGATACAAAATTATGAAGTAAGTCAAGCCATTACGAAACATATACTTAGGTCAGTAATTTAAAAGTTACGAATTAAAGACAAACATAAATCTTACGGGATATTCTTTCTCAGTTTTCTGATTGGCCACATACATCCTCCTTAAAACATCAACCGCCTCTTCATTCCTGCCGACATTGACGAGAAACTTGGGGCTCTCGCTGTAGAAGTTGAGCATGAAAGCCCCAACTCCTAGGGGCAAAGCCATGATAAGGGTCAAAAGTCGCCAGGGACGGTACACGATACCCAAGAGATTGACGGAGAAGTCCAGTTTGGTTATGAGGTAGCCGGTTACTGAAACAGTTAGAAATTGTATTTAAATAATGTAATGAATTAATATTCATGGTGACTTCTTTATATTTGATATAGGAGCCACTAAGATTAAAAACTCTTTATGTATCAACTGAATCAAAAAACACAAAAAGATACAAAGTTTTCATCAAATGAAAGATTAGACGCGAAGAAGATAGGTATTAAGATAATATTTTTAAGCTTAAAAATAATTATACTATAAACTAATTAAAGCAAACAATCACAGAGAAGAGAATAAAGGAAAAAGACTGGAAGTACTTGACGATAACATAATGTAAATAATCGAGTGGGTTCATTTCAGCACAAGCTAATCGGATGTTTATCCCAAGGTATAACAATTCAATGCCGCGAGCTTTCTTAGTACAGTATTTTGATAATATTCAACATGTTTTGCTATAGTTAGTTATTTCATTTCTCTTATTAAAGAAACTGGCTCGGTCTAAAATAGTGTGTAATATTATTTAGGAAACTAACGCGTGTGTTGATTCATATTGTTTCAGAAGACGGGTTTTGTTTTGTTGGAAAAGTCCAACTATAGTTTTGTTCACATTCGGTGAACTTCATCAGAGATGAAATTAGTCGTACGTATCTTCAACGATGCAATATGTGCCTTATCGTTCGCGTAAGTAATTGAGTAAAAACTTACTATAGTACAAGGTAGGGGTGAGCATGAGTGCGCTAGTCATTAACAACATGTAACGAGCTCTGACCCTGCTTATGCAGCATTCGCCGAGCAGAGCGTATGTGGCTGACTCGGCTGCACTAGACCTGGGTAATAGGGAGAAATAAAGCCAGTGATATTCCAAAATGTCAGAGAACATAAAAAATAAAACTTTTTTGAATTTTCAAAGTGATGAATTTCAATAACGCATATTTCGCAATAGTTTAATTCTCAAAACGGTCCCAAATGTTGTTTTGAGTTTGTCTTAAAATAGTGAAATAAAATATCACTAAATAATCTAAGCATGAACTCTGTCAAACGTTTTAGACCTATCTGAATCCGAATCAGACTTTATTGACAATACTGATAAAATAATTCAACGAAAAAGATCGACATAGGCTATCTGTAGATTATGATTTATGCAGACACTCAGACCAGATTTGATATCAAATATAACTCAAGACTTGTGGGATACATCGCCCAATAAATTTTGATGTACTCGTAACTTAAGAATTAGGTCAACCTTGAACTGCTCTTCTTCACAGCTAAACTTGACACAGCCGTTCATTAGAGCACCGAGACTCTCGTAAGTGTCAATATTTGATCCAACCTCTAACTAAGAATGTATATCTTCAGATTCTAACACTTCTTTTATTTTTAGATGCACTTGATTAGATAAAAGTGGCTTGAAGGGTCTTTGAAAAAAAAACAATTATTACGAGATAATTACAACGACGGCAGGAGCCTACACATTTCATCATATTTTGATTCACAAACCATAATGTAGAATGAATTTTGATAAACTTTATATGGGTTAATAATAATTTTCCAAATCTATCCATGCGTATTTTCCAATTCGAGAATATAGCAAAAAACATCCGTAGAATTGAAGAACCCCTTAATTTTTGAAGTCGATTAAAACTTGATAATGACTCACATAGCCGAGCTGATGAACCGTAGAGCTGCCAGGGTCTGCCAGTTGGGAGCGAAGCTGCTGAGAGCCGCGCTGAGGAAGCTGCAGCCCATCGCATACATCAGCACCAGCTTCCTGCCTCGAGTGTCGGATATGTACCCCCAGGGGTACGACATTACGATGATACCTGAAACAGTAAGTAGGTCTACTAGATCGAGCTCCATTTTTGAGCATACTGCTGCATACCATCAAGCAAGAGTGGTAGGGTTTTGTTGTTTATGTCATTATGTAAAATTAAAGTGACAAACGGATTTAAGCCGCGAGCCAGAATCTCGAATCTCTACTACTAGCAAATACAGCACTGAAATCCTACAAAACCCTAAAAATTTAGAGCGTAGAGACTAAACGTTTAAGACTTTAGTACGTTTAAATTACTGTACTCTCAAATAAGAACGTAAAACCTATAACGTCATCTTAAATTTTCACTAAGTACCACACCGTTACAATTGATGCGTATGGATGGATCCTTTAGTACTTATCAGTTTAAGAGTAAAGTTTCTAGTAAAATTACGGAGTAGCTTTAAATCTATCGCAAAATAATAAGTACGTTCACTCATATACTAGATCAAGAACTTACTTCTGGATATCCAAAGGTTTTATATGAATAGTTTACTTTTAATATTTTTTGTTCTACAATAAAATGTTCAATTATTATATTATTGTCTATCTAATATTGATAATTATAAGTACTATTATTTGTTCTGTGGTGATATCAACAAGCTGATGTTTATCAAGTTTCCAGCAGGATACTAGAAATACCTAACTCGTTTGTGCCATATAATCATCATCATAGCCAAATGACGCTGCTCCACTGCTTTTGATCGCCATTTCAAACGTCAAGCTGCCAATAGCTTTTACTATAATATACTTAAGAAATGAAACTGTCTCCCTACCGTACCAGCAAATGGCATGGAAGACAAGACTCCGATCTGAGGCAGCTTGAGGTCCAGGTCGCAGGTGGCCGCGGTCACGATGATCCCGAGCCCAAAGATGTCGATACCCATCGCCACTATTATCATGAAGCAAGCTAACAGCAGACCTCGGTTGTAACTACCCTGACCTGGATGTTTGGTGGGTGAAGAATATCATATTATTGCATAGAACCTAAGAATTTTACGTTTACCTCTTACGTTTGAAATCTTAACCATCAAACTATCATCTGTTAATAAATGGTGACCATTAAAGCACGTAGCACAATGTTGCTTGAATATTCCATGACAGAAAGAAACGAATATTTTCAACCTAACCTTATTCATGTATACGCGAATAAAATATTTAATTTTCTGTGTGGATCTTAATTTTGAGAGTATTGTTATTTTATTTATAAGTAAAATCAATTGGGTCTAGATAAAAAATATATTTTTTCAATATATTTTTGAAGGACAAACAGATTTACCTCGCACACTATATTAGTCATAGAACGTGACAAGAAATAAAAGATAATTAGATATGGAATATACTGTTATACATTGTATTGCCTTAAATATTTTACAGCAGTTCGCCAGGGCCTTGGATAAGTATACTTATTTTTACCAAAGAGCATTGAATCTCTGTAAAGGAAACTTCTTTCTTTTACCCGGTTATTGTCCTGAGATTTTTAGATTAGGCACGCTGCCAACTGGCGGTGAGATTAAGGTAATACAGCACTGTCATAATGTTTGTTAGTAGTAATAGCCTTTAATAATAAAGGTAATATTAGCTATATAGTTTAAATAGTAATTGGAAATTGATCAGATGGTGACCCTTCAGTTATTTCTTTTTCAAATATTGAAAGTACCTACCTATATTATTGATACCTACCTATATTATTGATTTGGGTGCAACAAGTTTTACAATGACGTCGTAATACGTTTCATGGAGTTTCCCTGCAAAGGCCTGTTTCATTCATTAACTTATGCCTAAATAACATTAGTTCATTCAACTACTCAACATCTCTTTTTATAGAAAAAGAGATGATAGCTAATATTGGAGAACAATAGTGTTCTCCAATATTAGTTCCCTGGTTTCTAAACGTATCCTCCTTCACATATTTCATGTCTAATTGCAACCGGCTTTTCTATTCACCAATAGTTATTATCACTGGATATTTTTCAAATCGCGAATTAATCGCTTTCTTCAGGTTAATGTGTTACGCTGTATCGTCACTTAATGTCAAACAAGATGTAAAACATGAAAAATAAATAGGCCATGCAATGCATTAGGGCATCTTGTTAATGTTTCTTTTTTCGTGTGCACATTCATTTTTGGTCTTACTAAGAGTCTTAAAAAGTAACATACCTGTAATATCCAAAGCTTCTTCATAGCTGTATCTTCCATCTTCTTCCTTAAGTACGTTCCTACTATCTAATTCAATGTCTTCAACATCTTCTGTATTTTTAAAACCAGCGTTACTCGCGGCCATATTTATCCATCAACCTTTAAGAAATTCACTTAAAATACACTGAAATTTCACTTATCTATCATTTCTTTGCGGGCTAAAATTTTCCCAGCCAATATTTAACACGAAAACATAGCTCCATCTTTAAATCTCCGCACTTTATTTTAAATGACTTCTTCTCCACCTTTAGATGTATTTTTGTTTCTATGTATAAAGAAAATAAACAAAAAAATACAAACAAGTCTGTTATGTGTAAGAACTCGTTATTTACTAAACGTTAGTTGAGATGAGGTCACTTTATCGTCGCGAGAGATATAGCTCTTTACAATTGTACAACTGAGTAGGTATTTTGGTATAGATTGTTAGAGCACGTCGAACAAGTAAGTATTATTAGTTTTAGCCTTAGTGCTGTGGGGACCGGGAGCTCATCTTATTTCCCAAAACTTATCGGAGCGTTTGATCGATTCGACGCGTGACCGTAATGCCGGTTTTTATGTGGACTAACGTATAAGCAATGCCATCAGCGTGGTAATGCGGCTAGCATGCCGGGCATGCTGCCCTCTGGTGGTGGGTTGGAGCATTTTAATTATCTATTTTTGTTTTGTTGTAGTTAGTCATTTTGTTTAGGTATTCGTTTTTAGAACAAAATGTTAATTTCTACAATATCGTCAATAAGTAAATTGTTTTCTTGACTCGTAGCTCTAATAACTAAAAACAGATATCCTAGCTCATCGATTTTCACCTGTCCCGGCTGGGAATCTAACCCACAACCGTCGGCTCTCGAAGCAAGAATACTAACAATGCCCCAGCTGTTGTCAAAAAATTATCCGTTGGTTACGAAATAATTAGAGCCAAATAAAAAACACAAAATTTAAATTAATGTACATAATAATTTTATTACTTTAAACATATTAATATAAAAATAGCACTAGTATTTATTATACGGGTTCGCCTACTCCGGCTACTCCGGCCGCTCCGGCCGCGTGCTCTTCGGTATGAAAATGCACAGCAAGCCGCTAGCTGAAATATAAAAACATAACAAATTAGTTTTCAAAAGTTTAATTTCAATACGAATATTTAGATAAATATGTATATAGGTAATGCGGCTAGCACGCTGGGCACGCTGCCCTCTGGTTGTGGGTTAGAGCATTTGGATTATCTGTAGATGTTAAATGGTCTATAGGTAATCTTTCTGCTATATATTTATTGTTGTTGTAGTTAGTCATTTTGTTTTTGGTAATAAAGATGCTTTGAGTTTAATGATGACACTAAGATTGAGTAGAAGATTATCAAGATACTTACATATAAGGAAAGTGCCGAACATATAGATAGGCACGACGCAGTGATGGTCGACCAGCGCTCCGAACACCACGTTACCCACGATGGCGCCAACCCGACCGCACATAACCGTCACTGCCATCGCTGTGGCACTGCGAGGTTAACGTCATGTTATTTACACTTTATTTATCCTAAATTATCTGCACCCTGACTGTCTAAGACATGTTTCCCTTCTGTATTTTCTATTTTTGTTCAAAATTGCTTGTTGTTTTTGGTCACAAATAAACCATATTCTATTCTATAACATTTTATACAAATTAGCTCATACGCTGGCACGTGAAAGAGTAACTAGCATTTATCCAGACGCAAATGAGAAAAGTGTGTTCTGGTTCCTTAGTCGCCGTACAGCGGAGACAAACAGGAATTTAACTTTCTTGTCTGTCCCCGAGCGATATTTAAAGGACAAAAAGGTTTTTTTTTTTATGTCCCTTGTAAATACCGCACGGGGACAGACAGTGTTCCTGTCTGTTCCCTCACTAAACTTCCCTAATACGTTTACCTACGTACTGCGAAGACAACTGACGTTGAAGGCGCAACGTAAGTTGTATTCACCACAGGTAAAATAAAACTATACCTAAAACTACTAAAACTGTTTCCCGATAGCTATAATCTCGATCTCTTCAAATCGCGAGTGAATCGGTTTCTTCTAGGCAAGCGCGCTACATCCTAAACCGCTTTACATCAGATGTGTTGCGGTCAAACGCAAGCCTATCGAAGATTTTTTTTTAAACTTACGCGACTTTGGTAGGGAATATCTCGCAAATGACGCAGAAGAGCACCGCCTCGGTGCAGCTGACGATAGCTTCGAACACACAGGACAAGATGAGGTTCTGGAGCGAAGACTGCACCAGGTTCAACCCTAACGCAGCCAGACCGGAGCTGATCAGCATCATTACTGCAGGAGAGAGGCTTTGATTATATGTATGGTAAAGATATCTATACTAATACTAGCTGACCCGGCGAATTTCGTACCGCCTAACAATCGATTCTTGAAAAGTAATGAAACCGTCGTATAAATATTGACATGAATATTTATACGATACTAACGTCACTCAATTGCTTTGCCTTCCCGGAACCTCTCCACTAACACTTAAACTTTATGCTATGGTATTAAAGTCTAAATTGACTTTTAAGTATTATTACGATTTGGTTTTATAGAAGTATAGAAAAGTGTTGTTTTTAGACCTATAGAGGCAATTTTTTTAATTTTTCTCTCCGTTAGAACCATCCTCGTACTTCAGGTAATATTCTAAAAAAAGATTTAGCAAAACCGGTTCAGCTGCTCTCGAGACTTGCGCTTAGCAATACGTTCAGCGAATTTTTAAAACGTAATTTTTATATTATTAAATTATAGTTTATATAGAGGAAAGATTTGTATTTTTTTATTTTTGTATGTAACGATTTAACTCAAAAACGACTGAACCGATTTTATAAATTCTTTCGCCATACCGTTGCCGTTAGAAAGCTACATTATTACTGAGGGACATAGGCTGTAATAAAGCAAAATATCCGCGGGTAACACCGCAGAGTGCAGCTAGTATGTAATATATCAACTCAAAACACGACTTTTTTTTCTGAAAAGTGAATACGCGAGATATTTGATTTTCGTTTAATTATTTTTTAATTAACAATATTTCAAATTTTTGATCCCCATTTTTATTATAATAATGGAATGACAAAAGAAAAATAACGTACTCATATTTTTTATTTCATAATTTATTTATTATTTCATTTTATATTATTATATATTAACTTTCACTGTGGGACCAACTCTGAATTCGAGAAAAAAAATCACCTATTCCATACAAAAAGTTGATCAGTCGTCGACAAAATGTATGAAACAGCTGTTTTTTTTTCTCGAATTCAGAGTTGGTCCCATAGTGAAAGTTGTTTCTTAGGATAAGTGTAGTGACCTCCTTTCGGCTTAGTACATCCCTAGCCGATAACCCTGTATGATACTCTTGACAGTCAGACAGACTAATTAATGAGTACTTACTAAGCATAACCTTCTTCCCGATGCAGTTGATGGTGAGGCCGACGGAGAGCGCAGTGGGGACGCAGCTGAGGGCTACCACCAAGGTGTGGATGTAGACTTGGTCTGCCATCTGGTGAGACGATTCCTGGACAAAACGAGAAGCTTACATTATATTACTGAACAAAATATGGTCTATTTTTGACATATAGATATTTTTATTTTTTACCTTGCGCTTGAACACACCCGTGTTTTAAGTATCGACGAGTATTCTTTTGTCTAATATATTAATAAATTTCCGTACCGTAAAATAAAAGTAATAACTCACGTATGAAACTAATTTGGAATAGGAACTTAGAAATGACCAAAAATATAGCTACTCACAAAATTAGTGATCTCATTGCTGACGTTGGTAAGATTGTAGGACACTTCGCAAACGCCTGCGGAGGTATCGTACAAAGTCGCGAACTGGCTGAACCGCTCGAACAGGTCCGGGAACCACATCATCAGGGTGTAGTAGCTGAAAGATTGTGAATAATGGAGTTAGTTGTAGCCTAGTCACCAAACTCTTTGCATCTAAGCGAGAGGCACGTGTTCGATCCCAGGTTAAGGCATGGACCTCTGCGTTTATCATTTAAGAAAATTTCGTGACAAAATGTACTACTGAACCCAAGTTAGATTGTAATAATTATATTACGAAAAATAGACAATTTTATTTAGAAAACTAACGCGTGTTCGATTCATTTTGTTTAAGTAGACGGGTTTTCACGTGTACCTGATTGATGTAATAGTCCATCTGTATTTTCGTTCATATTCAGTAAACTTCATCAGGGATGAAATGAGTCGTTTGTGTCTTCATCTTTGAAGACACGAACGATTCATTTGTTTGATTCATTTTTATTAAGAAGCCGATTTTCAAGCATCCCTGTTTGTTAGAAAGATCCAACTATAGCTTCGTTCATTTTGTGCACTTCATGTGGTGAACTTCATTTTGTGCACTTCATGGATGAAATGAGAAGTTCGTGACTTCAACAATGAAGACGCGAATACAATCAGATACGCGTGAATTCCCGTCTTCTTAAACAAAATCTGTAAACAGCCGATGAACTTTTTCTATGATACAGTCCTACTACCTTCAAGCCTAACTACCTTCATTATAACTTCTGTATCATTTAATATACCCATAACCGATAATAACCCAGTTACCTGAACATCAGACCAAAGTCTACGAAGCAGCACAGCACCAGAAGGCCTATATAAGGCGGATTAACCAGCATTTTCTTCCGTTGCCAGAAGTTCTCCCAGCGCTTGCTCCACGTGAGAGGCGCTTTCGTCTCGTTACCGTTGTTGTCTGCAGACACCACTTCTTCTTCATCACCTTCGGTGGCGCTGATCATGGATTCTACCTGGAGGATGTATGGCAGTTGGTTTGTAAGAGAATTGTTACTTTTAAAAGCAATACTAAAAACTAAACTATCTAGGACGGACCATATAGACGAATGGATAGACATGAGAAGCTATGTCGTAGTACGTTGCATGTCAAAAAAATATATCCCTCCGGCTTTGGGTACAGCATACATATTTAAATCATTTAATAACCAAAATCCTCAAAGTACTCCTCCAGCTTAAAATTCCGATTTAAATGAAGCTTTTAAATGTTTGCATTGCAGTGTAACCTACAGGAAAGTCGTTCTCCTTCAACTTGGAGTTGACCACGAATATCCTCTGCAAGACCTGCAGCGCTTGATCGGCCTTGTTGGCGTACAGCAGGTATCTTGGACTTTCCGGGAACGGGATGAGGAGCAGCACCACCAGAAGCGAAGGTATCCCGCAGGCTGCCACGAACACTCGCCAGGATGTGTATTGGAAGTCGGCTCCAACTGCAGTGAGGTTGAAGATTGGGTCCCTGATGATGAGGAATGCTATCCCTGAAAAATAAACGTTATGGTTAGTTTGATGGATATTGTTTGTATAGCGTTAATATGTAGTTTTAGTGGTGATAAAATTTATCTGCGTAATACTTAGGGTTGTTGGAAGTTGGAAGATGCCCTATACTCATCACTTTCAACTGTCATTATGAAGACGACTTTGAATTAGAAATAACAGCTGCTCCACTAAAAAAGTTAGTTAACATAATCATTTGAAAAAAAATATTGAAATGTTTCATATACTTTTTCGACGACCGATAGGTTTACGATCTTGGTCTAAGTCCCATAATACAAATTACAATGGGACAAGTGTGAATCACTCAAAATATATGAAACTAAGTTAGTAACATAAACCAGAGGTAAAATGAAAGAATGGCTACAAAATCGCACATATGCTGAAACCGAAAATCTAGTTAAGGTATATGATCCTACGATACATTTCTGAGCAGTATTTCTGAGTCACACATAGATTATCAATCCAACAAATTGTCCTGTCGACCCTCACTTAGTCGTACACACTCATACATACACACACTAAGACAAAGCTACATCCCACACCTCCATACATGCTCACATCTTCCATCACCCCCTACGCCTTCACAAGTCAATTCCTGTAATTTCCTCCAATATATTAATTTAATTTAGGTTTATATGTTAATAAATTAATAAGGTCCTTAACCATAACAATTCCTGCTTTCCTTTTCTTTTGCATTGTTTTCTTTTATTTTGTTTACACTAGTGTTTCTGAATGTTAAATAATAATTGTAATACAAGTGATTTTCTTATGTTGTTGTTATACCGTAGAATTGGTAAGTCCTAAAATGGGTCTCCAAGATACCGGCTGAGCCGAGTTTGGAACCCGCTACTAACGCCTGAACTAATTCTTACATTTAGTCAACCTATATTGTAACACGATGTATGTTTTAGGCTAAGTTTTAATATGTCAATAAACAAACAATCACAATCAACATAGTAAAAGTAGTTCATTAGCATGAGTATAGTGTGACTCGTAATTTTGGGTTAGTACACTCAACGGATAACCCACTACGTAGAGTCGGCACGGCATGTATTATTCTTCCGTTCTACTCTATCAGCCGACATCTTTTCATTCACTCCCCTTTCACACATATCCCTCTTCACACAAGTCATCCACGTCTTCTAAGTAAGGAAACCATAGCACAGTGGTAAGGCGTTTCCTATTGCTTGCCTGGCTAGCTACCACCTTCAAGTTGTAAAATCTGTCGCCAAGCACCTAACGGTGTGTTCCGGCAGCCTTCATTGAGAACCAGTGTAGTCCAGACTAGGCATGCTCCATCTAGGGCAACAGTATCACCGATTTCCGTGGTCGTGGGAACTTGTGGTCTAGCTGTAAAATGCTTAGCTGTGCAGAATAAAAAAAGGTATACGAATTCTTCTTAGTAACCCTAAATGGTGGACAAAAGTTCATCAGGATTCATACATACATAAAAATAAAATTTTCTCTCGTTTTACAAGTGAAATATTCAAACGAAGGTGCCAGAAACCGTTAATCAACCAAAAAAACTCAGCTCGTTAAACTTGACATCCACCCAGCTGCCTGACCGCATTTCCCTAACTCCATCAAACGCACATCTAATAACGTCCAATTTTACCGGCAATACTAGCACAAGGTTTACGACATTCGTGCAGATAAAACTGAAAACAAAAGAGCGACCTTCAAACATGTCGATGGCTTGTGAAGGTTGAAAAATGAAGATAACAAGCAAGAAACCAAAGATATACGAGTATTTTGCCATAGAAGCTTTGTAAGAAGAAAATAATGTATGAGCAAAGTAACTTAATGTCTTCCTGAATATGAAAAACTTGCTCATGGGTTCTCCATAGTTTGTTTTTTGCTATTTATTTTGCCCGCGAAATCATTAAATCAGTTACTACAGCACCTACAGTAACTTTGGGTGTTTTTAACTATTCACTAAATATAGGCAATATTTCACATTCTGAATAATTAATATAATAAGCATCTACAAGCAAACGG
The DNA here is from genome assembly GCA_947049295.1 of Ligdia adustata. Taxonomy (NCBI): domain Eukaryota; kingdom Metazoa; phylum Arthropoda; class Insecta; order Lepidoptera; family Geometridae; genus Ligdia; species Ligdia adustata. The sequence continues at coordinate 14,385,981 of OX346221.1, forward strand.
TACTATATTTTTATGTTAGAACTAATTAACTGAAATTCACGCCTAGTTACCGAGTTATAGTTAAATATGAATGGCATGCCTTCTCCCCCCCCCCCCCCCCCAGCCAGTTATTTTTGGAATAACATCATTTCCCTTATGTAGGTAGACCTTCCTATCAAAAAAAAAGAATTATATAAATCGAAGCACGCGTTACCGCCTTATAGTGGAATACGATATAATTTTCTTTATAAAATAATGTTCATCCCCTCTCCGGAAATTACGGAAATTAGTATCGGTTCCTGTGGGAGAAGGCCACGGGAACCCTTACTAATTTCCTGGATAACATAATATCAGGTAGACTTTTCCAACAAAAAAAGGATCATCCAAATCGATGCACGCGTTACCGAGTTATAGTTAAATAAGATTCTCATCTGCTCTCCCACAAGAACTCTTTCTGATTTTTGAGATAAAAATTTGATAAGATCCTACATGATGATATAAACCATAAACACACCAAGTTTCATCAGAATCCATCCTGTAGTTTCGGAGTTATGGAAAGTCCAGAAACACACAGACAGACAGACAAAAATGGAAAAAATTATAGATTTGGGGTTTGTATCGTTAATAACACCCCCGCGAAAGAAATTTGTAAAATATATTCAATGTAGAGAATTTGATCTGTTATAGTTTTATTACGAGCATAAGTATAGATTACATAGTAATTGTTAGTAGATAACCCTTGTATTAATTAGGATTATGTTAATCACGTGGTGGAATTTTCCAAATGATTTTATCTCAAGGAATAAGGCTCAATTTCCGATCTTCTATGTTTTATAAATCTTCGCAAGAAGTGAAGAATTGGCATCAGTAGCGAATATGACGCGTGTGTGAGCTGTTGGTGCGACAGACGTTACGTACTGATTGGACCATACGAAATCACCAGTTAATTAGTTGGCACCAAAATTTTCCTCGGATTTTGCTATTGTCTTTTTAATGACTATCAAATTGTCAGATGTTTAGATAAACTTAAAAAATAATGAATAGACACCAGATACCCAATATAAGCACTAATAAAGGTAGTTAGTTCTATTCGAGGAATAATTAGCAGAATATAACATAAAAAAACCTTATTTGCTTTCGTTGACTTGTATAGAATACATTGTAATTATTTATCTCAAAAACATATTTTATAGTTAACATGTCCATTCTGTATTATTATGTTTTTCTTTTTTTTCCGTAACAGAGTTATACTTTATTATTCTGCCGCTAAGATCTATCAAGACGGCAAGAAGAAGCTGACTCCGTCTAGGTTATTTTTGTATGATCGTTTCTTTTCAAAAACGGTGGAATGGTTACCTTACCTGGTAGGAGAATAGTCCCGAAGGTCCAGAACACCTCCAGCCTGCACAGCATCACATCTCGATGGCGCACCGAGAGGAAGTCTCCGAAGTAAGGGAACACCAGGCCCGTGGCGCCGATGATGCCGAACCCTGAGAAGAACCTGCAAGACCACCAAGTCTACAACGAATGGTTACGTCGGGATTGGAAGAAATTGGACTTGAAAAGTATTTGCTAATAGAGATTTTCTTAATGGATAATGACAGGTTGGATTAGACTTAATTAAACTGTAAGAGACTTCATTCAACTATGGTCATTTTTTTTTTATTCTGGCTTCAGTTTACGCCACTCCATCTCTACGACAACAATGACGATTTGCTTACGGTGACTCAAAATTATTTTAATTCAAACACAAGGTTTGCAAAAAGATTTGTAGCTCAAACCTGCAAACTGGGATTTTAAAATATGTTGCTATGTTTTCAGCATATCACCATTATTTTCTTTCACAGTTTTACTCATAGCTGACATCTTGATGCTCATAAAAATGTCGTAGAAAGCTTTATAAACACTACTTTTATATTTAAATTATTACATATTATGAAGTACTAGGGATATCGAAACAATAGTCCATTTTATATAACATCAATCCGGGCAGATACACGGTCGCTCTTATTACTAAATATATTCCCAGGATATGATGAATTATGATGTATGACCAAAAGTACCTAAAGAACTTTTATATCTTTCTAATGCTTTCTCCAAGCAGCATTGTCCAAATTAATAGATTATCGTCAACTATTTACGTAATAATCCTGAAACGGTGAACCTTACCTTACGGTTGTTTTCACAATTTGTATCGAAATACTTTGCGCAGTCTGTCCACGAATTGGCATCTTTTTTATTTTGGCCACTTTCAACACATTGCAGCGAGAAGAACGGCAATCAACGCGTTTTATTACCAGTTTTTTAAAGAGCGCCGGTGCCAAAACTTAAATTAAAAAGCCACATACCTAGTTCTATTCCTAGACTTAAGAAAACTAATTTTCGTTAATTTATTAATCGTAGTATCATCAAGCTGTCAGAAAATGTTTATTTATTTATCATCATATTTTTTACTATCTAAATGCACATAAATTTATGCGTTTTAATTAATGATGTTTCTTACGTAGACTGATGAATAAAGGGAATGCCAGCGCTGCTCCTGTTTGATTCTTAATCGGGGCAAATGTCCGAAATAGAACAATAAGTAAAAACCTCTTCTTTGTTGATTGCCTTTGCTATTGTGTACAAATTTAGTGTCGTGATTAAGTTCGTGAGTTATTTTTCACTTTAAATAGTCAATTCAATTAAAATGTTTAACTGCAAATCGTCTGATGGTAAACCGTTATTCGGGAAAAAGGGAATTAATTTTTGCTTATGGTACATAACATCCTCAAAACAGGAGAAATTTAAGTGAGAAGTAGTAAATGCGTTCAAGTACCCATTATCTATAATGCATGTGCCCTTGTTCCTCTGAGGTCTGACACTATTTTGTATTTACGTATGGATTTTAGGCATTCAACGTTATTCTTACTAGTAACCAACGTTTGTATTTTGAAATATCTCAAAATTATTTTTCAAATTATGGATAAACTGCAGGAACTAGTACCTAACGCATAATATTAGTATAGTATTGAAACCTAGATACCTGCAAGCCAAGAACGCTGGAAAGGATTGCACCAGACTGGAGAGGAAGGCTGCTAGCGCGTCTAGCAGTAGGGCTCCGATGATGGCCTTCTTGCGCCCGCGGGCGTCCGCCAAGTTGCCCCAGAAGTACGATCCCACGCACATTCCTGGAAGACAAAGATATAGATCACAGTCTTTAACTTGTGTATCTAAAATCAACATCACGAATTCAAAAAATACAATACTAATATTTTCTTATTTTTCTTCTTCTAGGTGATCTTGTACCAACTACAATTTACTTTGCGAAAGATTTTTAACTTTAAAGCATATTTCAAATTTTGTTTTAATTCTTTAATGAAATGCCTCTTCAAGATCTGCACCCTGTGTCTGGCCATTGCTGGTTAATGAACCACGGTACTGGCCATGGAAGACGTCGTATGTAGAAAGATGAGGACTTACCAACAAGCGGCGTGGCTGTCAGCTTGCCCTTATCGCTGGAGCTCAGATGGAAGTCAGCCTGTGCAGCCGGCAGGACGAAGCTCAGTGTGGTGGTGCTGAGCGCACACACGGCGTATACTGCGCCGCATGACATTAACAGCAGCCATTGGAAGACGCCATATCCTGGGAAAAAATAATATAATATTTAAGGATATGCTGAAGACAGCTCCGTCTACTTTATCTGTAAAAAACGGTAAAAACACAGCACTTTTACTAAAAAAAGGTTCGTTGACCCCATAACTAAAATGACCCGCGAACGTTTGCTTGAACATTATTAAGCAAAAGTCTTTTCTGTTCACCAAATCATTTTGTTTGTGAAAATTACGGCAAAAATCAAAGCCGGTTCTAACGAATGATTGAAGTATTCGTAAAATTCAATGTATTGTTGAACGATTTACACTTCCCTCATTTCATGCTCAGCTATACTAACGAACTGTATAATTATTACCTAGAACTAAGCACTTGTTGACGTCAAGAAGAGATGTTATTGCATGCACTCGTATCACAATCCAAAGTCAACAATCAAGGGTATACAACCCATAATTTTTCATTGTCTTTTTACAATCGATCGATATTGAGATCACTTGGCCGTAACGAGACTCAATGGACTCAAGTGCATTTCATTCGATGGCGTTGTTGTTATCCTCGATTTATGGACTCCTTACATTGTATACCAACTAGAACTGGATCAGAACTAGTTTAGATACAAAGTATTATTATCAACTATAGTAGAAGTTCTTAAGAAAATAAGTTATTACGGCGGGGATGCCCCGATATAACGTTTGTACTTTTTCGATTTAAAAACCAAATTTCCGGATAGATTTTGAAAAAATTTAATTGAATCATTTCAAAAATATAATCTATCAAACAAAATAAGTTTTTTTCTCATATCGGCTTAGCCCAGCCTAAGAAATCAGGTAGGTAATAAATATATTTAAGAAAAATCATCGATCTCAGTATTTAGGTACCTCCTTTTCTTGCTTTGAAGGCTGAAAGATAGATTAAGTATATGCTCTCAATGGTATTGCAAAACATGTGAAAATTTTGCGAAATTTCACCAATTCATTTAAAAAATCCTCCTAATCACTTATCCAAACTAGGCTTGCCAAACTGGAATAATCATAACAAGCCATAACATCATAAATACTGTTTACGACAAAATCATAAATACACTATTTTCGTTGGAGTTAGAACGACGCACCCAACTGGGCGCCATCGATTAATTGGATAGATTCGTGTGTACGGTACCTAAATCTTATTTGCGGTGGATCAGCCCGGCTTTGTTTGAACCTCGTGCACGGTCAGAAGGTCAAAGTTAGCTTTATGATGTCACCCCCACGACTTATGAAGCCCTAGTACCATTGAACTGATTTTAAAACATTGTTGGTGTATGGATATACTTGTAACGAGTCAGCATAATAACTATAGCCGTTTCAAATAATCTCCTTTAGGCCGATTTCTTGAAGATCTTTGATCGTGATTTGAATTCAAGATTTTTTTCACCTAAATTGCGAGCCTGTAAAGAACATTCAGTAAAGGACTGTAACATTGAAGATTTTTGTAATCACTAGCACTTTGGGTTCACTTATGTGTTACGCACATGTGTTTACTTAGTCCGACCCAACCAAAAGATGCCTGGAAAGAAATCATTTTAGCCGATAAGGTTGCCCAATAAACTGCCAATGTTCTTATATCTATTTTAATGTACAATAAAGTTATAACTGAAGTTACAAGACACTGCTTTCTAACTTATTGTGAAAGAAAATGCACAATATTAAAATTGTGACCAACCTGGGCAGCAGTTAATGCGGACAAAATAAATAAATAAATAATATTAAAGGCTTTATTAACATAAAAAAATGACTAACCACGACAACAAAAAAAATATAGCAGAAAGATTACCTATAGACCATTTAAGATCTACAGATAATCCAAATGCTCCAACCCGCCACCAGATGCCCAGCATGCTAGCCGCATTACCACGCTGGATGACGTTGGGCCAGCTAAAAACCGGCATTCTGGTCACGTGTCGAATCGATCAAACGCTTCGATAAGTTTTGGAAAATAAGTAAAGATGCATATATATTCATACATTTTTATATACTAAAGTACATACAAATGTATGAAGTTGTTATTTCTCTGCCAACATTATGTCATCATTTGGATAAGTCTGAGATATATATGTCTCGTCACTCCACTAGGTATGTCTATATATAGATCTCTGCGTGTCGTGTTGTTGTTTGTCGCATCAGACTTTGGACTTTATACTTTGTTTATTTTTGTAACGGCGTCCGTACGAATGTTATGTTGCTTGCGGTATTTCAAGGTGAGATGGGATTTGAAATTCAAACCAGTGGTTAGAAGCGAGTTCGAAAAAACCCGACAGCTAAATAGTTAAGCCTGTGTATCATCAATTTTTTTTTTTTGCATTTTGATGTACCCTGTATCACTCTCACGACTAAGACGAATCTATTGACACCACTCACATCAAAATATGACAAGCCGTTTAGGCTCGATTGCGTGCCAAAGATATGTGTATATATATATATATATATATACGAGTATACATAAACTCGAAAAATATAACACTCCTTTCGCAATCAGGTAAAAATAATATCAACCGAATTAAGGTATAAGTACAGATGGAGACAGAAATTGATGTTTACTGGATTTTCATAACGTTGAAGTCCATCCAGACTTGAATTATAAGAAAATGAGGAAATTATTACGTATTTCATAAACCGTGCCCGTTGTTAAAAAAAATTGTAACTCCGTTGGTTAATTTCTTTAAAAAAGCCTTAGTTTTAATCTTAATGTCTTCAGAATTAATTTAAGTATTTTTCCATCGTCGACAACATGAATACTAGATCTCGTAATGAAATAAAAGGCAGTCTTTAAAAAAATAACTAAAGAAATACACTTACAAGCCAAGCACCTAATGGTATGTTCCGGCAGCCTTCCTTGAGAGCCAGTGTATTCCAGACTAGGCATGTTCTATCTAAGGCTACAGTATCGCTGACTTTCGTGGTCGTGTGAACTTGTGGTCAAATGCCTAGCTATGAAAGATAAAAAAAAACAATTGATATGTGTTTCTAGTGGATGTAAGAGGAACCACAAAATATATGGATACATTCAGCTACCGAATACTTTCCTATAACTAACTGCTTAAATTCCTGCTAGACCCCTAGTCACGTGTAACTTGAACCTAATGTGATAACACGTTAGTTTACTGTTTTCATTGAGACGAAATCAAAAATGTAAACAGATTTAGAGAAAAATATGGATGCTAAATAAGAATTGTACGCTGTTTGACTTAGAGGTTATGTAAGTCAAACGAAATATTATTTTGTTAGAACTTACCTGTGTAGTTTTTCGAAAAGGTTGATTAAGTTCACCGAATGTGAACGAACTATAGTTGGATTTTTTCAACAATCAGGTCCGCGTGAAAACCCGTCTTCTTAAACAATATGAAGGTTAATCTTGTTTGGATCTATTGCATCCTTAGTAATTAATTCTTAATGCAGTGAATACTAACTTCAATTATAACCTACACTTGTTTATTACAACAAGCCAGGTTAACATAGGTAAGTGATAAAATCAACTAAGTGCGAGTCGGACTCGCGCACTAAGAGTTCCGTACTATTATCTATACATAATTAGTTCAAGTTTCCAATTGCTATCGTTATTATTATCTAGCTAAACAAGTAAAATTAAAGTTTGTCAAAATCCACGAAATGGCCATTGGATATGAAATTTACTACGATGTATAACATTCACTAGTCAAACCATTTTATGCAATGAAAGTTAACATTTGATATACGTGTTTAGGGGGTTGTTGAAAAATAAGTTAATTCGCCATTTTGTGGCAGCAGCAATCTTGGACCGATTTTCATCAAGCATTCACAGCTAAGAACACTCGCGACTAATTCATTTTCATACAAAATCAAAATCGTTTTATCCGTTTAATGGCTACGATGACACATACTGATATGCACGCGTCAAACACCCCGTCATTTTACCGTCGGGGGTTAATAACGGCAAAAAACTCGTTTCGTTGTATGGGAGCTCAACATAAATATATATTTGAGTCCATTTTTAATATTTATTGTTCAAGCGGCAACAGTAATGTATCATGTGTGATAATTTAAACTGTCTAGATAACACGGTTCATGAGACACAGACGGACGGACAGTGAAGTCTTAGTACTGGTAATGTGGCCCCATTTTCCCGAGAGCCATTTCCAAAACAGAGAAGGTAATCAATTAGACTTATATTTTTTTTTCACGTTTGTTACCAGATTTTTCGGAGACTGCTTGACCGATTTGAAATCGGTCTAGCCAGCCGTAATGAGATTCAATAATCACTTATTTTCAAAAAAGATCTTATTTTTTATCCTACACAAATAGGCATTTGATCACAAGTTCGCTCGACCACGTTAGTCAGCTATACTGTAGCCCTAGATGGAGCATGCCTAGTCTGCAATACACTGGCTCTCTCTCAGGAAGGCTGCCGGAATACACCGTTAGGTACTAGGTGACAGATTTTACAATTTGAGAGTGAATAAATGAATTACTTAATTAACTGCGGGCACACAAACGTCAAATATACAGGAAAAATCTTACATCTAGTTTCACAGGTGGGTGGACTTGGTGATGAACTTGTTAGCCTTTGGGTACGGTACCCTAAAAATGAAATGGCTAACGGCCACTTGTTGATAGACTGTAGTTTATATGTCACAGAATAGACTAAGTCTAAATATTGAGAGCAACTCCGACGTCGCACTATATACCATCTGATGCCATCACATTTGGCGTTTTACGATCATAAACCGTCGATTTACGAGCCATCCCAGTTTACGAGGTGCTTGCCGGCCCATCATGCCCACTGCTGGGATCTGTGACGCGATACACTCTATCATTAGACGAACGTTTAATTGGTGGAATCGGAAATTTACGATATAATAGGAAAATTATAGTTTATAATATAGTTATTAGTGAACCCGATTTGCGCAATCGATGGGGAACATTTCGTGATGGTTGCAAACTAGCCAGGTTTTTAGTGAATATTATTTGTATTAATTAAATCGATAAATGTGTTAAAAATAAAATAATTTTGATTTATATTAATATCTACATAAAATTAGACAGTTTAAAAGGAATTTATTGCTTTTATCTTTATTTACTTTATTCTGTGATGTTTAAATTTAATACGCGCGATATATCCTTTTTAATACTTGACTACTTTTAATTTTAAATTTAAGTCGCAGTAATGAAGCATAAAACTTTTTTACCTACTTCTTATAAAAGGTACGTGTGTGTACTTCGTACTTTTTTACGTATTTCACAGGTATGCTTTTTTTGTTTTTGTGCCCTGATTGTTCGGAGACGGCTGGATAGATGTGAGTTTATTTATTTTGTTGAAAGGGTAAGGTAGGGTCCTACTCAAATTGTATTAATATCGGTTCGGAGGTTAGATTTTTGAATTGAAATAACTGATAAAGTTATATCGGTGCCTGAAATAATTAAAATCGATTATTTTTTAAAGAGCTTGTCCAATAATTTCAAACAACTGTTTTGAACCATTACGAGTACCATTGCTGTTACTCAACAATTAATCTATTTTGAGGCTTAGTTTTTAACGCAGAAGTTTTTGAAAATTATTACGTAAATTAAACATATGAAAATCTATAGTTCTACTTGCATGTAGGTATGTGTATTATAGGAATTCGTTTCCAGAGAAACATTTTTTCCAGACATGCACATTATTCAAATACGAGTAGTTCCTGCTTGAGATTCCCGCTGCACCCGAGATACACGTATGTTTTGAACAAATATATTACCGTTGATAGAATTGAATAAAATTAATTTAAAATATACTTATATATATGCGCTGTATATTCATTGTAACGTAAACTTAAAGAACAGTAGTTAAAACACGCACTAAAGTAAATCGACTAATAAATAAAAAAAAATCGTTAAAAAATAATATATAATTATTTTTTTTCCCGCGTTCGCTGAAAAAATGGCGTATTTGTCTGTTTATTTATTGCAAATCTAGTGATTTTACAAGCTTTAATGTGTAATATTGGTGGATTATTAACCATTAATGTCTTGTGCACAAGTGTGGGCAAGCGATATAAAGACGGAATAACGTGGTTTTCGTGTTCGCGCGAAATCTCCATAGAAACGTCTCCACCGCTATACGAGGGTACATGAGGTGACTTTAACGTGACCACGACGACTTATTACTTGATATATGACTTATCTTTATTGATTAACAACTCGAAAATTGATAAACTTGACGCTGGCAAATATACAAATCGTATGGTGCCATTAATTTAAAGAAAAAAAAATATTTTATAAATACTAAATGTCAGTAGACTAATTCGTTCTATAATTCCTGACTTCGCAACAAAGAGGGTACTCAATTCGACGGTTTTCTTTATATTTCTCAGAGACGGCTAGACCGAATTTGTTTATTTTTTTGTATGACAGAATATACTTTTGAGATATTCCCTATTTTTATTTCAAAATCTGTCCATAATTTTGATTTTTTATCGAAACAACTGAAAAAGTTGTATTGGCGCCTGCCGTACGTATACCTAATGGAAATTGGAAGTCAATTTTTTTTTAAAGAATTTAGTACGTATATTGCTAGAACGAAGTCCATTCAGAAATTCTAAATATTTTTCCGAAGTTTCTCGATTGCGGCCGATATTCAAAGGTTAATGAACCCTTGCGTCTTCAAAATACCAAATCACTTGTGCGCTGGCACATCACTTTGATACATAATTAAGCGACGGAAATAGGTAGGCACGTGAAATAAATAACAAAAACACGTCTCAGCTCAGTATTTACCTACTTAAATGATATAGTAATTTTTTTTAACAGAAAATAACATTAACAACTATTGTTTTGTAGTTGACCTACCGAGTACTAAATATCTGAAATTCAAAAAATCTAAAAATATTTATTTCGTCCGTCCGCTATAAAACTTGACCAATCACGTGAAATATTTTGTATGGGAAACTTAATATTTTTTTCTCGTATTTGCTAATTTTTGTTCTACAACGGGTTCACTTTGATGGGTACACAAACACCCTTAAGTATTATCACTCCTTTCTGTTACACGTTGTATATATTCATAATCGCTGTAAATAATTCTTAATTTTAATACCACACTCTCGATATAAAAAAAAAACCTAAAAGTTGCTCCTAAAAGTATTACAATCTAGAAGAAGTATTTTTTTTTTTTGAGATTGCTTTTTGGTCCAAAAATGCTTATTCGTTTTGAAACTGTGATATACTCTCACGGTTAAGCCGAATCTATTGACACCACTCACATAAAAATACGACAAGCCGTGTAAGTTCTAGGACGTTCCAAAGAAATATACATACATACACTCGAAAAACATAACCCTCCTTCTTTCACAGCCGGTTAAAAACCAAAAAATACAATACGAAAAATTATAGTAATATACTTAAGTAGTTAAGCAAGTTTTTTCACAAGCTATCCTAACTCAGCATGATGCCGGTTGTGAACAACCCGCACTGATGTAATGATCACTAAAAGAGGTGTCTCAGAAATGTATGACGCTCCGGCCAGGACAGTGTACATAATACCATAAAAACGTTAGGCATTTACTTATCTTTAATCTATGAACCAAACTCAAAATAACGTAAGTTATCGCAGTGTACAAAACTAATTTCGAATCAAAATATTCCCACGTTACTTACGCAAAAAGACGACTTGCGCGTTTTTATTGTATCAATTTTGACATTTGTGGCGGGCGGTACGATTCATAGATCAATGTGAGTGTTGGAATAAACCCAGAATACAAAAATCTTTCAGAGATACCACAATTCACGGAATTTAGATATTTTTGTACTAAGTGAAGAAGGTGACTGATACAGGTTTCATTAATACACAATATCACCCACAACTTAAGATATTTTTGGTAGCTTAAGACATTTTTGGTAGACGTACACCGTGCTGGCCGAAAATGAAACAGGTCCTTTTCTAACTTAACTTCGTGCAACATTTTTATGCGTTATTGCATAGAGCAAAACCACCAGTCCCGTCTATTTTTAATTTCTCTTCATTATGTGTTTAACTGCCTACTGTCAGGAATACTTTAATGTTCTTTTGTTTAGGTCAATCTAATGTTAGTTTCAGTCGAAATATGTAATAGATACGCTTTTTAGTAAGGGTTCTCAATTACTCTTATTTAATTCTTATATTAATCACAAATATTATAAATTAAATTCCAAATAAAACTAAATATTTCATTTATTAAGCAAAAAATAAATACAATTTAAACTAAAACATTGAATGCGATTTCTTTCAGGCAACCTTTGGAAGGATTAGACTAAGTGTGAACAATCCTTCACGCTCAAACGCCTTAACTGATGAAATTTTGCACAAAGATATTTATACCTTGGATTAACACATGGGCTATATAGGCTGGAAAATTTGAGTTTTCCCTTGAGATGATCAAATATCTACTGCGGGTAAACCGCGGGGCACAGCTAGTACACATTACTGCAAAATAAAATATATATATTTTTAAATTATTATATAAACATTATAAGTTTAAATTCTATCACCACACATATCATTGACCGAGCGGGAAAATATACACTTTATCCACCACAACGGATTACACGTTAACGTTTCGTTTACCATCTAGCGCGAGGAACCCTGATTACGTTTACGTTATTTCGTCTTATTTAAAGACTGAAAAAGTCCAGACTCATGTCGTAAGTTATTTCTGTCTTGTTATATTGTTCCCGGCATTGTTTTGTAACGAGCACAACCTCGTACTCGTATGTTTGCATAGTCCAGATTATCGTGTTAAATTAATTAAAGTATTTTAGAAAAAAATCTAAAACAGCAACTTCTTTTAAAAAATAAGTGTCTAGAAGGAATTTGAAAAAACCAGTTTTTTTTTAAATTTTGATGTACCTACCTAGTGTCACTCTCACGACTAATACGAATCCATTGACACCACTCACATAATAATACGACAAGCCGTTTAGGCTCTACGACGTGCCAAAGAAATATACATACATACATATATACACTCTGAAAACATAACCCTTCAGATTCCGATAAAATAAAATTTGACTACATAGAATTTCACACAAAATTTTTTTTTCAAACACAAATTTAAAACTGTCGAAATGGATACCTCCTGCTTTTGTCACCGGGAATTTTCTGAGAAAAATGGGTGAACATGGTGCGGCACTACCGGCACCGGCTACCGACTTCGATAAATGGGTGAACATGGTGCGGCACTACCGGCACCGGCTACCGACTTCGATAAATGGGTAAACATGGTGCGGCACTACCGGCACCGGCTACCGACTTCGATAAATGGGTAAACATGGTGCGGCACTACCGGCACCGGCTACCGACTTCGATAAATGGGTGAACATGGTGCGGCACTACCGGCACCGGCTACCGACTTCAATAATTTCAATCTTAAATAAAACTATTAGGTAAAATATAATACAAATAATCATTGAAAGGTAAACGTGAATAAATGAATTAACTCTATTGCACACACAAACATCAAATGTACAGGAAAAATCTTACATCTAGTGTCTCAAGTGGCGGCCTTATCGCTAAACGTGATGTCTTCCAGTGAATTTATGTAAAGTTGAAAATTCTTGTGCAACAAGATCAACCCAATTACATATATATTTATATACCAGTTCCTAACGATAATATACTTCTTTTTAAATCTATTTTAAAGTTTGTCGCTGAGAGACCACATCGCCTAGTAAGTTACAACAAAAAACTTAACAAAATTGAACACAAATAATATAATCAATTCGCAGAATTAAAATACATTAATAATAACTTGTTTCTTTTCGTGTCGGTTGAAAATTACCTACATTTGCAAAACTCAGCGCACTTTGACGAATATTTGTTAAACATTTTCCGTGATTGTATCCATGTTTATGTGTAATAATTGCACTTACTGAGTATGTTGGTACTCGCTTCCTGTAAACCAGTAACGATCGATAGGGTTCCGTGGAAAACCCCGCGGGAACCGGTAATACCATGGGGTAGGTTGGTTAGGGGTGGGATATTGATTTCTTTTCTACCCGACTTCACAAAAGGAAGGCAAAAAGGACTATTTAAATGACTTACTTACCTAATAACCTAAAATTCGCAGACATGGTTTGGTATTTTTAACGTATTAACTCCATAAAGAACCTTAATAAATTTTATAGCTCTGCTCTTTTGTTGAAATTCCAAAAAAGAAATTGTAAAAATAAGTTATAGACTTTTCAAACCTGCTAATACTAAGATTCCCAAGAATTGGTTGAGTAACGCCACCTTTTATGCCGGAAAGACTATATGAAAAAAATTGTGTCCTTCATTAGTTTTAAATTATAAGGACAAAGTTAAATCACAATTTATTAAACGACAAAACTTTTCTATACAATTTAATTCTACCAGCTACTAAACAAAATATTTATTATTGTAAAAAAAGTTGAATTCGATTTCCATTCGTCACGCTCAATCTTACGTCACAAAAATAAACATGTAATTTACTCGTATAAATTTTAATTATCAAAAAATCAAATTAATGTTGAATTTTCTTTCATTTTATTGAATATATCAACATTATTTTGATTGAAGAAATAATTACTAATCCGATTTTAATCATTTTTTATGGGTAATTTCCATCGATTGATGGAATGATAACCACCCCGAAAGAATTGTGCACAGTTCTTACTACGGTTTAAGAATTGCTGTCTAAGAATAACTTTAGACAGCAATTCTTGAGCCGTGGAATTCGTAGGAATTCGAACAAAAAAAAATATTTTCATATCAGCCAGCCAAATCTGAGAAATCAGGAAATATACATTAACAAGTGGTTATACAGTCTAATTCGCTGTGGTTAGAAGCGAATTCGAAAAAATCTGACTGTATGAATCGTTAAACCTGTGTATCATCCTTAATTTCTCTTTTTCTTTAATTTATGATGTACGCATTGTCAATCTCACGACTAAGACGAATGTATTGACACCACTCACATAAAATAAGTACTCTATTTTACTCTCTAGGGTGTGCTTAAGAAATATACCAGCATGAAGCGTTGAAGTCTGTCGAAAGACGAGCTAAAAGACTTATAGGTAACGATGCTCTGGCCAAAGTTAAACGTCAAAGGCTCGAGCATCGTCGAAAAGTGGCTGGCCTATCGGTCTTTAATCTGATACATTTCGGGGAGTGTGCCCTGGAATTGCATGAATTAATTCCCTCATCTCCATTCTACAATCGGACAAGTAGAGATACTGTAAGACGCCACAGGTTCATGATAGAGGTTCCACGGACTCGCACAAAACGCTTCTCGCCTACATTTATTGTGCGAACTGCCAGGTTGTGGAATTCGCTGCCAGGTTCTCTATTTCCTGATAGCTATAATCTCGGTCTCTTCTAATCGCGAGTGAATCGGTTTCTTCTAGGCAAGCGCGCTACATCCTAGACCGCATCGTTACTTTACATCAGGTGAGTTGCGGTCAAGCGCAAGCCTATCGAATATATAAAAAAAAATACATACGAAAAACATAACCCTCCTCAGTCGGGTAAAAAAACATTTCGACGAATAGAGAACCTCTTGCTTCTTGAAGTCCGTTAACAAAGCTACTATGAACCAGTCTAACAAACAATAATCAGCTGATTGAAGTAAACAAAACAATCCATTAATATTAATTGAGCCTCTTTGTCATCACTTCCCTAAACGCCCTTTGCCCTTCGGCCGCACCCCGCACGACGGTAGGGCCATAAGGTAAATTATCGGGTAAAAATAAAAGGCCTTCAGAACATAGGTAATTGGCCTCCTAAAGACATCCATCATGGCACGATTAGAGCATCCCAATGCTCGTTATAGTAAGAGTTCTAAGCTAGGGAGGGGACGAGCACAACGCCACATTTATTTGAGCCACAGACTATTACGCAAATCCATTCGTAAAGTATTCAGTCCCAAACTGCTTTTAATGATAAGCTAATATAATATTATAACTAAACTAAAGTTTTCAGTAATTAATTAAATTTGTAAAGTTGGATTTTATAATTTTATCACTATTGTAACTTTCAGTGTACTAAGCCGTAAGAGGGTCACTATGCTCAAAATTAAGAACAATGTTTGCTATAGAATCAACCTTAAAATCGAGAAATAAAATGAGCTGTTTAATAAAAATAGTTTATTGATCATCGACTAAATGTATGAAACAGCTCATTTTTTTTCTTGAATTTTGAGTGGTCCCATAGTGAATATTGTTCCTTGGTTCGGTTTTGGGTGTGCTAAGCCGAAATGGGGACACCCATTTCGGCTTAGCACACCCAAAACCGATAGCTCTGAATATCTTAAAAAAAATGTATGGGACAGCAGCCGAAAGTAGGTAGTCTCTTCAGTAAATGACTTGTATCTATCGTTTTTATGACATAATGCATAATATTAATCTCATAGCAGTTAAGATTGCATCAAAATGTTCAAGACTACAGGACTACATGCATCTATGTCTCCTCCCTACTTTGTTGTCATTGCTATTAACCTCGTATTCTTGATAGGGCTTTTAGCTAACAAGGGTGTTGGCCGTGACGTCACCGGCAAGGTTGGCCCCAAGGTTGGCCCAAGGCCCCGTGACCTTTCCAGATACCAACAGACAGATCTACAAAACTGAGCTAGGTCTGATTGATGACGTCATATTTCTAGGAAAAAGGTTAGGTTATGACGTTGACCTTTTTTGATGGGCAATGAAAAATCCGGGTTGAAATGAGTGGGTCGCTTTATAGGGTTTCTATGGTGGAGGAATCTTTTAGGTTTTGCTATTTTTATTGTATTGTCGATGTAACCTATACTAAGGATTCTTTTAAATAAGAAGGTCTCTACTCGTCTGTATTTTTTTAATGTTTTGCGAGAAATCAGTTCTCAGAGTCGGGTGGAACGATTCGTAAAAATCTTTTTTGTTTTCAAAAGGATTAGCCACCCATGTGGTTCCTGTGGTTCCAAAATCAGTCAACATGTATGATTTTTACATAGAAATAAAGTTCCATCAGCGCCTGCGGTGATGAAAGTAGGTATTCACTTATTTTGAAAAAGAATTATTACAAGCAATTACCCATAATTTAAGTCCAATAAGTTTAATTTAATATCCCAAATCATCAAAAGGCAGTTTTCTTCAAAAGAAACAGTAAAACTGCGGAGATCCTTTGATCGTCATGACATTGGTTTGTTTTGGCGGGAAACCACGCAGAATGCTGACGTCATTGGCAGACGCCATTTTGTTGGTCTGTCATTTGCAACTCGTTACAAATGACATTTGGTTTGTGAAAACTGTTAAAACTGTTTCATAAAGCAGCTTTTATAATTATTTTGTAAAATGTTTCTTTAATGAAAATCCATTCCGTTCAATATGTATATATAGGGAGATACTCCATCAATTGAATATCTCATCATCATCATCATCATCTAGAAGAAGTCCACTGCTGAACATAAGCCTCCCCCTTAGAACGCCATTCCGAACGACAAGTTTTCACTGTGTCGCTCCACCTAGTGGAAGGCCTACCTATACTGCGTCTTCCAGTTCGTGAATATCTCTGATGACTTCCTTATATTGTAGCGTACCCTTAAACCACAGAGATTTGTTAAGGTTGTACAAAAGCAACAAACTACCTATGCGCGAGTACCAACATCGAGACAAACATTTCAACGTGTATTATTAAAACTTACATAAAGAACATTTTTCTAGACTTAATTCGATTAGTTCAATAATGTACCTAGGTAGTAAACGTGCTTACATACGTATGCATTCTCCTATGGATGACACAGAGTGAAATCTTAAACAAAAAACATGTCCAGTTATAACTTTGTATGGTGTAGTAACTTTCCGTTGCTTAGCGGCGAAATGACAGGTTTTATGGGGTTATGGGGTGTGTTAACGAGATATTGTGGAATTATTCACGGAGTAATGGGGCGATTTACTGTAGAAATAAACTGCCTCCTCACAAGATTTGATAGATAAGTAAAATTTGAAATTTTTGAAACCCACATTAATATTTTTAGTGGCGGCCATCTTGTATTTAAAATTTATT
The DNA here is from genome assembly GCA_947049295.1 of Ligdia adustata. Classification (NCBI taxonomy): domain Eukaryota; kingdom Metazoa; phylum Arthropoda; class Insecta; order Lepidoptera; family Geometridae; genus Ligdia; species Ligdia adustata. The sequence continues at coordinate 14,403,570 of OX346221.1, forward strand.
ATTTTCTAGTTTAATTTGATACCCATATTGATGGAGTTGTGAAAAATATCTAATCTGCAATTTAGTGACGGCGGCCATCTTAGATATATTTTCATCAGACATAGCTAAGAATACTCCGAGCAATTCTAGCCCTCCAATCGTGAGCTAAGATCCCACAGACAAACTTATAACAACCCGTCGTTTTTGCGTTAAGGGTTAAACGTGAGCGTAATTTTAAGATGGAACAGTTGACCGATACAAATTAACTCATCCAGCGGGGTCAATATGAGCGGGATCAGTTGACCGATACAAATGATACGTAGGTATCAGAGACAAATGTAAATATAATTTAGAAAATAAAGTTATTTAACGTGGCAAGTGTTTTATTAACATAAACAAAATGACTAACTACGACAACAAAAAAATATAGCAGAAAGATTACCTATAGACCATTTAAGATCTACAGATAATACAAATGCTCCAACCCGCCACCAGAGGGCAGCGTGCCTGGAATGCTAGCCACATTATCACGATGAATGGTAATGCTTATACTAAATATTTAGGCCAGATAAAAACCTCAATCTCAATTTTATTACATTCAAACAAAAATTTTAGTCTTTTTTGAAAGCAATCCTTTTTATAAATTCAGCGAATATATCTGAATACGGCTTGTAGAATCATCGTTCTTGTATAACGAACAACCATAATAAAATATCACTAATAACTAAACAGAGAAATCATAATGTAAATATTTGTCATGAGAACTATTCAACTAACAACTAATATTAAGTAAATGAGATTAATAAGTTAATTTTATTTAAGTAATTACTTATAATAAGACTTGTCTGTAACGGACATTATTTAAGGGTTAATAAATATTATTTTACTTTACTGAACTCATCCAGCGGGGTCAATACGAGCGGGATCAGTTTATCGATACAAATGAACTCATCCAGCGGGAACCGTTGGTCAATCTGAAACAGTCTGGAACCGTTGGTCAGTCTGAAACAGTCTGGAACCGTTGGTCAGTCTGAAAAGGTCAGTCGACCGAGCCAAGCTGCATTGACACTATATTCACTGATTAATCAATAAAATTGATGACGATACAGTCATAATTTTACTTAATAATTTTCGTAAATCACGTTACGTCTGACCTCGGTCCATTGTCATTATTGACAGCATTAGCAATAAAACACATATGCGTCTAGAAATGTGCTCCTATGTCTGTCCAACTGGAAAACCAGTTGTAAGAAAATCTAGTTAATTACTCAAACACACTTTACACAAACCTGTCGTTGAAAAGTATACTGAATTATTTTTTTGTCATTTGACATTATAAGAAGACTTACAATGAAGAAAGAAACCGTTCGAATTAGTGTAGTGTGATGATTATTCGCGATAGTGAAATTTAGTGCAAGTGCTACGTGTAAAGAACACATGAACGATGATAATGATGTCTTCCCCTTAATAGAGATTTTAAGATACGTGTTGATGGATACATTCTAAGAGACACTATTTTTGTAGAAGTTAAAGTAAAATTAAAATTACTTATTAGCCTTAGGCTAGATTGTAATATTATTAAGGAATACCTAGATGGATAATCAATAGAAAAAAAGAATCATTTTTAGAAATCTCTCTCATAGAATCATACGAAAATTGACAAATTTAGTTCCTTAATTTAGTTATATTTTTTAATTATTTCCAAAAAGGTGTATTTTTGTGTGTGTTCATCGTAAAAGAAAACTTTTTCAGTTCAAAAGGGTATATACTCCTGAGTTGGTCCCATATAATTCATATTTTATAAATTTGTCGACTAAGTAAAGTAAAGTAAAGTAATATTTATTGACCTTTAAATAACGTTCGTTACCGGCAAGTCTTATTACATTTGAATTAAGAATTACTTAAAAAATTTAACTTACAAATCTCATTCATATACGATTACTTAATATTAGTTCCTAGTTTAACAGTTCTCTTGACAAATATTTACATTATGATTGCTTTGTTTAGTTATTAGTGATATTTTATTATGGTTGTTCGTTACACAAGAACGATGATTCCACAAGCTGCATTGACATATATTCGTTGAGTTTATAAAAAGGATTGCTTTCAAAAAAATACTTCAATTTTTGTTTAAATGTAATAAAATTGAGATCCATTACACTATTAGGTAATTTATTGTACATCAGTATTTTGGTATAAAGCCCCTGCTTCTTACATTTAGCTAATCTATTTATTGGTAGGATTCGCCCTTTTTTATTATTGCGTGAAATTCTTTTTTCCGGTATTTCCCTATCCTCGTGTACTTCTAATAAACAACTATAAATATAAAGTGATATAACTGTCATTATTTTATCTTTTTTAAAGTGTTTTCTCGCAGGACTACGTTTTTTCAAACCGTTAATTGTTCTTATAGACTGTTTTTGACATTTTAAGACTTTTATGATATCTTTAGCATTTCCCCAAACAGTAATAGCGTATCTTATATTAGAATGCACGTAGGCATAATAGACAGAGATGAGCGACTTTTTATCTAGTAATGGCTTAAGTTTAAATAAAGCATAATTACCACTTGCCATTTTCTTGCAAATTTTATCGATGTGCGCATTATGGCTAATTGTATTATCTATTGTATAACCTAGAAATACATTTGTTTTACTAATGGAATTCCCGAAAATACCTAACTTTGACTGATACTGCATAGAGATGGTTTTATCAGAGTTAAGAACAATTCCATTTGCATCAAACCATTCCTTTAACAATTCCATAACAATACTAACTTTATTTTCTAAATTATGTATACATTTGTCTCTGATACCTACATGTGTGTCATCTGCGAATAAATTTATGTGAGCCCAACTTGGCAATGCATTGGTAATATCATTAATATATATCAAAAATAAGACTGGGCCTAAAATAGAGCCCTGTGGTACTCCAATTGACATCCTACCTTCTGTAGAAATTTGTTCATTAATCGAGACAATTTGACTACGGTTCTGTAAGTAAGTTATCATCATATTTAATTCATGACCTTGAAATCCGTAATATTGCATTTTTAAAATCAATATATCGTGCCTCAAACAATCAAAAGCTTTTGAAAGATCACAAAAGATACTTGCACATTTATTTGACGTATTTAAGGATTCTAGAATGTAATATACTACTTTTCTTATAGCCATTTCTGTTGAGCGGCCTTTTCTGAATCCAAACTGTGACATTGTAAATAAATTATTTTCTTCAAAGTATTTAACGATTCTCGATTTAATAATAGCTTCTAAAATTTTTGATAAAGTTGGCAAAATGCAAACGGGTCTATAATTACTAATATCCTCTATATCCCCTTTTTTAAAAAGTGGGATTACCCTACCCGGTTTCAATACGTCGGGAAATATTCCGTCAGTTAAACATGAGTTTAAGACAATTAATATTAATTCAAATAAATTATCGTTATTTATTATTTATTATTAGACTTAGGCAAGCATAGTTAGTTGGACATGATGATGAAAGCAGCTGAAACATATTGGGTTAAGTTCAGTCGCAATGCCCCTAAGTAACTTTTCTTAAGTGTTTCGACCTGGCCTAATGTGAACCATAAAACATTCTTCGAATATAATATTATTCTGTTTATTCTTAAGACGACATTTTAATATCCAAAATGTTTTCCCAAATTTTAGGCAAATAATCAGCATTTCCATTTAACGTTGCAAATCAGCCAGTGTGTTAGGAACATTCCCTTCAACTTCTATCTCAATTGACAACATTTCAAATTTTTGACCTCTATTTCTATTATGATAATGGAAAGACAAATGAAAAAAAATTACGTAACAAAAAACAAAAATACAGATAATGAATAACATATTTTTTTACGAGGATATCATTGTGCTGAACTTTTCTTATATTTTCAATCATCTCTAAAAACGTATTTATTACAATTTGAATAAAATGAGTGGTGGTGGAGGCTAGGGAGTTAGTTGGTCAACCGGGCGGCGAGGTGGATCAACGGCATCAGCCTGGGTACGATTGGCACTGGACCGAGGAAGATGGCATCGTATGAGAGGCCTATACCCAGCAGTGGGATAAGGAAAGCTGTGGATAATGATTTTATCTTTCCATTATCGTAATAAAAATTTGAAATGTTATCAATTCTGTTTCTAAAGCAGCCTGTGTTTAGAACACAACAACAAAAATAGAATGTAACAAACAAGAGTAAACAAATCTCTAGTTACAACATGTTCTGTTGTTGTCCTAATTCTTTTGATGCGTCTATAAACGCACTTCATTCTAATGACACACATTTTGAACTTTTGGCAACATACACAATTGTTTTCGTCAAACATCTATCTAGTACACACTTGTTTATTACCGATTTTGAACAAGGAGGAGGTATTCAATTTGATCGCATTTTTTACCCGACTGCGGAAGAAGGAGGGTTGTGTTTTTCGAGTGTTAGTATCTACATATATATAATTCTGTAGCACGCCCAAAGACCTAAACGGCTTGTATTTTTATGTGAGTGGTGTCAATAGATTCGTCTTAGTCGTGAGAGTGACAACAAAATCGATCAAAATAAAAAATAAAAATTAAGTACACGGGTCTAACGATTTAGCAAACTCACTTCCTATCACTTGTTTTAAATGTTTGTTAACTAATTTTGCTAGTAGACTATGCTAATTTTAGAAAATTATTTGTTTTCCTTAAATGGACATGACCTAACCATGACTCGAAATAGAAATTTTATTAAAATTGGTCTGAAAAATTTGTATTGACGCCTGTCAAATAAAAGCCCTTTTGAAAGAAGAAGCTCACTTTATGTAAAGAACTCTTTAAAAATATAGTTTGCTTTCTTTTTATTCACCTGCTTGTATTCATTCTATTTTCAGGAGTTTAACCAGAGAGTATATGTTTCTCAATAATTTATTGTTGTTTGAAATGAAGTAAAGTGGTTCTCCTACGCGTTACGAGTACTCCATTCACCAAAACAACAAAATCGTGAAACCTGGCATTGCAGGTGTAAAACAACTATTTTATTTGCAGAATAATATTTATTTTACAAAATATTTATCGAGAGTTCTGCTTCAGCACTTTATTCAAACAAGAAATGTAGCGTATTTGTTGTCAATGTCATTATTACAGTGTTCACACTCATAGCTCCCCACTAGTGTTTCTCCTGCGCTGGGGTTCACATTCACAAACAAACTAAACTAGACTCGAAGGTTCAAACTAATCGTGCGAACACCTGCTTTGAACCCGGGACCGTCGGGTCTAACCAGACTACTCGATGGCGGCCGTAAAAAATTACATGCACCAATGCAATATATTAATCATTAAGATTATATCAAATTAATCCATAGCTGGCCACGGGTCTCCCCTACTGAACACTTCCCTGTTTATAACTAACACGAAACCCCACATCAATTTAATCAAAAATGGCCAAGTGCCATTGCACTTGCGCACGAAGGATTCCGGATATGTTCAAATACTTGGTGTCGTTAATAACACGAGAAAATTGTATTACAGTTAACGTTTATTGTATGGGAGCCTTTTCTTAAATACTTATTATTTCTGTTTTGTTTTTTATTTGTTGTTATAGCGGCCACAAAATTACATCATCTGTGAAAATTTCAACTGTCTAGCTATCACGGTTCATAAGATACAGCCTGCTGACAGACGGGCGGCCGGACGTACCGCGAAGTCTTAGTAATAGTTACGTTTTACACTTTAGACACGGAACCTTGTACGCCATACATGAAGATTATTCCAAATTCCTATTACGTACAGAAACAAATCCTGCTTTTAAACAAGTAAAGGGCGAGTGCCGACCTTTGTATTTCCGCTACTAAAATAAATGTAGTGACACCTGCCAAAACCGACGAGTTCATTTGCCTACGGTTTCATAGAGCGACTCAATTTGGTGCTGAATGATGAGCTGGTGAATGGTGATGAAGACGATCATATATATAAAAATCAATTGCTGTTCGTTTGTCTCGGCTGCAACTACACGGCTAAACTAAAACTGCACGGCTGGGCCAATTTAGCTTATTTTAGTCTTGAAATGTTTGTCGTACTTCAGAGTGAGAAATATAAATAACTGTTAGGCGGTACGAAATTCGCTGGGTACTCACACTGTAATTGTTTGCAGAAAATCTGGAGTAATTTTAACATTGAACCGGATCGTTTCGTTCGAGCACAGATTATTATTAGACCTATATTTGAGCAAATCATTCGAAAACTATACTGGGCTTCATATTATAAATATTATTATTATTATTACCTATAACAACAATTAAATATAGCAGAAAGATTACCTATAGACCATTTAAGATCTACAGATAATCCAAATGCTCCAACCCACCAGCAGAGGGCAGCTTGCAGAGTATGCTAGCTGCATTACCACGCTGAATGGCAATGCTGATACGTTGGGCCAGATAAAAACTTATATTTGACAATAATATTTGAGCTAATACACCTATGAAATAAAAATAAAAAACTAAATTTGAAAATTGTTTCATAAAACACAATACAACAACTTTACTCTGTATTTATCAATTAATTATACATATCTGTCTTCGTATACATTTCTCCTTCTTTTACTGACTTTAAAAGACAATGAAGAAAATGAGTAAATTCTCAATACAACAGTATGTTTTTTTAATGTATATTCCCCGATATTGTCAAAGGTGACTGGACGATTCCAAAATTATTATTTTTTAGAAAAAGTATACATTTCTGTTGGATCCATAACTTTATCAAAATCAATCCAGTAGTTTTGGTTAATCAATCAAAATATGTGACAAAAAGTATGGACGCATGTTATACGTAGTTGGTTGTTACTTTTTAAAAGTAAGTTAAAAAATATCCTGGAGAAAGATTCATGCTCGGTCCATAGTTTCACACATATTATAATTGCATAAGCACGTTTGTTGATAACTCAAATTTATTACTAAATGCTTTCTGTTGTGACAGACCAGTCCCACTCAACTCAACACAGTTTATTCGTCTTCTCTTCAGCAACTAATTGCCTGAACGACTTGATTTTTTGCATCGTGATAAATATTATTATAACTTATAGTGACTTCTGGAGAGGGCTATAAGTTATATTTTATCTTTCATCCGGGGAACACAAACACAAACAAACTCACAAAAGTAGCTCATAAGTTGAACTTACCCGCGTGATGCAGGGCGGTCTCGAAGGGCGCTCGTCGCAGCCGCTCCTTGCTCTCTGCCAACAACATTTATATTATAAATAGATTATATTCCACACACAGCTGCCAAACTACTCTACTCCAACCACGGTAACTGGCTGTTTGCTACGTCTGGGGACAAACAATTATATGCTTACTGATATCCATCGATGGTTAAGTTGTAGACCGATAATTGACAGAAATAGATTAAAACGACAATAGACACTTCCTTTCGAATTAGGTAATGGTCAAGTTGTTTGTGGTTAGTGGGCAAATATTCGACGTTAAAGCGAAAGGTTGTATATTCAAATCTGTGGCAAGTCTATAATTCTAAATATTTTTCTCAAAAGCCGATTAGAAAGAGTTGTTACGTAGTTTGACGGTGAAGGAAAACATAGCGCATGAACTATTTTTTCGGGGAAGATCCAATAGCTTTCAAAGATAAATATTGAGCTTGGAGAAGCTTGGAGGCTCCATATTGCCTATCATGGGATAGTCTTTCCTAACATAGGAAGTCTATTGTTGAGTGTAACCAATCCACGTTTATTTCTATCCTAAATCTTCAATATTAACAATATTTTTCTAAGCTTTATGTGAAAAATATTTTATGAATGTCACATAAGATAACATACTTTAAAGTAACAATTTATCTTCTATATGGTATTAATCGTATATTAAAAGAATAAATTTAAAAACATCTTTGAAATCATTATTACATTTCAAAAGAAACTGCCACATCAGTTCTGTAATGACTACAAAACCAACCAGAAACATAAAAAGAGAAAATTCATACAACCTACAATAAAAGTTAAAATAATAGTTAAATAATAATAATAATAATAATAATTAAATAATAAACTAATTAGTTAGTTTATAATTAATTGGTTAATAGTTATTAAGACTAACACAAAATACGATTATTATACAAAATTACGTCAACAGCAAAAAACACGCTTACGGAACATAATTTATAATGCGAAATCTCTTTACAAACTCCTGACACATTTATCCAGTGTTATTACCACGCCTTACATATTTACAAACATACGCGTTAAAAAAAGTGCTGCAAGGTTCATTGAACTTGTTAAAATACATACACATACCTTCTTAGTATAAATATATAACCTGACCTAGACGTTTGTCATTGACAAAGAACTAGCGGCAGAAATAGTGCGTCCTATTTACGAGTAAAGTTGCTGATTTAGCAGCCGGGCATAGAAGAAGAATAAATAATACGACTAGCCTAAACGATTTTTTACTACCTGCACCCCGTAGCGTTACTCGTGACATTTTGATTACTACGAAAACCACTGCATTTTTTCGGGATTTAAAGTAGCCTATGTGTTAATTAAGGAAATAAGTTTACCTGGTGCCAAATTTTATACAAATCCGTTCAGCTGTTTGAGAGCAGTAACAAACAAACACAGACACATACAAACTTTCGCATTTATATTGTTTTGCCGGTCTGGTTTAAAGCGACGATGCGGTTTTATAGTGAGATCTTATAGTCTTAAAGGAACTGATTAACGAATACCCTACCTAACGATAATATTAGCTAACAAAGAATAGAAAAGCCGTGAGTGAATTCCATAACATGGCAGTTCGCACAATAATTGTAAAATTGAAAGTGTCGCGTGTAAGACTATGGAGTCTGTTCTATCGGTAGCATCTAACCTTATCTTTATTTGTCTGACGGAGAATGGGAGATTTAAATTGTACAATTCAATGGCACCATCGAAGAGAAAAAACTGTTTTGTCACTAAAGAAATTCACTGTGGCTAATGTATCGGAGTATGGCACACTTCCTGAAATACATCCGACGTAAAAAAACATAGATATACGAAAACTGACAAATTTAGGACCGTCTAATTTTTCAAGTCATCCAAATGTATTAAGACGGTCGGTACCTAACGCTGAACGCAAGAATAGCCTTTTGACAAGCCTCGACTCAATATTCTATTTGAACCGGGCCAGGCAAGACAGTGATCCTATTATGATCATATAACCGCACGGGCGTCAAGTTTATGTTTTGTTGCCAGAAAATATTCTTTCTATGTATTAAACACTCCTTTTAAAAGACTTTAAGAGTATCACCGCCTCTTCACTGTTTTCGTGTTTCTGATAGAATTTTCATTCTACCTTTTTGCACCCCCTAAACTGTAACGTAATTGTTTGTTCTTGTTGTCAATCGCTTCACTGTGATGTGTCTTAGGTATACATATTTTATTATTTTGAAAAACTTATTGAATTCTGCATAATAAAGGCTTTTAATTTCAGCGCAAAAATATGACTGCTTAGGAAGCTTGTAACTTTAAAGTGATATAAAAAATAAAATGGTAAATCCTAGTAAATAATGTGTTAGCTACTTATGTAAAAAAAAACACTGGAATTGGACAACATTAAAAGGTAGAAACAAGCCATATCTTATTGTTTGGTCAAGTTGGCGGACTATAGCTGTCTTTAGGAGGTTCTTAATTAGTGGAGATGTACTTTTCATACATTCCCTGATATTTCAAATACGATTGATTCTAGTTTGGCTTTTTTTTCTTTCAATTTGTATTATATGTTGTATGTATGAATGTTTGTCTAGACATTGGTAATCGCGTACAGGTCGTAGTTTCAAGCCAATAAGAGTATCCTGACGAAACTAGGATCGACGATTTGTTAAGTTTTTTAAATCCGTTCAAATTGTGGAAGTCAGTAATTCTCCCAAAAAAGTAGAAGCTTTCTACGTTACTGCTTACCAGCCTATTTAAGGAATATTTGGCACATAAATGCAGACCATAAGTTTAATTAAGAAGGAATCTGAGTTTTAATAAATCTATTAAAAAAAGTGATTAGTGACGTCCATGCGGCAGACGCCGGTATATTTTGTTCAGTTATTTCGATTGAATTTTAGAACCTCTGGACCGATTCTGGTAAAACTGAAATGGGACCAAAAAATACAGTCCGATTAAGCACCTCCTCATTTTGAAAGTCTGTAGAAAAAAGTGACCTTCATTATTTTACCTTTATTACGAAAAACTAAATATCTAACTGTATCAAAAATATAGCAGATAGATAGATTATATATTATATTATTATTGTATTAGTTATTATTATGTTCGTATTCATTTAATTTCTAAAGTATAAGTTTTTTACAATACAAATTCAAAACAATAACTATTATTAAAAACTTAAACCTGAGTGCCGCGAACAGCGGGGTAGGACCCAAGCTACCGGTGGTAGGGTCTACAGAGAGAGGACTTGACATTACGTGCCGTATCGAGGATCGCCGCCCCCTGTATCTGACCCTAAATTCTTATTATTTTTAATACAGAAAAATCAGTTCGCAAAATTGCTATTGCTAGCTGGGTATTATGCCAAAACTAAACGATTCGACTCACAATAGACCCAAACATCAGATATTGATGCATAATAGCTTTGTCGATCTGTTTGAATCGTCTAGCTGTCACTATAGTGGAGTCTGGCGATATGTGTTCGAAAACAAACAAGTCTGGTGAAATGTTGAGTCTAGCGTTTGATGCTGCGTGACAGCTTTCTGGTATAACATGCTATCCAGCCAGCTATGTTATTCCAGAAAGCTGACATACGGTTTTGTAGACATGCAAGATATATTTTTAACTGATTTTATAATAATAAGAGATTCTCGATACGTTTGTAGTTATTTTTTTTTTGTAAGGAGGTTCTCAATTGGACAGTAGGCATTTGTTTTTGATATTTTTGTTACACGGCTACTCCGCCGATTTACAATATTTTACTACGTTAATAATCTCACCAAACATACTCAAAAAGTGGTAAGATTTGTATAAAAAATGAATGAATAGTTTAACATTGTAAATCAAAATAACTGTAAAAAAAACAATAGGCATTGAAGTTACTTTTCACTCTAATTTAAAGTTCTAACGTTAACTTACACTCGTATGTATAGTCTAATAATCACAATGACCTATTCTTATTATCATTTCAAAATAAAACTTATACGCAAGTACGTACCAATTTTCAAGAACTTTCAATTCAGTCAAACACACTAAATAATGCTCAGAAATGAGCAGTTTTTTCTCGCTTGGTCAAACACAACTAAACAGATTCTATCACGGCCTTTGTAGATTTAAGACTATAAAGTCAAAACATACAAATATCGGAACCATCAAACAAGTCAGCAACTAATCGTCAAGTTCAATACCAAAACCCTCAACTAATCTTCCACGTAACATCTATTCTCGTACATTCCCTGTCAGATCAATAACAAACAAAGGAACGCGCCGACAAAACACAAAACAAACGGCGCGTTTCATCTCTAACGAATGCTACTTAACACCGACCATCTTTAATTGAAACTGATAGCTCAACAAACCGCTAAGTTTTAGCTGAATTTAACCGGAAAATATCCGGTGAAAACCAGTTTCAGGCGGATTAACGTGGGACAACAATGAATGTTATAGTAGGTTTATTTTATATAGGCTTACGCTTGACCGCAACTCGCCTGATGTCTCGACCGATTCACTCACAAATTCGGAGTCTTGCAGTATTTCTACGAGTCCGATTGTAGAAAGAGGATGCTTGAACTAAATTATGTAATTCTAAAGGTGCGATTCCACCAGTGTACTGTACTGTGCGGCACTGCAATGCACATTGGGCGACACAAATGTTTATTCTGGTTGACTCACTAAAGCAAACAATAACAAATTGTGCGCGAATATCATAGGATGTTCGCGCACATCTGTATACTTTTGTGCGCGAGCACATGCAGGCGGTGGACTCGCGTCGACGCGCATAAACCTGTTCGCGAACTCAATCTTGCTTCCGCTGAAGGAGTGAACATTTACTTGTGCGCGAACATTGTTAATGAACCAAGTTAAATATGGAATCGATAAATGATAAAATTATTAAATTGATTCAAGCTAATGAAATTTATCCTGTAATATGGGATTCTAGTCACAGTGATTATAAAAAAACACATGCTGCAGCATAAAGCACTACGTTTTCCTACCCGTCCATATTAACAACTGAACTGTCTTCGGCAGAAACTTTGTTCAGTGAACATGTTCGCGCACAAGTGTGCTGGACTGTGCGCTCACAAAAGTTACGCACAGTCTGACCAGTGGAGACGGGAATCAAACGCGATGCCAGCTTAGTACATGCACTGTCGGAGTTTTGTACAAAACATTTGTAAGCAAATGTGGTGCACACGATTTTGGTGGAATCGCACCTTAAGGCCCACTCCCCGAAATGTATCCGATAAAGAAACGATACAACGCATTTGTTCTATACAAATCCATGCGTACTGGAAAGTTCAAGTGAATTGTGCCCACTCGTATATCCAGTTCATAAGCCTTTGGTAAGATCTAGAAGGTTCCAGTTAAATCGAGCTGGCCTCTGGTTACTTCGAGAACGATTCAGAACGAGTACTAGTGGCAATTTAGTGAGTGAATGAATTAAGCAAGAAGCGTTGAGGAAAGGGATTTTATTGGCTACTAATATGACGATTAAAAATATGTTTTGATAAATTATTGTCACATGTAGTATAGAATTTAACTAAGAAGGTGTATATACCATTAAGTTACATTACAAAACTTGTCGCCACAAAAAAAATAGAACATCAAATAATACATACAACAGAAAAGAAGCTCAGAATGCGGTCTTACGTCTAACTTTTCGTAAGGCATATTATTTTTAAGTTATTTTTTAATGTTTCTCGATAATGACTCGTCTTGTATACATATAACATATTTATAATAAAAAATCTTTACCCATTATGTTTGTTTAGAAGTTGGTACTCACGTAGGTCGCATTTTCGTTTAATCTTTACGTTTCCAGTTAAATTGATCTTAACGAAATTTGGTATACATTGGCCCTACACTTTTTAGAATATTTAATGTAGCCGTCCGCGTCGTTAATATCTGATAGGGGAGAATTTTCCAAAGAGATCAGAGGAATGCCATTTGACAGCAATAAAGACATGTAGAAATCAGACAAGAGTTTGTGTAAAATATCGTCGGTAAAATAAAAAACACGCGCAAGGCCAACTGCTCGCAAAACTACTATTTATTTGGTTCAAATATATAAGGCAAATGACACTCCTTAATAAGACTTCTACCAGAAAAATCCGGTAAAGTAAGTACTTAATGTTAGATAATGCGTAGAATATTTCGGCTGTATCTAGATCCCACTATCTATGCAATAACGAACCACTCACGAGAATATCGGAATTTAAATATCGGGATATTTAAACGTTATCAACAACGTCACCGTGTTATCAATAACTGCGAAATGATTTCCAAACTGACAGACAAAACATTATCTCGAATCATACAAACAAAATATAATTTATATTAATTTTATGACGAAATAAAAAAAAAATTTGGGATTAGAGTGCTGGCTCTTATTTTGGTCAGAAAATTAGCATTGCCATTCAACGTGGCAATGCTGCCAGCATTCTTGGAACTTTCCCTTCTACTGGGCGTGAATTATTAGTTTAGTTTTTATAGCTGTGAATGTAATTTTTTTCCCTGTTTTGTTTTTTTTAAATATATTTTTGATTTTTCGAAAAACTAAATATCAAAGTTTAAAAAAGTTAAATAAATGTTTTTATTTTATTATAAAATAAAGTTTAAGAATTGGAAGCTGTAAATTGACGCTTCCTACTAGGAATGCCTTTGCTTGTGTCAGCGATGGTATACACACAAACTAAGACATAATATACCACAAATTTCAGACCTGATACTGTAAATCATTAAATTAAAATTTGAACTACTCGCTTCGTTCGGGATTCGAACACAGGACGTCCGGTACTCAATATAAATTTCTAAAAGTATGCATTTAAATAGATTTGGAACAGGGTATATTTCATTTTTAGATTTATTCCACAAAAACAAGAAAGTAGAAAATGGCAGTTATTCCATACATTCGCGTGTCAGTATTTTTTTTATAAATGAAACCGCGGATTGAATTTTAATTTATAAGTCGTAAAACAATAGTAATTGCAAATGATAACCTGAAAGTTGAATAGGACTTATTACCGGTAACACAATAATATTTATCAATACAAACATTATTATAGAAATTTAGAATAGAATATAATTTTGTTAATTTCTTTCGTAAATGTCCCTTATCATAAGAACGAAAGAGTCGATCGGTGGTTCAACTCTCTTGCGAAATAATACACATATAGAAATAACCGATATCTTCATTATTGCGTCAATTTATTATTATTTGATAATTAATTTAATTAATTGTTTACATTTGGACGACTTTTTGACTCGATAGAAGAGTGTAGGTAGTGGTGACCGGACACTGGCATTTATTTTTGGTTGAGAAAAAAATAATAAACAAGTTTAAAAGTCACAACTCCAATTCGGCAGGCACTCGTAAAATATTGAAACTTGACAGTTATTTTAAACTTAAATTTCTTCTAGATCGAATTTGGTAATATTTAAATGCGGAATAGTCTGGCAAGTAAGATTTTAAATAAATAGGTTCTTGTAGTCCAAACACATTCGAGTTGCGTCGTTTTATATTCTTGTATAATTTATATATATTTTATTTTTAACCTTTTCTTTTATACTTTCAAACTCCATAATGAAGTTCGCATAATATCATAATAAGTAAAATTGCATTATCGTTATAAGATTCAACATAACAAAAAAAAAGATTTGAAAAATTCAGCTCATTCATCAACCAGAAAATGGTTTAAAACTTGCAATGTGTGATTAAAGACAGACAGGTAAAACTAAATAAATCTAGCAAGAATTATAGTAGGTATACCAATGTCGCTAACTTATCATATTGACTATTAGCATTTTTTTACCAATTGAAAAAAAGGAGGAGATCCCCAATTCATCCGAGGCTTGCTTTATATTCTAATTCTAATAAGGTCAGGCGGGGCAAGGGCGCCATAGTTTTTGCATAGATGATTTCGATGCAATTTTTTTATTTTTATTGTTGAGTTATGAGTGAACATTTATTAAATTGTCAATATTTGAACTTTTGTAGCTGCAAAAAACGTGGATTCAATCAAATCTATCAATATTTTTACGATATATTCTATTAAATTGTAAAACATGGCTATAGGCGCACTTGCCCCTGGAAACGGGGCAAGTGCGCCTATATAAATAAAAACGCTAAAATCGTACGTTACCAGAAAAACAGATTATTTACATAATAGAACATTTACAAATAAATGCATTACTCTTGGTTTCTTTTTAATTTACTCGTCCTACAGGCTACTGCAGCTTCCATAACAAATTTGGGGCAAGCGCGCCATAGACTAGTCATCAGGGGCTCTAAACCTTTACTGGTGTTTTTTTTTTATAAAAAGTAAAACTGCTGTATTTAAATAAAAATATTTGCAGGTTTGGCTGGAATAATAGATATCTTTAAATCAAATTAGACTTTTATTTTATCCATTACTTACTTACGTCTATGTAATAAAAAAATACAAAAGTAGGTAACAAATTTTCCTTCGACGCGATAGGACGCAAACACATAATAATCTAGTGGATGGCACGCAAGAACTTACATGGTAAAGTAGAAAACATTTCAGTCTTTGTTAGGCTTAAGTATTTAAACAACATGACACGTTACAATCAAGCAAAAATAACAACAAATTATCTAATGTCAGTAATTTAGGTACTTAAATACTTAGTAAAATCGTGTAAATCTTTGTTCACTTTGGTCCTAATTATAATTAGGAGTATCATCTCAAAATCAAAATATTTTATTTCACATAGGCCTAGATGAGCACTTAAAACGTTGAAAAAGGTGCAAGGTTCGGGTTGGTCGTTTCCATGGAGAAGAACCGGCAAGAAATTCCATGATTACTCGGCCAGAGGCCGTCGGGTAAGAAAATATCTGAATCATAAAAGTTGACGACTTCTGGCTCGGGGAAAGTGCGCCATACTACTAAAAACTTAGGCGCACTTGCCTCACTTGACTATTTTGAGGTTAAGATTTTAAATTCTATAAAAAAATATATATTTCACTATCTAGGACTAAAATACAGACATAGATTTAAAGAAAAACCAACTAAATTCTGTACTCACCTCATTGATTTGCCGCAACACGTAAAATATTTTAAGATTTAAGGGGATTAGTAACATGTGCTCATCTCTGGTAACAGGTTTAAATGACACTAAAACTAAAATGGCGGATACATCAAGTTATGGTGAACAGAGACATCTGTGATTCTGAAATAGAACTGTGTTTTAGTTTGTTGCATGGATGTAAGATGTCATTAGTTGTATTATATCTGTAGTTTTCGATATTTTTATGGTAGGTGCGCTTACCCCGTCGGCGCACTTGCCCCGCCTGACCTTAAGACAGAAACGCCTGAGCCGATATGTAAAGTTATATTTGGTATAAAAGGGTATATTTCCCATATGACGTCATATACTGAGTATCAAAATTGGTCCAACAAGTTGGTTTACAAATTGAAATTACTTTAAAAAAAATTATTAAAAAATTATTATATATATATATATATATTTAATCTAAACAGAATTCGAATTAGCTACGACTTCTCTAATTCTCTAAAAGTTTCGTTTGATTTGGACTAATTCGCAGAACGCGTAGAGCCTCTACGTAATCCGTAGCCGTATATTATAGACCCGTAGATCATCGTAGCTCGTAGAAGCTTCTAGCAGTTCTCCGTATATTCACTAACTTTTATTAACAAAAACTGGTTCCTACCAAGAAAATTTGCGACATGGTGGGTAAATGCGTATAAGGTATGTGCAACCATTATGCACACATAGATTCTATTAATGTTGTATACATGAAAGTTTGTGTATATAAGTGTATGTCTGTTTGTTACTCTTTTACACAAAAGTTGCTGAAAGGATTTGATTATACTTTGGCACCAAGTTGGTAATAAAAACAATGTTTTATTTATCGCGGAAATGTTCACACACCTAAAATGAAATAAATAAATCATTTTATACGTAGTTAAAAATTGTAATTAGAGTCCCACTTACTGATTAATAAATAAATATTGATGTAAACACATACATTGGACTCAATGCGACAACTGCACACAAAACATGAGACAAATCTCTACGGGACTAGTGGGATACATTCGAAATTCGAATGTTCATTAGACTAAATTGTGCAGAAATTTCCAAACAATCGTCATCTTACCCATATAAAAATCCCACCAAAGTGTACGCTAAGATTATTACTTAGAGATAATAATCGATTTAGATTTACGATTTGTTTTTTATTTCAGATTTCTGACGCCATGATTGTAAAATAAAGACATGGTAACTATTCAGTAGATAGCAGGTAAGCAATGGCAAAGATGTGATTAAGTCTTATGTTTTTTAACTTGCTATCGATCTTTCATTTCCAATCACAATCTTCAGGACAGTTTGCAATCTTGAGAAAAATTTAAAAAAAAAATAGTGTCGTGTTTCAGTTCAGTTCATTTTTATTCGTTTAGGTAATTACGTGTTCACAGTAATATACACTTATAAACAGTCAATTAGAATAAATAATCATAAAAAAAATATCTTAACAAAAGGTACAATAAAAAAAACCTTACAACATTAATTGCCAGATGTACACATAGTACTAATTACTAAGATAACAAAATAAATATTCATATACGATGTCAATAAAGAGATAAAATAAAGTCAAGTCTATGATTTTGCAATACGCAACATTATTTTAATTCCAAGTAATTGCGTTCAAACTTAATTCACGAATTATTTCCAGCAAAAGCCTTAGTACATTCTAAGGATATCAAGATTAATTTGTTTTATTTACTTTCTGGCTAACGTAATTATTTAAATAATAAATGCACTGTACTAACCTCCTTGTTCTTCCATAGTTAAGCTTCACAAAACACTAAGTACTCTACGAACACTAAAAACTTAAGCACTAATATCACACTGACAGAGAGATATCGTCTTTACTTTATCACCAAAATATTATCACTAATCTCAGAACAATTTCATTACAAAAGTTTCAAGTGAGTTATAAGAATGTCTCTTGTTTTAGAAAGTTGCTTTCTTTCTTTATCCCATTTGTTGTTGATTTGTTTGTTTATCTTTGTTCACTTTAATTTGACTCGGACGCGGTACTTGGGCGGCATTGGTTGGGCGGAAGGCACCGGTCTGGGCGAGACGTGAGCGACGACTGACTTGGGCGGCGAGTGGCGAGCGGCGAGTCACGGGCGCGCTCCACGGCGGCAGGGAGACTATTGTCTCTTGCTCGGTCGTGCAGTACCTACTCGTAGGTAGGCCAGCTAGTAATCTTTTCTGATGACCACATTGACTTATACTTATGTATAATATTCTTTAGATGAATTATTATAATTGATTAATGTGGGAATGTACGAAGAAAGATTAGTCTGTTACTGATCATTCATTCTGAGATATTTTATTTCACATCATCAGTGTAAACGAGTCTGAATCGGAACAATAAACTTAGCAATACTATTTATTGTTATGTAACATGTTAATACGAATGGGAAATACAAGTTTTTTTTTTATTCGACTGCCCAAACAAACTGTCCATTCTGATTATGCATTTACTTATAATTTTTATAAACTTACTGTTGTTGTATTTTTATAACTTTGTAACGGGTAGCTTTCTAATTGTGACTTTAAAACTTCTTAGTTGTGACTTGCTTGTATCTAATATTTATTTTATTTGCAATATCTACACTGTTTTGCGTTTTGCAACTATTATGCTAATATATACACTTATGAAAATGTACTAAACATTATGTTAATTAAATTTATTCACACGCGTATTGATAGTCGACACTTCCAGCGCCATTGGCATTTAAACTGAATAATGTGGGTAGTTATAATATTAACCACATAATAATATTGAGCTACTCGTATCATCCGTCAGTCTCGTGACATAATAAGAAGCAAATCTATAGTATAAAAATGAATCGCTGAATGTATTGCTTAGCGCAAATCCCGAAAGCAGCTGAACCGATTTTCCTAATTCTTTTTTAGAATATTCCTTGAAGTACGAGAATGGTTCTAACGGAGAGAAAATAATAAAATTTTGCCGGGAAAGGTCTAAAAACAATACATTTCTATGCTTCCATACAATCGATTCGTAAAGTCAATTTGAGCTATAGTATCATACATGCTGTACGTTAGGATCGTATAAATATTAATGTCAATATTTGCTGACCCGAATAGCAACAAAAATATTAAAGTATCGTCTGTTAGGCGGTACGAAGTTCGCCGGCTTTGCTATTAATTAATACCTACATTTTTATTTATTCTCGGTACTTCTGAAGGACTCCGCGCTAAAAAGTTCTATTGGCACCTGCTGTAATAGAAGTCTGTTACCACGTTATATCACATTTATTTGTTTGACGACAAAAAACATTTCTTACAAAAGTCGTCTATTCGTTAAGTCTGTTGCCCAAATATATTCTGTTTGTGCTCAATCGTGTTTTATATAATATCAGGTAAGTGTATCGTTATTTGGCGATTATTTTCAGGGTCAATTAGCGAGTCGGTGTAAGGATGGGAAAATACCATCGCGGTTTCCGGTACCGAAAACCGATGGTTTTTGAAAATGTTCCAGCATACTGCGTGCTTTTATGGCGGCAATGAAGCTAGTAAAATGTTTGTCTGGTGAGTAGTTTATGGTTTTTGAAATCACATCTCATTTGATCACAGTAAAGAAAGAAGAATAAAATAAAGAGGAATATCTATAAATATATATTTACGCTAAAGTGAGTCCTAACTGATTGACAGCTTACAATCATACCAGAGCATAATTTGCTGAATTTAGAGACATGAAATTTGGAGGGTGCATTCATTATTATGGTGTAGGGGTGTACTAAGAAAAAATATAACCCTTAAGGGGGTCAAATTGAGGTTCAAAGCTTGAAACTTTTTTAAAATAATAATAATTATTGCAGCAGTTACAGTAGCTACCATCGCAAAAAAAAACTACAGTAGGCTAGGAAGGACTTAAATTAACAGGTAACAATGTCTACCTCCGGCTTCTAAGCTTCTAAGTATTGTGGGAGTCCTGGTCTATTTGCCAATGAGTAACTGTTAGTACTGCATTAGTAATGGGCAATTCCGCCTCAATTATAAGGAAGTAACCACCACGGGACACACAGGCCGTTTTTATCTTTCCACAATCGCGGTGCAATCAAAGGCTCTTCGTATCGGCCGCTTACCGAGTTCGTCACAGCTGGTTTTTTTTTTGTTTATCTTATACAGCTATGCATTTGACTACAAGTTCGCACGACCACGAAAGTCAGCGGTATTGTAGCCCTAAATGGAGCATGCCTAGTCTGGAATACACTCAAGGAAAGCTGCCAGAAAACACGGCTGATTTTACAACTTGAGGGTGATAGCTATCTTGGCGAGTGTATAATATGTTACCTGTTCCTAATTTCTTGCAATTTCAGCACTGCAGCTCGATAGCTTGCTCTTCATGCGAGATTATTCTACATTCCATCGAAAGTATAGTTTCAGTGAGTTCACAGAGCACGAAATCATCTGGTTTGTTAGACATTACTCTTTATTTTAAAACTTTAATAGGCGGAAATAAATGACAATCTCCGATTTCACACATTTTTGACGCATTCACGATGAATTTGACAAAAAATAATTAGTTAATGCATGTCAATATTTTGTTAAAACAAGTAAAATTAGGCGTTATCGGTAAGTTCAGTCGGTCGTCACGGCTTCAGGGTCTCCAAGTTACTAATGAAATGTTTTTATTACTCCACTACATGACGGAATGAAGTGAGAACTTAAAGCGGTATCACTTATGCTAATTAATATAGATCACCTAAATAAATTCTGGAGGTTTTAATAGTTAATTAAAATTATTTTTATTTAAGAACTTTATTAGACAAAATGTTGTTTCCGATCAAAAAAATAAAAACTTTTTTTTTTGTAGAATTTTTTTATTTATGTCGATTTAAAAATCCTATCTCTAGATTGACTTCGATTAAATTAAAATGGAACCGTAAAAGAGGCACGCCATTTCAAAAACAAAAAGATTTTTCAAATCGGTGTACCCGTCTCCGAGAAATCAGGTAACAGGCAGGCTAAAGCCATTGAGGCCATACCGCTTGTCTACAGTGAAACAAACATAAAAATAAAAACAATCGAATGAAGTAAAATTGTAACAAAGGTTATATTTATACGGAAGTGGTTTATAACAGACTTCAAAGACTTAGAGGAGGTTCTTAATTAATCACAATCTTTTTATTTCTATAATTTCCTACTAGTCACGACGCCTAGATTATTCATATTCCTAATTGTTTAATCAGTACGTATATTATTAATTCTGTGTGGTTTTACCCTCTACAATATCAAGCTCAGGATGACTTGAAAGAATTTAATCTAGACATCTGAAGAGTCGCCAGTACTATATATAGGCTCTTTCGAAGTTAACTCGGAGTCTAGACTTGCGGGCGGTAGTGCCTGCCGCAGTTTAATTACTCCCGATGTGGGAACCCCATTAGGTACTGCACCGTGACGTCATGTACCGTGACATCATAATGTTTCATACAATACTTCCAACTAGTTGAACCTAGTATTGATATTAAACCAATTTTTCTAGACTTTTTCGCGTTTCCAGACCAAAAATCCTTATCCTATCGCTGGCTAGGTACGAGTAGTAAACTGAACTGTAAAAATTATTATTCTTTAACAGTAACTAAATATTATTATTTCTTTAGTGTATATATGTTTTATTATTACTTCTGTGTCGTAACCCTTTTCCAAAAGAGAAGGTTAAAGTTATTTTTTACCTAACGTAACTTTACCCTGATGTAACGCGCAGGCAAGGCGACCAGCCCCTTCTCGGTTAAACTTAATCATCAAAGAGGTGAAAACAAAGTAGCAAGGAAACTTGATTTCATTTTAACAATGTTGAATCGGCAAACTGTCAAAGCGCAACCAAATTTGCTTGCATGCCAAAATCTAGACAATGTCTGGTTAGGGTTTTAGGTCAGGTATTAAGGTCAACCGTCTATTTGGGAGTTTGGAATAGGAATTTCTGCTCTAGTTTTTATTTTTCGTATAAAAACACAACCTTATATAATAATAATCCTGAGCAAAGAAATAAATCACTGAAGTTGTTTTATTATATTTATTAGTCATCGCAGTTCTGCGAATAGTTGACCTCGCGGCCATAATAATTGTAATCACTGTAATAAAATATGCTGGGCTCAGGCCTTCTCTATGAAGCTGTTGGCTTTAGTCTACCACGCTTTCCAAATTGCGGGTTGGGGACTTCGAGGTATAAAAAAGGTATGGTTCGGTCCAGTTTCCGGAAGAAAAGCTTTAAAAATGATAAATCCGGCAACTGGTACTGTAGGTCGAGTTTATTACAGACAGTCGCTGGAAGCCTCTTCACTTACCTTCGAAAGTTATTAATACTTCTCTGATTAGCAGGCTTCCTCGCGATATTCTCCTTTACAGTTTAAGCATGTGGTAATTTATTACTCGTGTAGATACTTCTATTGAATATAGTGACGCGATATGCATGAGAGCGGAGTCGGATGTCCACGAGGGAGACTCGTGGTAGATGTCAATTTAATCAGTACTTATACAGCTTCACCAACAATAGCCTCCTAGGGCTGTTCCGTTCATTGTTTTCATAACAAACTAAAGCTTTAAATTAGAACTACTCGTATTACCACAAAATAGTTATTTGCTGTACAAGACTACCTACAAAGTTGCTTTTTAATCACGTGCTCAATTTTGATGACTGAGCAAGCGAAGAATTCTAAAATTAACTTACATTAGAATCCTGAATGTTATCCTGAGCGTCCAGGATAACATTCAGGATCCAGGAATCAAAAGAGTACGAGTTCAAAATCTTTGAACTACAATGCAACACGGACTTTTTATGCAATCTCACCGAGCAAGTGACTTTAGAATCCTTCGCTTGCTCGGTCATCAAAACTGAGGACTCAGTTAAAAAGCAATATTACACTTTTGTATATCAAATAACAATTATAACATAGTTTAAGGTATTATTTTGCTAAGAAAGTCAAACCTACACACCCTTCAAATAACACTTTAGACCAATATACTGGACATAGAATTAATGTCAGAAACTGAGTTAAATAAGGTTTCCTGGTTGCAAAAACTTTAACGGCATGGTTATCTATAAACAAGTATGTAATAGACGCGGATGTGTATCAAGAAATGAACGGATACATCTTTTTTTTTATACTACACAGCTAGGCATTTGACCACAAGTTCGCACGACCACGAGTCAGGGATACTGTAGCCCTAGATGGAGCATCCCTAAAAATGATTAGATTTTTACTATTCATTCGTTTTTAGTACGTATGAGACGTCAAAATATGAAGTATGTAGTTTTCGAGATTTCTGTCGCCAACGTTCATACCACGTTGAAAACACCGGTTCTCGTCCGATCACCGAAGTTAAGCAACGTCGGGCGCGGTCAGTACTTGGATGGGTGACCGCCTGGGAACACCGCGTAATGTTGGCTTTTTGCTGCGGATCTTATTTTTACACTTACAAAATGATTAATATATTTTTACTGTTCATTCGTTTTTAGTACGTATGAGACGTCAAAATATCAAAAAAGTATGTAGTTTTCGAAATTTCTGTCGCCAACGTTCATACCACGTTGAAAACACCGGTTCTCGTCCGATCACCGAAGTTAAGCAACGTCGGGCGCGGTCAGTACTTGGATGGGTGACCGCCTGGGAACACCGCGTAATGTTGGCTTTTTGCTGCGGATCTTATTTTTACACTTACAAAATGATTAATATATTTTTACTGTTCATTCGTTTTTAGTACGTATGAGACGTCAAAATATCAAAAAAGTATGTAGTTTTCGAAATTTCTGTCGCCAACGTTCATACCACGTTGAAAACACCGGTTCTCGTCCGATCACCGAAGTTAAGCAACGTCGGGCGCGGTTAGTACTTGGATGGGTGACCGCCTGGGAACACCGCGTAATGTTGGCTTTTTGCTGCGGATCTTATTTTTACACTTACAAAATGATTAGAACATGTAAGTACAAAAGTCTCGCAGCACACTTTTTCTGTTGGTATGAAATCAATTTACAACCACTTCGTCATAAATTGACACTTTGTTTATTAGCTGATAAAATGTTGTAGTGACTATATAAATGTTATTGTTCTTTATTTCTTTAATAAATATAGTGACTAGACAATTGCACCCTAACTCGTCCCCAACTCGTCCCTAATTCGTCCCCAACTCGGCCCTTACTCGTACCTAACTTATCTCAACCACTTCTCAATGTTTTTTAGAAATTATTTAAACACTATTAATCTATTAAACTTATTAAATTTTTTCCGCTCAGCTGTAAAAGTAACTTTGTATTTAGTTACATACTGATGGGATTTATATAGGATTACCAAGTTACTTATTCAATTGTATATCTAGAAATCGGATCACTAAATTTGGAATGTCAGATTTTTCCCGTACTACATAGGCTAAACAATAACTGTGTTCAAAATTTGGAATTTTTATTTTTGCTAGTAGTACCTACTTTAGAATTCTAATGATCGCTGAGTCAGTGAGTCAGTGAGAAAATTAAGGAACTTTAATATGCTCTAATTCTTAAAGTGCTCGTCCTAATTTCATGTAATTTAAAAATATATCTAAATATATGTCTTATAAAAAAAAATTGAGCTTATCTTCTCCCACAATGAAGTTACATGGGGTCAAAAATCGCTGGAACCGCTTCGAGAAAAGGATGGCCGTGCGAGACTTTGAGTTCGTGACCGCATGTTAATGGCCGTAATAAGTATAATTCCGTGATCTTCCAAGATTTTCTATCATAATTATTTTTTACAATATTATTTAGTTGTCAGCGCCATCTGTTGTCTTTTTATCAAATTTTTGCAATTTTATTCAATTTGTAGATAGAAGATTTAAGAGGTATCCATTATGGCAAACAAAGAAAATTTAAGATCAGGTTTGTATATAAAAAGTGTGATATTTGTGGCTGATTTTTAAATATATTTATCAAAATGTTCTGATGCATTTTTGTTTCCGTACCTAAAAGGTAAAAACGGAACCCTCTTACCAAGACTTCAGTGTCCGTCCATCCGTCCGTCCGTCTGACTGTCATTACGCTGTAGCTAGTGTGCGCTGTACTACCGTGATAGCTAGACAGTTGAAATTTTCACAGATGATGTATTTCTGTTGCCGCTATAACAACAACTACTAAAAGCCGAATAAAATAAATATTTATGTAGGATCCCATACAATAAACGTGATCTTCGCCTCTTTTTTTGCTCGATATTAATAACCAAAACAGGTAGAAACTTCTACTTCTATAGATAGTAGTATTGAACCCTTCAACCGCGACTCCTACTCGCACTTAGCCTTATTTAAACATTATTTTAAAATGAACTGACACAACGTTAGATCTACTTTTTGACACCCCTAACAATAGACTTTGCACCGGAGTCCAAAGATTCCTTTCATAAAAAAGTCAAAGTACAACGAGTTATTTTTAGATACACTCTTCTTATCAAGGTTTCGCTAACCGAGGGCTACATCCAAGGTTATGTTGATAAGCGTTACTAATATGTCTTGTTTTATATACTTACACTTTATTAATTGCTTATTTCGTTGAAACTGGTGTATTTAATAAAAGGTGACGTCACCTGTGTTTGTAACCGGGACAACGGAAGATCAGCGCTGGTTGTTCGAACCAGCATTAAGTTTCAATCATTTTATTAAGTTGTTTGTTACGCTGTTGTTTTCTGTCACAAATAAAATTTATTCAATCATAATTTATATAAAAAATCGACCATAAAATTTTTTTGAACGTGTAGTTACGTCAAAATTGTCTGAGAACTTCGACTGCTTAGGTGCTGCCTTTCTGACTGGCGGATAAAAGCATATTGTACCAGATTTTTAGCAGACGTTTCGGTCAATTGGTCATCTGATTTGAGCACAGTGCTTTTTAGTTGCCTACGTCACTGTTTCAAAGATCAGCATATATTACGCATAAATAAAATTACAAGCTATCTTTGGCAACGGAAAATGAAACCAGCACGATAATAAATCGATATGAAATCGATATATTGAAAAATACTTACTCAATAAAGTTCTCGATTCATTGACCTACTCTCTTGATCTGTCATCTTATTGCGCGTCTTGTGATTTTATCTTCACTTTCATCACTCGCTTAAGTATAGCAAGTATTTTTATCAAGTTACTATGAAACAACGAACCTAATAAAAATATAAATAAGAAATAGAAAAGTACCTATTCCTAACACAAGATATATTTAACTACAGTATTTAAACAAAATTTAAGACTTAATGATGTCCCCTTTTTTTGAAGAACTGGTGGCAAATCAACATATTTTTTGTATCAACCTATCTTCTGTTGGGTAAGTAATTGGTGGATTTTCTGTGGGTAAGTAAAGGTTGATTGATGATGATGATACCATATCTTGTTTATCAACTTAAGGAGCATGTTGGTGACTCTCGTCTAGGTAACGATGTGTATGAAGATGAAGTACGCAGTCTTACAAGCATTATTAAATTGCAAACAAGAGTCGCAAAACCGTTTTGTAAATAGAATAGAATAAAATGTATTCGCAACAGAATACAAAAGTTTAACACACAACAAATAAAACTAATTTTAATTACTGACAAAAACCGAAATGATTTACTATTCATATTGTTTAAGAAGACGGTTTTTCACTTGTACCTGATTGTTGGAAAGGTACAACTATAGTTTCGTTCACATTCGGTGAACTTCATCAGGAATAAAATGAATCTTTCGTGTCTTCGACGACACGTCTCGCACTGATTCACTATTCTCAGAAATATATAATTATGAAGTTATAAGAATAATGTAATTAAGACACGGTATCTAGTTGTTTTCACACATAAGGTGCCAACGGCCTATAGTACAAGGGCACATTTCGTCCACTCCGGGGAGCGATGCCCGCCTTATCAGTTGCATGCTGTTGTGCAACTATTCGCCCAAACAATTAATCCATTTATCGAAAAGGGATGTTTCAATAATGTATGGAGCCCCGGCCAGGACAGTGCACATGATACCATTAATAAATTTTGGATTATTAATCTTTAATCTATCAATCAAATTCAAAATAACGTAACTTATCATAGTGTACGAAATTAATTTCAAATCAAAATATTTTCGCCTTATTTACGCAAAAATTTCCTTTTTGCGTTTTGAATGTGTCAATTTTGATATTTTTGACAGGTGTTACAATTGATAGACCAATATGACCATTGGAGTCAACCTAAAATATAAAATTCATCCAGGGATGCCATAATTCCACTATAATTAACAGAAATTAGATATTTTTCTACACAATGAGGTAGGCAACTGATGCAGGTTTTATTAATACATAATATTAACCACATCTTTAGACATTTTTTGGTAAACGTACACCGTCCTATACGAAAATGAAACAAGTCCTTTACTTAATTGAGTAATTAAATTGTTAATAAGTGATGTCATGCGATTGATGACCTTAGACTTTTGGTATCACAGTATAAAGTGTAGATAGTGGCTCTGAACCAATGCAATTTGCGAAATTATGTAAACAATTTGCTAAATATGCAATGCAAGTTTTAAAATATTGTTATCTTGGCTACGCCCGATTTCCTATATCGACCATCAGCTTGCAAGACTACGGAAGTCAGCGACACTGTGGCCCTAGATCAGCCATACTTCGTCTGGAATACACTGGCTCTTAAGGAAAGCTGCCGGAACACATCGTTTAACGATAGTTATCTATACAACTATTTTTACTTTCACTACGAGATCAACTCTAAAATCAAGAAAAAATATAGTGTAAGATATGCTCATAGTGAAAGTATGGGCCATCATAATAAGTAGGGTCAACTCTTTTTCGGCTCATTATACCCCTCCCCTAACCGATTTCCCTGTATGTAATAGAAAACAAAAAAACCCAACAGACGTCTAGGCTGAAAACAAATATGCCTGTCCATGGTAAATCATCTTGATAAAGAAGAGTCGATGTCGGCAATCATACGCGTAATACTTAGTCTTAATATAGATATGTGTTATTTGAAGAGCCGAGTCTATTATGTAGGTTTCATCTTTGGTGATAGTGAGACCTCCCGATATGTTAACTTGTTTTTGAAGACGGATTATCATTACAGGCGTACCTGATTGTTGTAAAGGTACAACTCTAGTTGGACCTTTACAATATGAATCAAACACGCGTTAGTTTTCTAGATAAGACTAGTAGTTTGTTACCAGTAGTGTATTCGCGTCGAAAACTGGCGGACTCGGGATAGATTCTCGGTCAGGAAAGGTATTTGAATATTTGTCTTCTTGCCTGGCTGGACTGTTACATGATATCCCCGATACAAGACCAATCTTAGTTGGGAGCTATGAGTGTGAAATGTTGTTCTGTAACGATGATAGCCAAGTAGTTAGTAGAGTCGCTTCAAGAGCAGGAGGTACGAAGTTCAATCCTACCAAAGACGTAAAAAGAACCAGAGCTGCCGGTTAAGGAGAAATATTACGAAGAAACCATAGCATGGTGGTAATGTTTTCTAACTCTCGCCTGGCAAGCCACCATCCACAAGCTAACAAAATCTGTTGCTGAGAACCTGTTCCGACATTGTATTTAAGACAGGGCATGCTCCATCCAGGGCCGCAGTGTCGCTGACTGCCGTGTTCGTGTGAGCTGATGGTCAATCTAATTCATGTATTAAATAAATGCTCTTTATTCCGTCACTGCCAAATCCTTAACCATTTTTAGTTTAAATAAAAGCAAGGCTATAATTAAAAACTTAGCTCCTACCTGACCCTAGCAGAACGAAATAAATATTTACAAATGAATATAATATATTTATTACAAATCACCTAAGTACCTATTCACAACTGAATAAACAACTTACGAACTATCTTAAATTAAAACTAAATTACTAAGTATCTTCATTGCTAGCGAGATTCTTGCAAACAGGATGGTATAAATCCCTAACATACAGATGGACTTCTTTCTATCTCTGAAGAGTTACATAATAAACCAGATCATCCTGAAGTTACCTGACGTAATATTACATGATGTGGCATCAGACACACCTCTGTGAAGATACAGTAGGACTACGATCAACGTAGACCGCTTTAAAGAATCGCTGTATACAATTTGCCATCCGCCTAAGCAATTTATAGGTTAGGACATCTTTTATAAGGGCTTAAACATAGTTCTAGTCTATGACTAGAAGGCTTCTGCACGATGGTTTTCATAGCAAAATATGTGACAAATCTATTGTGACTACAAAATTAGAACATAAGGTTACTACTAATTTAATAATAATGGTACCAAAAATACACCATGCTCTTCCAGGTTATCCTTTATTGTAATCAATTTATTAATAATAAATAAATAAAATACGGTAATTCACTAAGCAGGCTAGGCACGCTGCCCTGGTGGTGGGTTGGAGCATAATATGGATTATCTATAAATCTTAAATGGTCTATAGGTATTCTGCTATATTTTTTATGTTGTAAGGACTTGCCCGGTAGTTTGTTTTCTGTATGTATTTATTAATATTTAATTATTTCATCATTCTAATATACCATTATTCAATGACTCAGAGGTTTGAACTCACAGCTTTCACTTGTAACACGAAACTTTTTTTTTATAAATTATACCTCGTAAAGTATATGTAATATAAATAAAGTTGTGTCGTAGATTGCATTAGGTACACACGAACAAACAGAAACCACATCACCTGTTCCACTACAAATTCAATATTTACACTAATTAATTATAACTTTCCGACGATATAACAAACTGATTATTTACCTGAATCAACTGAGAAAATCTTTGTACAAATTGATATGATACCATATTATTATATAAAACTGTATTTGATCGTGTCAGTTCCATTGGAGTTGAAATAAGTCATTAGAATGGTAGACTGTGTTTTAATTTGTCTTTTAAAGTATTTAGACGTTAGATTTAGTTGGCATTTTATTAATTAGTTTTTAGTTAGATTTATTGGTATTTGAAATCAGTTTTTGTAATCAAAATGGTGATGGGTAACGACGTAGAAGCTCGAGTGGTGAAGGAGGAAATATCGCCTGACCATCTTTTTATGGTGACTGGACTGTCGGCGAGTAATCTGGAGAAATTGGCTCAAGGTAATCAGACTGATGTTTGATTTAATATTCATAATATATTTGATATAATAGTTTTGGTTTATTTATATTGAGATATAAGCGCCTGGATCTATTAGCCGTGGGCAGTATTTACGTACCTTGCAAACTAGCGTTAAATTCGTGCACATGAAATCAAAAATTATCAGATATGTAATATTCCAAATAATGGAAATTAAAGTGCTCTCATTTCACAAAAACTAATATGTTTACACATTTTTATCTTCTTAGTGAAAATGCGTGTCAAAGTAAAGCCTATAACCCCCTTTCATAGGAGAACCCTCCTTATGCTCATATATCAAATAATTCAGTTTAATTTCAACTTACCAAGTAAGTAGTAATAATTTTCGGTTAAACTTAAGCACACAAGTCATTTTTTACCCGACTGCGGGTTATGTTTTATGTATATTTTATTGTCACGCCCTAGAGCCTAAACGGCTTGTCGTAATTTTATGTGAGTAGTGTTAATAGAATCGCCTTCTCCTGCAGACGGTCATAGGCTATTACTAGCTGCATCTAGCTGCAGTAAAATTTCTAAAGTTCTTGCAGTAAAGTTTTTTGAAGTCACTTTTAACCGCTTGTTTTTATTTTTATTTAATTAGTAAACGTTCTGCGACGCTATAGCCCTACTCGTAGCATGTCTAGACTGGAATTCACTGTCTCATAAGGATAGCTGTCAAAACACATCGTTCAGATGATGTTGGGATCTTTACCTCGCTTTACCTCGCTTCAAATTCATACGGACTGTATGAATTTGAAGCGAGGTGAACTTGTACTTTTCTATATTTAAAAAAAAACTTACAGAGCTGAATTTATCGTGGCAAGATGGCTGAGGCCTAGGTACAAGAGAACTTGCAATAATGATAACATAACAAGCAGATATAAAACTATTATTAATGTTAGTGTTGGCAACAGGTCTTGGCAACAGATATTATCAACTTAAAAAAACGCCCTAATAACATGAAAACATTCACAAGTTTCTAATTAATATCTTCTCTTAAATTTTTAATAAAGAAAGGAATTTATTTATTTACAACAGAAACAAACTTTGTCGCACAAGTTAAAAAGTTAAATTAGGGTTGACTACTTTCTGTCACTAACCAGCCCCAACTCAACATAATGCTTGAAACTACCAGTGTTGATTGGTATGTAGTAGCCCTACGAGAGGTTTCGAACATATATTAGTTGCATGCTTCCTTAAAACTTAAAGTATCAAGCATAACGTATCCAAAAATTACATATAATCGTCATAAACTGACGCTCTGATGCGGTATATTTTCGTTTTGGCACAACCTAACGTCTTTCTTATTACAATATTTAATTGATATTTCAACACGCTGCAAGCATTTACTTTCGATATTTTTGGAACTAAACTATTATTTTCTGCGACCAAATAATTATTGAAATCTCAATTATTTTATAATTTACCTTATTAAAAAACAGTAATTAAAACACTTCAACTAAACTATATCTTGTACCACTATACAGAAACTGATAAAATCTATACATTCGCAAATGTTGTGAAACTGATTGCATATAGCTCAGGAATTCTCTAATAAATTTAACGTGTCAACAGCATTGGAATGTCACGCAACGTTTCAAAATAAGTGACCTCGCTGTACTTGAGAAATCACAGATCCTAAATAATTATCTTTACAAATTAATAGCATTTTATAAAAGAATGCGCTACATGAGAGTCCTCATGAAAATGCTATCAATGAAGTAGTAACGTAAAGTGTTACGTTAAAAAAATGTAAAAAAAACCCGAATTTTATTCGTAACAAATGTTTTGATTCATGAACCAATACACCGATTTTGTCAAAATTTGTATTTGCCCAATTGTAGAGCAAAAAAATCTTTTTTATTCGGTCTAGACTCTGAGAAATAGGAAAAGATTATGTGGTAAAAAATATATAAAAGCTTTTTAGTAAGTTTATTTAATTGGTGATACAATAGAGTTAAATATTAAACAAAAAACTACACCTAATATTAATAACAAAATATGAAATAAAAAATTATCAATTTTCTAAAAAAGTACCTGAAATGACACAAAAATTAAAAATTCCAAGGACGCTGACCACTTTCCCGCGTTGAATGGATAAAAATTTGAATAATTGGGAACATTTTGAAGTCGGTTAAAATGTGGGCTAAAAGCACAGCTGAGTACCTGTTGTGCCTAATGTAAGAAATAGAAATACTGTGTCTTTTTTCCCACTATTAAAAATACTAAGATGATTATAAACCCCTGACATGAGTATCGCGCCATCCACATATCGTATACCTTAAGAGGGTACTAAAACAACATTGGATAACTTCAAAGCATATTTATACGCCAATTTCCCTCAACCAGCCGAAAGTAAACCGCGAGGCGAGTCAAAACAACATACGTCTGCCAGTAGTCTGGTTCCATCTGGTTTAGCTGGCGCGGAGCCAGAACCTTCACTAGTGTCACCGAGATTTAGAGGTTTAATTACACGGATTACTTTGTATCATCAGTACTAACCCAAAAAAGTTTTGTTGTGTTCAACCTAAATCAATCTGGAGTAATAGTCATAAAATTACTGAAATAGTATGTTCCATTAGTACTCTATGTAATGCATTGGCGAACGTCTAGTGTAATCATTTATTTAAGGTATATTTGGTCACATTATTGTATGTTGTTATTGAAGAAAACCGTCGCAACCACGGCACCATGCTGAGCAGTTTCTGTCGTCAGTGTAAACAATATAAACTATGGTTAATAGATGTAAAGACACTGTTAGAAGATTATCTGCATGATTGTTTATTTCAGTTGATAAAACAAAACTATCAATCGCATAGCGATATCTTTCTAAGATTCTTAATTTATTGAACTTTGGGTAAAGAATCACGGTGATAGAGATTGAAAACCCGCGTCCAGGTTACAAGTTTACAAGATACTAGTACCTGATCATTCCTCGAATTAAGGCCACCACTACTCACTCCCAAATGCACACATAAACGATTAAGACCAACTACAGGGAAAGTGATTTTACTGAGAAACGTTGAAACCTACAAAAAATAAGCAGTTAGATAAGTTATAGAAAACTCAGGATTTACAAGCATTCCAAACGCGGATTACCTTGTTCGGATACGTTGTAGCGGATCTTCTTTCAGACTGATTCGTATATAATTATATATCTTTTCCCAGAGCCGCCGGCAGACTTCGAAGCCGCTATAGCAGCTGCCGGTTTCGGCAAGTTCAACGTGCTACTACTGCTGTTTAGCTTCACAGCGTTCTGGGCAGCCTGCGCGGTAACCGCAGCTCCATCATTCATATTCTCGCAGGCGCAGTGTGACATGAACCTTAGTCTGTTGGATATGGGAACAGTCGGGGCTATGACATACTCAGGTACTTGACCATTCATAGTCTGGTGACGCTTAATAGCTCGCTTTCAACTAGTTCGGCTTAGTCTTAGTAAATTAAAGTATTCTTGCTGCAGAACCCTAAAAATTAGATAACAAGAAGAACAAAACTCTTGAGACCACCAAATGGGCCAAAACATCATTCAATTACCTAAACACCGATTAATATAATATTGTGTAATTTAACTTGGATTTAATTTCCAAGGTATGCTGACATCAGCGTTCATGTGGGGTTTCCTCTCTGATACTCTGGGTCGGAAGCAGATCATGGTGTGGGGGTTTCTGGCTTCCAGCCTAACGGAAACCGTAGCTGCACTGACTCAGAACTTCCCGATGTTATTAACTATGAGATTTATCAGCGGATTCTTGTAAGTACTGATATGCCTTGCAAACAAAACTGGTTAGCAGCATCCTCTATCCATCCATTAGTATTCTTTTTAGGGTAGTTTCTGATTACTGTAACCTACCTATACGTTCTAGTACTTCTAAATAGACTCGATAAAAATAAATAGACAAATCAGACACTCTTTTAATTTTTGATGACCGCTTGAAGACCAATATTATTTTTATTTATTTATAACACTACAAATTGCTCATTGCACAACATTCAAAAGGACAATTAACGTTTTAACTCAATAAAAAAACGTTAACTGTCCTTTCAGGAAACACTATTTCATCTGTTGTCATGGTTTTCAAAAGGAACAAGATCAAAGTTTCAGTTGAAAATTATTAAAGTAATGATGGGGCAGGTCTGTAACGGAAAATATTAATGAAATTTTTACATTTGTATTTTATAACATCGTTTCCTATTATAAACTAATACAATGTTTCTATTTCTATTGTCCAGATTCAACGGCCCGTCCACAGTAGTAATCTCGTACATCGCCGAGCTGCACAGAACAGAGGTCCGCGCGCGTGTGATGCTGCTCACTGGTCTCTTCTACACCGTTGCCAACATCACGCTGCCGCTCCTCGCCTGGGCCATACTCACTCACCAGCAGGAGTTCTACTTCTTTGGGAATACATTTGGTAGATTTAAACACTATATGAAGCGGGAGTAGGCCATAGTCTACCACAAGTAGGTTTCCTTACGAGGTTTTCCTTCACGCTTTTAAGCAAGTGATACGAGTAAATAAATTTTAACGTGAGCTAAAACAAAACAAATCATAAATACAAAAATAACCGATTTATTTTATTCTTACGCTGTCTTAAGTTAAAACTTCGTAAACAAAACTGCATACTTATATTCATAATTTGTTAAATGTTAATTCCTTCCATAGTGATCCACTCATGGAACCTGTTCCTTCTCTCCATCGCCGTAATGCCCTTCATTTCCGGAGTTTCATTTATCTTCATGCCAGAAAGCCCCAAGTTTCTGATGTCTAGAGGAAGAAACGATGAGGCCATGGTCGCCTTTAAAAGAATCTTTGTTATGAACACGAGAAAACCTGCTGATGAGTATCCAGTAAGTCAATTTGAGCATCCATTTCATGAGTAAAAATTATTTGGGTACATAATTTTTTTCTCTGATTATACAAACACCATACACGCCATATGTCTTTACTGAAATAGATGCCATCAAACACGTACATACACATATATTTGCATAACATTTCATTTCAAATATTATTTTTGCATCTGGTCACCACCTCAAGGGTACCAATGGACTAAAACACGGTTTAAAAAAGTCTTTAGATTGGTAGCTAACAGTAGCAACGTTACATTTTCGATGTTTTGCTGTTGTAGATCAAAACCCTAGTGGTAGAAACATCAGAGAAGCAAGCCTCCGGTGTGGACGCACTCCGCGGAGGCATCACCCAACTTCTGCCGCTCTTCAAACCACCACACCTCAAGTGGCTGGCGCTTATCTGCACCATACATTCGGGTATCATGTTAGGGTTGGTACTTACTTACTTATTACAATACTTATCAACTCATGGCTGAAAAGAGTGTAAGCCATAGTCCACCATGCTGGCCAGATTCAGGTTGGGAATCATTTGAGAAAGCTATTATAGATTTCATACTTGTAGTAGCGTTCATCAGTGGAAGCGGAAGTAATAAGAATAGTGAAAATTGAACTCTGACGTCTTTATCTTTATTGGGAAATATCTGTTTGTCTGACCCCATCTCTGTTTGCGCTTTGTTAAGTAACAACACTCTCCGCCTGTGGTACCCTCAACTGGCTGCCATGATCAGCTCCGGCGAGGGCCAGGGTCTCTGCGCCGCTATAGCCCCAACCCCTGCCCCGGCATTGGGCGAGGAGTGCGTGCCTCTACAACCGGATTTGCTCACATACCTGCAGAGCGCCATGGTTGGGTCTGGAACCATGCTTACTTATGGCATTGGAGGAGCTATAGTTAACAAGTGAGTCGAGACTAATATGGTAATCTGAATGCATGCAATTTGCAGAACTACTATTTATAATTGTTGCAGGTGTGGCAAGAGGTTGGTGGCAGGGTTCTGCGCGGTAGCCAGCGCTAGCCTGGTGGTGTTGCTACCACTGGTCGGCTCCACCTCCTCAGCTGTGATGCTGACCATGGCTACCGTCCTGGCGTTCACCGCGCTATCTGCAGGCACGCTCTCTAGCGTCTGCGTCGACCTGTTCCCTACTTCACTCAGGTAAAGATCACATTGCTTATTAATTATTACCTCTTGTAAGTTCATGGTTTTGTCTTCTGTAATTATTTATCTATTGCTTTTTATAATCAAGCAAAGCATAGCTGTTTCAGGTTCTTGTGGCAGTTATATTTAATTAGCTCATTTGCGCATTGAATGAATGGTCTTTGTATCAACAAATCTAAAGTCGTAATATCAAAAGTCACACGAAAGTAAATTTTGGATCTTTACGTAGATATAATTAATAAAAATTAATAAAAAAAAAAAAACAATTAGAACGTTAATAAAATTAAAGAAACGAAGCAATTGGTAACTGATATGGTTCCAGAAGGTACCTACCAGAGATTATAATATTTGGTACCACAGTACATAACAAACACAAAATGATATAATATAATTTGAAAACATTTTATTTGTATTGTATTTGTAAAAACAGTGTTGTATTTTAGAGTGATGGCACTAACGACATTCCTGATGAGCGGTCGGCTGGGGACCGTCACGGGCACGATGGTGTTCCCAGCGCTCGTGGCGTACGGATGTCTACCGCCTTTCTTCACTATCAGCGCGGTGTTAGCTGGTAATGCGTTGCTACTAATCCTGTGAACATTTGACCTGCACATGCACCTGCATAAAAATACATAGACCTTATAACTAAAAAACTTGGAGGTTGATTTCGCTAATATGTAGTATAATTATATCTCTTTTAAGGATTTGCTCTAAACAAAATATACCCTACGATTTAAAAAATCTCACTACAATTAAATAAAAGTGGTGGAACACTATGAAATGATATAAAAACCTATCATCTGTATACAGAATTTCGTTCGTAACTTAGTTAGACATTCTATAATCTATCTGTACATGATTTTCTGAAGACATGCGAACTGAAATTATAAGTAATTGCTGAAAGTGCCATCTGTTTGGGTTACTGCGAACTGTAATGTCAAAGAGTTACTCAAAGTAGAAGGCAATTAGTGACAGTGCCATCTGGTTAGTGTACTTTAAATTGTTTTGTCAGACATTACCTTGCATGCAATTTGTGGTCTGGTTAGATAGATGGTAGTTTTTAAGTATGACGGATTTTTATATTTTCCTGTAGGTAATGTATGTATTTGTTATGATATATATATATATACAAATAATTACTTCTTCTGTATTGTTTTCAGTATGTGGAGTAGCCTGCTATCTTCTTCCAAACACAACGTTGAAGAAACTTGAATAAATATATTGCATAATTATTTTTGCTGTACATACATAAAATTACTTTACGCGTAATTGGCTTTAATTTTTTTTACTATATAATATATTTAATGTGTAATATAATATTAGTTTATAATAAAATTAAATGTGTGACTAATAATTGATCATCGAATATTATTTTCTCCTATTTGGCTCATTGACACTTTATATTATATCCTTAAAGACATTCCCTATAACATTACGTATGGTATATTCCGCACAAATATTTTTTTAAAGGCAAAAATAAACATAAGTAATCACAAACATATCAAACAAACAGCAACAGATACGTGAAAGGTAAACAAAGTTAATTTAACAATTACTACATTTGTTTGCAATCAGATATGATACGAACTATGAGGTAAGTTATACCAAGTGGAGGAATACAGAACCCGAGCTGATGTTTGCACACTACATCTCCAAATCCACGAGCAAACGCGAGAGATACGAGCGCCTTCTGTAAGTCACTTTATAAAGTCTATCATACATATTACCTCATGAGTTGACCGAGAGATGTGAATATACAAACGTGAATGATTTTGACTGTGATTTTATACAATTAAACTAAAAAATCGAATTAGAAATTATATTGTAATTCCTAAAAAAAAATATGAAATAATTCAAACTCTTGATCAGAGAAAATGTTTTAATTGTAGCACGTAAACAAGTCAACGAGAATGGCAATATGAGTTTTGTTAGGAAAATCATAAACTTTTAGCTAATAACTAATTTTTGATACTAGATGCCGTTTAAACTATGAGAATTGAACGTGAATAAGTGTTAACTAAAGAAGTTAATTTACATAATAATATTAAATTAATTCAATAAAATGGGAGTCAAACGCAACGATGTAGAAGCGACAGCTCCGCCGAGGACAGAAGAAATTTCACACGCACATCTATACAAAGTGACAGGACTTTCTGTGACCAATTTGGAAAA
Organism: Ligdia adustata; assembly: GCA_947049295.1. Lineage (NCBI taxonomy): Eukaryota > Metazoa > Arthropoda > Insecta > Lepidoptera > Geometridae > Ligdia > Ligdia adustata. The sequence continues at coordinate 14,442,049 of OX346221.1, forward strand.
ACTGGCTGAAGGTACGTAGCCGTGGACATAATATTTATATAAAAAAAACTTAAAAATCTTACTTAAGGATAAAGAAATACTAAAAATAACATGGAAACTTTGTGTCACTAAGAATTACTATAAAACAAAATTTCTCCCACATTAGTCCGTAAAAATAAGTTGTACCTAATTTGAAAAAAATCGTTATTACTAACAACATAATCTAACAATTTATACCAAAGATAACGAATTTAAGTAGGTACATATCATGAGATCTTGTCCTGATGGGACATGAATGGTCCTGCAAGAATAACATAATTGACCTAAATGTTGTATAATTACTTAACTTTTAGTTAGAAAAATATAAAATTGCATGAATCACTGAAAGATTGGAAAATTCTGAGTAATTTTCGTCATAAACGCCAGATTTGGCAGTTAATCCCAAAGACTAAGCCTTCATTCATTATAATTGAGTGAAGGTCACTGTTTCTAATACAACCTAGTGAAATAACTTTACTATATTTAAGAAATGTAACACTTCTTCGTTAGTGTGTATATTTATTTTAATTTATTCTTTCACTGCAATAACAAAGGCAATTAAACTGATCTACAAATTGGTATTGTCTAACCAATGGTACTAGAAAATAGTTATTCTATTCCATAACTCGTCAAAATATTTGCGCAAAAGATTTTGGGATTGTTATTTACTGTTTTTAACTATACAGTCTCTGAACAGTGCTCATTCATACTAAAATTCACATAAATATAATATTAAATAGAAGTTTCGGTAAAACCGAATCTTTATTAAAAGCAATAATATAAATTAAATTTTACTTATTCAATAGATCACATTACTTGCGTAGTGAATCAATGATAGTGCCTACCGAACCTTCATGCTGAATTTGTTATACCAATAAAACATTTGTATTTGTAATTATCTCAGAGCCTCATGCCGCTGAGTTCGAAGAAGCCATAGCAGCCACTGGATACGGGAGATTCAACATAATGCTGATGCTGTGCAGCCTTCCAGGGTTCTGGTCTGCATGTTCTGTCACCAGCGCAGTCTCCTACATCTTTACAAGAGCACAATGTGACATGAAGCTCAGTTTACTAGATATGGGAACGGTCTCCGCTATGACATATGCAGGTAAACTATTATACTTTGTTAGGATCACAAAAATGCTGCTGAATTGCAGAAAATCAAAATCATTTCGCCATAGTTTTCACTGGCAGCATTTGAAGGACATGACCATTGATTTTTTTTGGTATTGGAATTAAGTCGGACAAGTCATTGCACCTGAGGATAAGTTTCAGCTTTATGCCATAGTAGTAGTGGTAGTATATTAATTACTTTTAAAATAGGCTGATGCCTTATTGTAACTCACGTGTTTTACAATAGTTTTAAATTTTATGAAGCAGGCTTTTTACCAGTAGCTACCTACCTGATATCTTGTTAGGTATTTGGAAGAATAAAGCTATAATTTCCGTCACATTTTGGAGGACTTTTTAGGGAAATTGTAATGAGGCGATTGTGTTTGTGGCAGTTGTCTCACAGTGCGCTTTGTCGGTTTTGGTAGATAGATAGATTCCTTGGAAATGGATGATGGTAATTTTAACTAAGTAAATATATTTTAAGTCTGAATTCCCGCATTTTGTAGTTGTACGGAGTAATTAATTCAGTGTTTCAAAACCAAAGTTAAAGTTTATTATTGATCTAGCTGTTAATTGTCTTTGTTCTATTTAAACTAGATAGAAATAGCGAAAATATTCTTGTTATTAAGTTGACATAATGAGCTATGAGAGAGAAATGGTTTGTTTTGATTTCATCTTGTGCGGTAAGGACAAAACGGAGAATGCGGTTGTGTCAGATAGAAGGCATTTCATTATCATTAATTACATTAACTTCATTTTCACGTTACAAAAACACCAAATGGTTTGCTTTTCTAAAATTCTGTACATATTGACATCACAAATAGGTACTTATGCCACGTTATTCAACAAACAACAAAGGAAATTTGTTATCAAAAGTTTAGTAAAACAGTGACAGGTAAATCTTTCTGCAAACCTTTTGCTTTCAGTATGAGGCCAGAGAATGTATCGATTATACTATATGAATTTTGTGTCAGCGTGATAATATGACGTGATATAAGTAATTAATGTTTTGCACAATACTTTATAGTCATATCCTGGAATCTTCAATATCATACTAATCCATTGTTATGGACTTACTTTTGTAGGATCATAATTAAATATCACAAGTTTGAATAGCGCTCTGAGTAGAGTGAGTGGACTGATATGTATACTTTTACTGATCATATTATACTTCCTACATAAAATATGTTTGCGATGCTCCCATGTTTAGCTTTTTAGTTGTAGTAAGTATTTCTATTATGAATTTTAAACGCTTTAGTTCACTGCCTAAGTCAACATCACTCCAGACAAAATCTTTTTCTTGTGTCTCTCTTTCTTCAATCGTATTCGTCACTGTTGCACTATCTGCTTTTGGATATACCTTTTGTTTTGAACAGCCAAATAAATCTTCTCAATAATATTGCTATAAGAAAAGTATCAGGCCTTGCATTACATATGCGTAAACATGGCGGACGAGTGACGTCACACCTCTTGCTTGTTAGTTCGGCAAACTAAACTAGATGGCGATATAAAACGAGCGGCGTTTGGCTGAATCGCGATGACAAGTTTTTCAGGCAGATCGCAGACCAAATTAGGCGAGTTAAAGAAATCATACTTACCTGGCGTAGGGGACACCGTGATCAAGAAGGCGGTTCCCCCAGAGCGAGGCCTTTCCATTGCACTGCGGTTGGGCTGACCTCTGCGATTATCCCTAATGTGGATAACTCGGACGCGTAATTTTTGGTAGTGGGGACTGCGTACGCGCTGTCCCCCATATTAATAAATATATAGATAAGCGTTGTAATAAATGTAATAGAATCTAATTATCACCTCTTAGATTGGCTAACAGGTTTTGCAATGTAATAGTCAAACATCTTTAAAAGTATGAATTAAATAATAATCAAATATCTATTTCAAAGTTATCCTCAATGCGTAGTTATTAAATTATCTTTGATAACAATGGATAAATTTTGATTTTTACACTTTTTAGACTTCGCAAAAAAGAGTAAATTAATTAGGTACTCAATTTTAAAATATCTTTCTTTAGTAATAATATTAAGCACACATTTTAATACAATCACTAGTATAAATGAACCTAGCGTTACAATAGTATAATAGTTTAAAACTTGTCTGCCAAGCTCGCAGGCTCATATTAACTTTTAACATGAAGGATTATAGACTAAAATATAATATTTATTATATAATCAATTAAACAATATTTTAAGTGTATATCTTATAATATCTGAGACGAAGTTTATTTCTCGGAGACGGCAGAAGCGATTAGCAAAATGATTATTTTTGTTCTAAAAGGGATATCAATCTCTGAAGTAAGTAGTGCCAAATTTTTTTCAAAATCTTATTAATGGTGTGATATTAAAACGGAAATAACAGAAAAAGTTGTATGTATTGTATTGTAGGTATGATATCCTCGGCCATGGTATGGGGTTTCCTGTCGGACACGCTGGGCCGCCGGCGGATTATGGTGTGGGGGTTCCTCGGCTCCAGCCTGGTGGAGTTCCTCGCAGCCGTCAGTCAGAACTTCGCCATGCTGCTGGTGCTGAGGTTCGCCAGCGGCTTCTTGTAAGTGAATTTTACCGATTACCGACTATTTGCGATTACCATAGATTTATTTACTTAATTCTATGGTGATTACAATAGGATTCGAAAAGTTTGTAACACCATTTGAAGTTTTTACCTGTTCTCTACACCATAGCTATACAATATTAGATCAAGTTTCTATACCTATTGAAACCATATCGACCAAATAATGTAAAAATAAACGTTTGTTGTATGGGAGTCCATCTAAAATATTTATTTTATTATGTTTTTAGTGTTGGCTGCGATAGCGGCAACAAATAAATATATTCTTATTGAATCTTATATCATATTTGACAATTACAACTGCCTTATTATAACGGTTCATGAGATACAGCCAGTTGACAAACAAACGGACGGACAGTCTTAGGTAGAACACTATAAGTACCGACGAAAAAAAATTGACTGATTGAGAACCTCCTTTTTTGAAGTCGGTTTTAAAATACAAAACATTGACCAGTATCTGGTGTTACTGCAGATTCAACGGTCCCTTCGCGGTCCTGATCTCTTACATCGCTGAGTTACACCGCACTGAGCTCCGAGCAAGAGTCCTACTGCTCACCAGCCTGTTCTATACCATAGCCAACATCACCCTCCCACTGCTGGCCTGGGCCTTCCTCACGCATGACTGGAACTTCCACTTATTTGGAGACTCTATCGGTGGGTAATTTAACTGGCAAATCGTTTGTCTTATAACACTACTCCCATTTGAAGTTTTCAAAGCTCTTTCATTTATTCAGGTAATCTGGAGGCACGGTAGTTCCCCCGACAAGTCGAGCAAACATAGGCACGGTCGTATCATCTTTTTCTCGAAGCGGTTCGAGCCATTTTTGACCCCCCTGTAGCTTCGTTGTATAATAAGCTAGAAACCCAAATTTTAAGTTACTAATAAAGGCTTATATATCTTTAGATATATTTGAAAATTACAGGAAATTTAGACCAGTACTTTAAGAATTATAGCAATTCAAAGATCCTTTATTTTGTCACTGACTCACTGACTCGCCGATCATTAGAATTCTAAGGTACTTCTAGCAAACCTACAAGTTCCAAATTTTTTACACAGTTATTGTCTAGCCTGTACATAAAGGAAAAAATCTGACAATTAAAATTTATTAAACTGTTTCCGAGATATAGAATCTGAATAAATAACTTGGTAATCCTTTAAAAATCCTATCAGATTGTATATAATTACAAATTTAATACAGTTGATAAGAAAATTTAAAAGAAAAATTGAAGGAACAGTTTTTCATTATATAGAGATAATGTGGGATGGGGTGGGACGAGATGGGAATGGCCGGGAGGGGATAAGATGAAATGCTTAGCTGTGAAGGATAAAAAAACAAACGTCTTAAGACAACAGGCGACTGTACTCACAATGTTTACCGCCATCTTGGAGGTCTTTAGTAAAATCCGACAAAATAATCCTTCTTCTAGCTTTAACAAAAAGCATCAAAATACTGTTATCAATAGCTCCTGAGATACTTTCCTTATAATTTTAGTGATCAATGCATGGAACCTGTTCCTGCTAGCCACGGGGCTGATGCCGCTGCTCACAGGGTTGGGTTTCCTCGGCATGCCGGAGAGCCCCAAGTTCCTCATGTCAAGGGCGAGAAACGAGGAAGCCATGGTGGTGTTTCAAGCTATATTCACTGCAAATACCGGGAAACCTGCTAGCGAATATCCGGTACGGACCTTGTATTTTTTTTTTATTTTTGCAAAATATGTTATTACAAAGTCTAAAAATTCTTTCGGACAGTAGTAGACAATGTACTTTTGATTTATTTAAATTATTGTTTCTTGAAGAAACCCTATCCTTGGTCTGAAAAAAAAATATATACTTGGATTGAAACAAAATCTCTGACAATATTGATATTCTTTGTTAGGGAAATATTTTTTTTCTGTTTATGATGACAATCGAGCTTTTATTAGCGACTGTTTTTTTTTATTGTAGAGCTTAGTATTTGCGTAAATAAAACAAATGAGACAAGATATGAGATATCTGATGGACAGAGCATTTGGATTATCTGGAGATCTTAAATGTTCTATAAATCTATCTGTTATATTTTTAGAAACCGGTAGCTAGTGTAAAAAATTAAATATCTACAAATCATTGTTCAAATAAACTTTAGCGTACCTCGGCGCTAAAAATTATGGAAGACGTTGGATGGAAAATTACAGGAGTTTGCCTTGAGTACTTCCCTCACCATTATCAAGGAATCTGTTATCTCGGTGTCCTCAACAAAGTATTGGCTTCTTAATATTTTTAGATAAAAGCTCTAATAGAAGAGAAGAACGAGCAGCAAGGTCGCGGCATGGCGGCCCTGCGCGGCGGAGGGGCGCAGTTGAAGCCACTCTTCACACTGCCGCATGTCAAGTGGCTGCTGCTCATATGTACCATACACGCAGGGTGCATGTTCGGGTTAGTTACTAACAATACTTAACTTATAAAAAAATATTATTCTAAATACTTACCCAAAAAGCGAATATCACGACCGGCTTCCACAGTACCTTTAAAAAGTCAGTACAATTGATCCTGCGACACCGTGCCATACTCTGTAGAGAGATAGACTGATAGCAGTCTAAAGTCAGAAAACTCAGAAAGTACCTCAAACCGAGAAGGACTTTATTATGGCCCGCCTACACGTCCAATGCGAATGAGAACCTAAAGGATAGGATTACTTTTCTTAAGAAGCCGTAACAGAGATGGTTTTTAGAGCTCTTTGAATTTTGTACTTTTTTTCTTCTTCTATATTTTTTTACTGTTGGGTTAATCACTGAGTTGGTATCCAACATAACTAAAGACAATCATATAGTCCACTCGTAACTAATTCTAATACTACGAGCATTTTTATATTTTTTACCAGACACACCTGGTTTCTTTTCAGCTCCAACACTCTTCGGCTATGGTACCCTCAACTAGCCGCCATGCTGGGCTCTGGAGACAGCCTCTGCTCCGCTATCGCCCCGACCACGGCCCCCGAGGTGGAAGCTGTCTGCGAACCCATCAACACAGACATGCTGACCTACTTGCAGAGCGTGGCGGTCGGCTCTGGCTCGGTCCTCACCTATGGGATTGGAGGAGTCATCGTTAATAGGTCTGTGTTACTTTAGTCTACTTACATGTTTTATTTTGAAAACTAACGCGTGTTTAATTCATTCATCCAACTATAGTTTGTTCACATTCGGTGGACTTCATCAGGGATGAAATGAGTCGTTCGTGTCTTCAACGATGACACGTCTGCACTGCGCTCGGACGGCTTGCACTGAGTGTTATACTTCAGTATCAGTAACAGGTGTTTTATCACGACTTTAATTTCGCTAAACCATTTCTTTTCAAATAAGACAATATTTTTTCAAGAAACTATCAGCTTTTTGATGTGTTATTTAGAAATGTTTATATTTTCTCCCCGTAGATGCGGCAAGAAGGTAGTGTCAGGGTTCTGCACCATCGCTGCAGCCTGCATGGTGGTACTGCTTCCACTCCTGGGCAGCTCGTCGACCATCGTGATGTCTCTGATGACGACGGCGCTGGCCTTCACCTCGCTGACCGGCGCCTCCCTGTCAGCCACCTGTGTCGACCTGTTCCCTACTTCGCTCAGGTGATCGAATCTCCGTCCAAAGATGGAATGGAATTTATTATATTGACAAAGCATGTTCTCAATACAAGAAATGTTATTCACTTTACCCACATCGGGTATGCATAAAACAACAAATAAATAATGAATTAGATCATTTAAGCGTATATTTATATATACGAGTATTTGCAGGGTGATGGCGCTGGCAACTTTTCTGATGAGCGGCAGGATAGGCACCATCACTGGCACCGTCACCTTCCCCGCGCTCATCAGCTACGGCTGTTACCCTCCTTTCATCACGATAGCTGCTGTCTTGACAAGTAAGTTGCATTTATTATAAATTTGGGATTAATTGTTCTAGTAAGATTAGGAAATCACGTCTGTATGAACCATTAGGAATGTGTTTAAATAAATTAGTTGTACAACCGCCATCTTGAGGTTTATTCTGGAACTTGTTACTTGTACGACATGTTATAGGCTACTAAACATATTGAGGGATGTACCCAGGTAGTTCCTTAGTTCACGTATAGATGGCGCTGTCATTCACAAATTTGTTGTGTGTTAACTGTTTAGTAGTGAAACTATACTGTTGCACTAAAACATATTTCCGTAACATAAAATGTAATCAAATTTTGAATTCTTGTTTCACAGTATGTGGAGTGGCATGCTGGATGATACCTAATACAACATTGAAAAAACTTGAATAAAACATCTTCATTTCTTCTCCTTCATATGGACAGAGGCTCTCGCCTAGGGCGCTCGTCTTAATTATTCCACTAGAAAATTTCCAACTTATCTAACAGTATTGTAATTTTAAAACAGAGGGAACATAAAAAGTGCCATTCTAAATTGTATTTAGTAGGTACAAATATCTTTGTAAATGTAGTATTCTTCCTGTATTTTTATACTGTGATTAAATAAAACGTCAGAGTTAAAAATATTTCTGTTTAATTATTTATAATTTATTATTTACTATCCTATATTCCAGCCGTCGTCAGTGAGACACGGCACAGTTACATCGGCGAACAGGGAGAACGATACATAATAACAGTTATATTATTTTTTATATAATTTCAAACAAAGGTATATTGTATATCTTGTAATAATATATTACAATGTTTTAAAATAATAATATACAATGTTAGTTAAGGCGCTAATGTCAGTCTAATGCGGCGTAGAAACTCTACTCGCATAATTCGGACGAAAATTTCATAAATTGTAACTCACTGATGCTGTAACCTAGTTTAGCTATTATCATTATGTTGAGGTGCAAGGTTCGAGTAAATTTTGAAACTTACTAAATAAAAACATAGTTTTTCCTTAAATAGATATTTTTAAAAGTTACAAAATATCACCAAATATATTTCAAAATAACATTTTTTCATGATATTAACAACCAGTAAAATCAAAAGACTTGCTTTTTTTCGAGGTGAACTGAAGAAACAAGTTATAAGATTGTTAAAAATTTAAATAGGTATAATATTATACCTACTTGTATGAATATTTTACCTTGCATCCGTCAACATTGGCAAATAGCGATTAATTTTAAGCAAAAACACAGATTTATTTGAAAGTAATTGGTAATTTTTGAAAAGTGTATTGTACCTCACGAAAACTGTCCTGCCCTTCCTCCATCGATGTAATGTTATAACTAATATTAACTTCTAATGGATAACGACAAAGCAAGATTTTTATATAGACTAGAATGTATATCTTATTGTCAACTCACTTTGTCTCCGCGATACATATCCTTACATTCGAGGCTTCTTTATTAATAACAATATAATTATTCGTATATAGGCCAGAGAAATTGACTGCATTACCCTATATATATATATATATATATTATGTATAAATTTTGGATTATTTTATTAATATATACTCGTATTAATAATTATTTGATTTTGAATACAACTCAAGGCACAATGTTTTATAATCGGTTACTTATCTATTTTTATAATCATTACAATTGCACGATTTGCTTTGTTTATTACAAAATGTCTCTATTGGCAGATCTTTGTCGAATATTATTAAACTAAAGTGAATAAATACACAAGCAGCCCGGGTTCTATGAGCAGTGTGTCGCTCCCTTACGTTCATACGATACACAAGTACCCTTTATTTCTGAAGTCGGTTAAAATGCTTTTCACACAGCCTTCTTCACATATTTAACTCGCGAATACAAAACAATCGATTCAAATTATTTATATATTAATAATTTTGTACAAAATTGATTCTATAATACACAATTATATACTAAGATCTTAAATTATATCCTAAATTAAGGCATATTTATGTTCAGTATAAATATTTATATTACTTTAATATATGTACAGTCTCGCGTTGTCTTAAAGCTGAGCTTATATATCTACTACACATTTATATAAACAGCTACATAAAGTGACTATATACAGAGTAAGGCCTCATACATTTATTGATATCGATAAATATTTTAGGAAATATGAACGTGGCACGTACTTAGGTTCGTAATTCAACTGATCACATACTGAACCTACCCTCGGGATGAGTTGACTTATTTTAACTAATGAACTCTTCAACTAAATTGGATGAATCCAATTCGAGCGAGTTGCTAAATCATGAATGAGATATATATAAACTGAATTAAATATAATGGTATAAATTTACGCCTGAACGAAGAAAGGAGCTCTTGCAGTAAAGAGGAAGACATTCAATTATTTATATAAAGATGTTTTAAGAATATGAGGAATATAAACATTAATTAACTACAAAATTCATACGTTTTTTTGTGTAACAATTCCATATTTACAAAAATATTTACCGACAGTTTTATATATTAATGTTCACAATTTGACTTTAATCACATAGTTATCAATCACTTGTAACAAGGCTTCAATAAATATCTTACGTGATATTTACACTTTAACGGTAAGTAAATAATAATAATAAATAAATAATTAACGTGCCAAATTTAAAGCGTATATTTCCAGAATATACGTTAACTGTGTTTTAAAATTCATTAATGATGCCCGTAAAAGTCTCAAGATATTAATCTTATTTAATTTAATATGGCATATTCAAGTGTATGCCACACAAACATTTCATATTTAATGACTGTTTATGCAAAAAACAACCCAAAAAGGTTTTTTTGCCACGCAAACACTATTATGATTTCTAATTAATATGTAAGCGCACTTAGGATAAGTATATTTGCTCACACATTGATATAAATGATTCTATATTAACATGTTAACAAATTCCTGTAACCAAAAGCACATTAAAAATAAGTCCAATAAACATAAAATTCACTGAATTCAGTTCATTTTGCACTTTACACTTCGTAATGGTCTATTTCCACATTCTAAATAGTCTTTTGATTATTCGGCGAATTAAGTTTTGGAGACATTGTGGCATTGTAATACCCAGTTGTAACTCAATGTAGAATTAATTAAATAATGATTTGGTAATTAATTAATCATGAAACTACAATGAAGTTTGCCACACTTGAACTGGGCTCTTACGATTTCAATGTTGAATAACATATGGGTCCAAAGCTTGATAATGCTTCTGAAAATTGCATCAACGTCTCCAAAACGGACAGCCGCTCTGCACTCGCACTATTATCGTCAGCTCGGAGGTGCAAGCAGCACCTCCAGCCAACAAGGACACGCCGTCACATCTCTCCTGGAGTACTTCGGCCCCCAGCCTTTAGCGAACGAGATCCTGACAGACCTGGGATCCACCGGCCCGATGTTGGGCAGGGACACGGCTGGCGGTGGGCACGCCGGGTCGAAGATGCACAAGCAATGACCCGGGGCCACTCGCCATACTAACAACGCCTTGGCTGCCGCCGCGTCCAGTGCTGGTGAGCTCACGAAGACAGGCTCCTGACTCCGGTTGTAGAGCCAGACGCCGTCAGACTCGAGGGAGAGGGTCACGCCGAGACCGATCTTAGCGCGGGTCTTTTTTACCTGAAAACGAAGAGAAATATGGTTTATAATACTACTCGTGTGATACCTATTTGAGTCATAAAAGACAAATCCAATGGCAGTGGTTCCAATGTAAAAGTAGAAATCAGAGCGATAAGTCTAATGAGTCTCATAAACATTTATCTCCCTGTCAATTTCACTTTATTTGAAAATTATTCCTTTTCGTTTGTACGAAATTGCGTTAATTTTCTCAAAGATTCCATAATATTATTGTTAATCACAAGACTCGTTGGAGCGCGCGTCGGGCAGCACTCGCGCGGTTATCGCTCGCTATCAGGCACCTTATCGCGGGGTTATCTGTCAGCTTCGGATGGTAAATCAATATGAGAGACGATCGCGCTAATCAGCCGACCATTAACGCCTCTTTCTCACAACGACTAATTCTAGATTTAATTCCCCCATAGTCTTTATAAGAGGGAGGTCTATGTTCAACAGTGGACGTCTTCTGGTTGATGATGATGAGTCTTTTTTGGTATAGGATTAATAACGGAATGTTGCATACTGTTGTATCAACTTGCTATGAAAACTTGTAATGGAACAAGGTAAAATAAGAGATAAAAAATATATTATACTTAAACTTCTTGCAAATTCACCTCAAATCAAATAGGCAAGGGTTTTTTATCCGCGTGTATTCTAATTTTTTTAAGAAATCATTTTACATTAGCTGAAGGTACAATTTGGATCATAAAAGAGAAATCTTTAGTACCAAAATGTAGTGTTGTTACCTGGTCAGCCTGCGGTGCATCCGGCCTGGTCTCCAGCGCGTCCAGACAGAGGCCGTGCCTGCCTGACCCGCAGGCGCCACCGCCTCCTCCGAACACGTCCACGGCGCGTACCCTTACTCCGAACTGCCTCCCCACTCGCTGGGTCAGCTCCCAGTACGCCAGTCTACACCACTCCGTCTCCCAGCTTTGACGCTCTGGAAGTAAACATGTTATCTGACGGTTAGAAAATAAGACAGATACAGTCTAAAATAACAGAATCATCATATTTTCTGGTGTCATCTTCAAGCCCTAAATTATTGAGATGTTATCTAAACTATGGTTACAATACAAAACGCTAAAATTGAAACTTGCAATGGATCAAGCAAAATAGTAGTATAAACTTTTCAAAATATCAATTTTATTTTTGTAATGGTAAATCTGTTGGTAATGCGCAGACCGACTAACAATTTAAAAGGCAAAATTAACATCAAATTCCGATAACCACTCTATAAATAGATCGCAATTTGCTAACATTTCAGTTTATACAGCAACAATACAATATAACATGATGAGTGAGTGCATCAGGCGCTGGCTGACGTGACCTTTCTCAATAAATAAGGTTCTGAGGCTCGTTCCAAATGCATTGCACAGACGTCGGTGTCGCATGACATCTGATGCTACTCGTAGATCCACTGCTGATCGAATTTACTACCTAAAACGGAACGGTGTTTTATGTGCAGGGACCTTCAATAAGAAACTGCTACCTACTTTCAGATAATATCAAAAATTAATTTGCAAGAAAAGAAGATACTGGTATCTATACGAGTATTCTTTGCTGCCATACTGAAATGTATAGTGCCTTCAAATATGAAGTTAATTCTATATGCGCAGTCCTTTCCCAAAATATAGCTTACACCTAATGGAGCCTAATAGGAATATCTAGCTTCACTGATATTTACGTAATATTGCATCATTCCAGAGACTTGGCTCATTCCCTGACATACAGTCAAACAATCGATGCCAACAAACCACAATGTATATCGGGAGTCGCAGAGTTCACATAACATTATTATTTCAACTGCTTTTAACTATTATTCTGTACGAGGAACTTGATACCGGAGAAAAGTTAAAAAACTCGTGCGTCTCTAAATGCTCTGCCAAGATTTTGAAGTGGAGTTGAATGATCTTCGATCTTCATCTCGAGGCACCTTCTGGAGTGGTGGCGGCTATTCGTTATACGTTTAGTGTGATTTAGAGACGATGTCAGATCTTTGGCACCATAATAATTACTACTGGGAATTCTGAGGTACATTAGCACAAACTTTATGTCGGTATTCTCAAGAGACTGTAGTATGATAACATCGTTAACTATAGACACAATCTGGATACTGTCGGCAATATACACTGAGTAACCAATAATAAGTAAACGAATCACCAGTAAAAACTAATTAGGGATAAAATTACCGGTATTAACAAGAAAAGATCACCATGAGTTATTGTTCTACACAACGACACTTAAATGGTTAGGAATTTCTACAGGCCAAAGAGGCTAAAGGTCACAGGTAGAGACGTTAAAAAGCAAATAAGTACAGACACCCACTGTCGCGACGTGGTGACGTGGTGACGTGGTGACGGCGCCACACCATTATAAACTACTAGTGATTTTAAAGACTGATGAATAGATAGGTAGAGGTAGATATTGAGTAATATTGGATATGACAGCTGTTAATTCTTTAGCAAAAACACAATTGCAGTAAACACATCCCAATTTCAACTTGAGGAGTGCTAAATGGTCCTGAACAAATATATTCTAACGTTTTCGTTTGTATTTGAACATAATTGTCGATAAAATATTGCCTTATTTAGTTACAGATAGTATCTAGGATGTTATATTTTATGTATAGAGCATCAAGGTTGTCTAGAAACCAGCACATACACCCATGAAAAGTGGTGGTGCGCCAGTGAACGGCGCCAGACGGGCGGCGGCGGCACTACATCGATCGTCAAGGTTACTGCTACCTGGTGGGATTAGGCTTTCATACCATCACCATATTAGCTAACATGGGTTTGGATCATCTTTTGATATATCAGTGGAATATTTAGGAAGAACAATGCTTGGACAACGGGAAGGAGTTAATTTCAGGTTTTTGCTGCTCATTTCAGGCCTATATATCTATTCATAATTAATATTCAAATTTTTCAATAAATAATAATAGATTTTATAATTTTAGTGTTATTATACTGTATCCAGCAGCGAATTTATTCTAGAGGTTGAACTGACTCTCGGAGAAAATAAAGAAGAAAGTCAAGGCTCAGTATTACCTGGGGTAGGTACGAGTAGGTAATGTTGAAAGCCGTCTTTAGGACGTACGTAATAAAGAATAGTACTTAAGCTTGAATTTAGCTTCTTTTGAAGTATTACAATTTGCGGACAACAAAATTTTGTACTGAGAAATTCATGTAATATTTAACATAGCAGATCTGAGTTTTTGGCCGTTTGTCTTACATCTGAAACAATGTTTGATGTCTTGCCAGTTCTTTGCACAAAAGATTTTAAAAACTCATTACATTAACCAATTTGTCGATGACTTTTTTCGAAGGGTCTTTGTTGAAACATGGGTTTTTATTTGCTTATGTATTTATGACAATAAATATATTTTAGCATTTAAATTTAGCTTGGTGATCTTAAAGCTTTTTCTTTTGCGTTAGTTTTGAGACAAGATATGTTCCGAAACAGTGATAATCAGCTTACTGCGGTAAAAGCTCCAAAAGACAAACCCAGCTCGGCATTATCTTGTTTCCATCGATCTTCTACATTTTGATTATTTATACTCCAAATGTGACTTATGACAAGCTTGATATGTTTTTTGTTATTGATCAATTGATGCTTATTTGTAATTTGATTCTTACCTTCGCCGTCTGTAGCGAGAGAACCGGTTGGTAGCCGTTCGTGGTCGGTTCTTCTTGCATCTTCTGTGCTTTCACCTTGTTCTGTGGACAATAATATAAACTCACATCACAAATTGTACATCTGGATGTACTACATGCTAGAGGATACTTATAGGTTAACGTTATCATTTCACAACCTAACTGGGGTTGATTCCATGACATTGCTTCTGTCTATTTATAAGATTAAGATGGGTAGTGACTATAACATGATGATTAATATTAATGTTGATTTGTCCTTAAAGTAAAATATCAAAATAGTAAATGTTAACCATGAAACAAACGTTTAGAGAGCACATCGTATTTAAAAAATTGTCCAAAAACAAAAGAACGACGAGGAAGCCTAAGGGAGCTTCTCTCATCAAACGACCCATGTTACATCACGGGTCCTAAAAGATTAATCTAGAAACGAACAAAAACTATAATGGCTATTCTAAGGACCAGTCTGTCAAGAAAGACTATGACATCATGTCTGGACACCTGCATACACACACGAACACACGAGAGACACGCACACACGTACACCAACATAGGTGTGTCTTAATTTATTAGGAGGCTGGCAACAAGTATATAACTAGTATATAATGTGCTGATATTAGGTATCAGCGTTATATACTTAATATGATCACTCAAGTAGGTAATTTATATACGAATGCATTTACGATTTCATTTCGGTTGATATATGATTTTTATTTTTGAGCTAAAGATATGTTAAGTTTAAAAAGCAATAAACTACATAAATGTTTATAAACATGTGTAAACAAATCACGTAACGTTTAATAATGTTTGTACTTGTTATAAGACAGAAAAGGTACTCATAAATCCTTATTAACATATTGGCGATCAAATCAAGGTCGATAGTGTATGTACCTAAATACCTACCATAATTATAAATGTATTATTATCGCGAAGAGCACACCAGTGGATACGAGTAGTCGTACGACGGAATGTGTAATGTGGTATCCTAAAATTATACAAATAACATAAAGAGTTGCACATAAAAATTACCTATACCTACCCCATTTTATTTAATCCAGCACTTTTGTCATTTTCTCTCAACCGACGAGCTTTTCGGCTTATTTATTTGTACATATATACTAGTACTAGCCGTGCCCCGCGGTTTCACCCGCGTAGTTCCTCATTGAATTATCGAGATAATGGGGAACTACTCTTTTTGAAGTCGGTTAAAAAGTATCCTATGTCCTTTCCCGGGGTCCAAACTACTTGTGTACCAAATTTCATTCAGATTGGTTCAGTGGTTTCGGCGTGAAAGCGTAACAGACAGTTACTTTTGCATATATAATATTAGTTAGGATTATGGATTAATTGTAAATAACATTAGTTTAGTTTATTTTTAGTAATTTATTAAAAATTCTAAATTAGGCACATATATAAATAAATATGCAAAGCATTAAAAAAAAAGCAGAGCAATATTTTCACATCGCGCTCTACAGTTTTAGCTCAAAGACAAAAAGTTTTTATAAAAAAAGCACATTTTAAAACAAGTTGTAACATGATATTTTGCAATACCAGTTTATGAAATATAATTTTATTTCTCAATTTTGTCATTAATTGTCACGTTATTAGGATACGTTTTATTTTAATAATCTTTGTTTTGCGAAATCTCTCCACGTGTAAGATTATAATAATAATGATGTTCTATTAGATGTGTAAACTTATTCTCTGTACGAACAATAATATTTTTACACAACACGATTGAAAGAGATTCCTGAACTAATGCTCGGACATAAGTTTCATCTTCTTTGCAGAGAATAAACCGTTTTTAATTCACTATGTTTAAAGTTTTGACTAAGCATCTAAAGACGTACAATATAATTTTATTTCTCAATTTTGTCATTAATTGTCACGTTATTAGGATACGTTTTATTTTAATAATCTTTGTTTTGCGAAATCTCTCCACGTGTAAGATTATAATAATAATGATGTTCTATTAGATGTGTAAACTTATTCTCTGTACGAACAATAATATTTTTACACAACACGATTGAAAGAGATTCCTGAACTAATGCTCGGACATAAGTTTCATCTTCTTTGCAGAGAATAAACCGTTTTTAATTCACTATGTTTAAAGTTTTGACTAAGCATCTAAAGACGTACCTAGACTTACAGACTTCAGAAAAAAATAATAGCTAAGTTTTTATACAGGGTTGTTGGTTAAGGGAATGCTGAGTGGAAAGAGGGTCACTTTACTCATCATGATCGACAACTTTTTTTCCGACCGAATTGTTTTTAATTTAGCGAACGCTAAAAGCATTTTTAGAGAACTGATTTTATCCCTCGATATTTTGGTTGGCCTCATGTTAAAATTAGTATTAATATAGTGTACCTCTCTCGGTTTGTACTTACACAGCTGATAACATTGTAAATTGTAAATTTCGATTAAACTATATATATAAACTAACTGTAACTGTAAAAAATCAGTCTTTGCATTTACAAAATAATAATCTGAGTACTATTTTAAAATTTAATCGTTTAAAATATATTAGTCATTGCATATTAAAGTGATTTATTAATGTCCATTTACGTCACAGCCACAGTAGCATACGTAAGGAATTATTCCTAGATACTTTTGTCCCATCGCATTTTTTTTCTAATATCACTTATGTTTTGTTTCATTATGTAATCACATTATGAGCTAGGTAAGCAAGTGAATGAGAGGTATATATATGGATACAAAATACTGGACACGCATACCTAACAAAACATTTGATAATTTCGTTCTAACAATTTATTGTACTATATTGTGAAATACTAAGCTAAATAGAAATCTTGAAGAAATAATGATTTTGTCTCGAATTCAGAGTTGATCCCATACTAAAAGTTGTTTCTTATGATGAGTATACTGTCTCCTTTTCGGCTTGGCACACCCATAGCCGAAACCCTATAATTATGTAAACTTGGCTACATTGATATCACACTACTAACGTATGTACTTATAACACGACATTAACTTACCTAAAAGTTACATAGAGTTAAGAGCTAGAGTGCATTTTATCGACAAGTCGGACGAGTATAGAGTAGGCACAAGATAGAGTGTACCGTACAGCGCGAGCGGTAGAGCAACATAGAGTAGTGCAGTGTAGAGGCGCGCTCACACGACGGACGTCGAATAGCTGTAAGCTCAATGACACCGCCGTCGAAGCCTTCTCATATCACACGACACGATAAGAAACAGTTGGAAAAATGTACTCATTAAATAATTAAGACAAATATTTGTAATAAGATGGTTTATAAAGAATATCTAGACATGTCTAGATATTATTTATATACCATCTTATTACAAATGAATTTCCGCAAAGTAACGCCTGAATAAATTAATTACAAATATTTGAATTAAATATGGCTCTGTAATCGTTCTATATGTAGGTAATTCTACTGCTAATTGTTTGTTGTAGTTAGCTATTTTATTATTTTAATGAAAGCACTGTCTCGGTGGAGAACCATAATATATGTCAAATTCTATTTAAGAAATTCGAATAAATATTGACTGAAAATTTAGATTGGTTTTTTGTTCGAATGTAAGAATGCTAATGTAAAACAAATACACATTTACAACAAGTTATGGAAATAAAATATTTGTATTACAAATATATCTGCAACTCTTTTAGAACAATGGTAACTCATTGACGAAGACAACTATTAAATAAGAATAGGTTCTTATCTAGAAATTCGAATTAATCCAACAGTTTAATGAATAAATTCCATTATTTACGTCACTGTAAATGAATACAGACTGGAGGCCTAAGAAAGTACATTCTAACAAAGTCGTGTATTGTAAATGCGCCTAATTGTGACACACTAACACTGGAGCGGTTGTTTACAACTGCACGCTCAACTCTCGGAATCGTTCAACTTAAATAAACAACATTGCTCAGGACGCAACAAAACACTTGGTTACAATGCAACAAACTGGAAGAAAATGCAACAAGAAACAACGAAATAAAAACGATAACAATTAATATGCAACAAAACTTGAAGAAAGTACAACACTGAGGTTGCAAGCAAAATAAGAAGATGCTAGTGAAGCGAAATACTTAAGACGATTGAAAGGGACAGCTTGATATGTTAGGAATGAAAGTGAGCACCTCATTCTAAACTTAGATCTTGTTTGTTACTTGCAGCTTTATACTAAGTGTCATTGTCTCACTATTAGTCTTATTGAGCTCTTTTAACTAAATATAAACAATTTTTGAACGAATATTTTGTATTCTGTAATCATATTTTCTTCTGGGCGTGATAATTATACAGTATTTTTAACAGCTTTGGCTCGTGCCAACGCCAACGATATGAGCACCACTCTAACATTACAAACAATAAATCAAATTCAAAACACCAATTCATCGGACGATAAACTCTTTCAAATCCGCCCATTGCTATTATAATGTCATCTATTTAACACCAAAACAGCATTAGTCACCCATATAGATATGGCGTAACAATAAAATAGTCCACGAATAATAAAACTCCAATAAATCATGCGTTGACGTATAGAAGGCACACCCATAAACATGCCACGAGCCCAAACTTAGAAACTACTTATTCCGAAAGCACTTTAAGAACTTGATAAAATCCTCATGCATTAACCGAACGAGGGCATCGAGTGACAATAACCTCTAAAAATCATCTTTCAAGGTATCAAGTCCCTTAACAGCGGTCGAATTGACGTAGGCGACCGCGAGACGGTCCCTCGAATCTCTAAAAATTACAGAAAATATGGGATAATAAAAGGTAAGTATTAGTGGCAATTGATTCATAGTTTATGGATGACATACTAATTTATACCACAGCACTGTAAAGTCATTAAGAAATTCCTACGACAGAAGCTAACGAAAGAATAACTTGTGAGATGAACGAAATGCAATCTTTAACCAACTTTGATTACTCAACATAGTAAACAATTTACATGATAAAGGCAGTATAATAATATCTGTAGGGTCGAAACGAACAGATAATGCATAGTAGTAAAATAGCAACAATACATTAGAAGAGAGTAGCGAACACCTAACAAGAGCGGACAAAGACAAACACCGACCGTTTATATTCGTGTCAGGCTCACGGCACGGCGCGGCGCCGGCGCCACGATAACTCCACGATAACGTTAATGCATACAGTCGTTATCGTCGAGCCAATACTCGAGAGATCCTCCGCACTTTACAACACAAACGGTGCGCCGCATCCCACTCTAAAAACTCTACAGCCGTCGATTAAGAACCAAATTCCGGTGACGACGACCCAAGTCGCCAGCAGATAAATTTGTAAAATGAATGAATGAATTCGAAGAAGCACATGAGAAACACCGTAATGGACCCGATCGGAATGTCAACGTCGACCGTATCTGAAAAAGGGCCCAGATTTTAGCTGTCCATTCAGTAATCTGAGAGGTGCCCAAATTGATGACGATGCCGAGCTAATCTACAACATAAAACACGCGTAATGGGATCGATTAAGAGGTTCGCAACTGCCGAGCTAATGGACGGATTCTCCGAATTCAAATCTGTTTTATTTAGCCACCTAGACAAAGATGAATGCAAAGAATTTCCGATGTGAAGCCGTTAAATTTTTACTGAAATTTGCATCCTAATGAGCTTATAATTTGAGTCGAGATAAAAGAAACAAAACGTGAGTTCTTCCGTGAAATAAGATCCCAATCTAAAATTGACGACGCCACCTCGGGGCGTATTAGTGACAATAATTGCGGTCAAGAATGTAAATAAGAGGGGAGTGAGACAATAAAATATGGCGAAGCGCAGACGGGCGCCAAAATGCAATGAAAAACCAAAGGGGAGTCTCGTCTACTGTCGAGAGTCATGGGAAATTCTCCGGGAAAGCTGCAAGGGAATCCCACCGGGAGTAAATTCGCACCCCTGCATGGTTCACGGCGACGGACGCGGCGCATTGATTGTAACAACGGGATTTCCTGTTCGTGCGATGACCAGGTTTTAATTTACAAATGTCACTTTAGTCAGCTAACGACCGTGATGGAGGCAATTAATAAATAGCAAAGGTTTAGATTAACGTTCCTTTGCTTGTTTCACTAGGTATTTAAAGTCTGTATTCAAATCGTTTCTCTTTACCTTGTTGAGTTTAGTCTCAACTACCGGGTCAAAAACCAGCATTAAAAAATCTATCACACGACATGTCTCATTTCGGCTCTAAGCTCCAACGAAAGCTCGACATCTAATACGGAAACTTCACCGCCAGGGTGTTTATTAAAAACAAATATATCGTGCACGCCGCGCCGCGTGGTGCCAGGGTTGTGTTCGGAGGAAGGAGAAAAAAGTAACAACCACTGATGTTCACCGAACGGCGGGCATTAATAATGTAGTTTAAAGATGGCGGCCGGCGCGGGCGGTGGAATGCGCTGCGACCAGCATGCTAGGGATGCGCATTGCGCGTACGAGGGACCCGGAATTTTATAGCTTTCATTTCGCAAGCTTGAAACAAAACTTAAAACCATTATCGTAGTTTTACCTTACTCTTGATGATTTGAGTTAAAATATAAAGACTTCGAAGAGATGCGAATAATAAAAATATCACAGTATTCAAAAACACTGTAAAAGTTATTTTTTATTATTCAAGTTCTTATCTGGTAGGTATTTTTATCATGGTAATAAACCGAGTCATTTATTGGGAAATGTTTTATCAGACTAAACTTTTATTCTTGATTTTTGTTCCGCTCCAGCGCTCACCTGATGATCTGTTTAATGAGCAAGGAATGATAAAATAGTTTGCGCCTAGTTAAACATTAATGATATATCAGTTTATGGTGCCAGTAAACACGTTAGACATAACAAATTTAAGTACATTAATAAATAAAGGTTAACATTATTGTGGATTGACTGATATTCATTTTTTAATTGCTATCTTGAAAATATTAGAAACTAGATTATCTAGTCTTCAAACTTATTTATGTACTAGAATATTATAAAATCTTTTAATAAGCCTTAGCATTTTAAGCTTGCGCTAAAACATTTAAGTGGTATCAATGTTGTTAAAAATGTAGTTGGCAAAAAATATCGAACGTTTCCCATCCCTATCCATCCTTGATTTCCAGGAAGCAGCGCGAGCGCCGGATTCCACAATCTCCCGCCTTTTCGTGAACGTAGATCTACGATCTATAGATCACTGTTTTCATTCTGTTGATTACTTTATGGTTTAATCGGCTTACTTATATAACTGTTTATTTCATATTAATTTCTTTAGAAGAAAATCGTATAATGCGTACTTACTTATATAACTGTTTATTTCATATTAATTTCTTTAGAAGAAAATCGTATAATGCGTAATGTGCTTTCGTAATTTTGTATATGAAGTCAATGGGTATTTTTTTTCGATGTAGGTAGGTACTCGTTACTAGATCGCCATTGAATTTTCATAAGTTTTTTGGTATCGTTAAATTTATAAAATATGATTTAACGTTATTATAACTACGCTGACCAACGTATTTTGATTGTGTTATTGATCTTTGTATCAACGTACCTATTGTAAATACAAGAAATATATTGACAAGAAATATTGAATACTGTTGTTAGTGTGTACTCGTAGGTACTATGTAAGGAAACGTAAATTATAATATATATTTTACCTGTCCCTTTAGGTTTGAGGTCGTCCATTGCGATCCGGCTATATGGTGGGGGAGGGGTTTCTGAAACAACACAAAATATACATAAGCATCGAATAAAATAGTTAGAAATTTGCTTACACGTCACACACGTATTAAAAAACATAAAAAATAAATGATTCCATCTCACAAATTACAATAAAATTGCTTCTAAAATGTTATTAGACGTTCTCACGGTTTGTAAAGAAATATTTTTAGGAGTCTATTAAATTCATATCTGAAATCTTGAGAGTTAAATTTAATTACGTAAATAAACATATTGCTGCAGCTAGTTTGGTGATCTCTGATTGGCGAACGAACTTTACGATCGATAATTATTTTGTTCAAACTCAAATCGATTCGAGTCAAAAAAGCGTTTACGATGGCGAAATTAACGTAGGAATTTACAAAAATAAGAACGCCAAAAAGTTTCCAATCCAGTAATAACCCACCGTGATACTCTGAGACTAAAACAAAAGTAAAATGAATAAGAAACAAGGGAGTAAAACAAACATACTCGAGCCGCAGGTAGAGCCGGCGGCGACCTGCCTGCAATTACCCTGCGCCGGGTTCGAGTCCTGATCACCGACTGCGCCGAACACTAACCTATATTTTAACCGCATATTAAGACAATTTTACGAGAGCCCAAAAACATTTTGAGGCAACAAATTTAAATGAAAGAACGTAATTTGTGACAATCAAGAGTCAGTCCTACATTCAAATTAATTCACCGCATTGGTCAACCTAACCGACCGGGCATACAATCCTAGATGAAACTTGATTGGTTTGAAAATATCGTATAGGAATTAAATTGTGTAAAGTAAGTAATGTCATTTAAATTTCGAGTTGTTAGTCCGATTCTGCTTACAGACAAACGGGCACGCGCCATTAGACATTTTGAATTTCGAGTACCATTAGTGTTTTCGAATTCAGAATGCGAATTGTGCAATTGTTATTTGCGATTTGGCGCCAGGCGGAGGCAGACGTGTCAACATTGTTTTTCAACCGAATCGATGTCGGGGAGCATATTGAATACAAATTGAGTGCATGACGTTTATGATATCGAGGTTCAAGCTTAGCAGGCAGAATGTAAAGGTTTGCGTACTTTGTCTCGTTCCCAGAAATGTTGAAGTGCGCGTTTGCGCAACAAATGTCTAAACAAACGTTCGAACTGCGCTTGTATTATGCACCTGCATGCATGTAGTGCTGGCCGATGGAATTTCGGTAGAGGAGACGTAAATCAACCGGTGATTTTATGGCATTTTTATTGCCCGATACAATCGCCTTGCGCTCTTATAAACATTTTATTAATTCTCGAATCTTTCTGATGACGGAGCATTTAAGTTGAAAAGGAGCATCAAATATGAAAATTTAAATAGTTGTTGGACTATTTTACATTATGATTTGACAGGCAAAAAAATAAGCTATCAGTGCATAGAAAGACCAAAGTAAACGACCTCAAACATCTAGCAGAACATAGCAAATATAGATAATGAATCAGTTGTTGACTTTAATATTCGTATGTGTCCGCAAAGCTTCATGATTTTTGTTTATACCAAGGAATAAAAGCTTTAAATAAAATTGATGTTTACACTTCCATCAATCGCGATATTAGACCTTTTAGCGACTGGAAAGCCGACCATATGAATATGTAGAGTGGCGTGACTGAAATTTCTTAAAACAATTACGACATATAAACCGACGTCCTATAAACTAAATAAGACTTTGTAACAACTAACACAAAGTAGAATGTCGTAACAGCTGCGATTAGAGAACATAGTACATTTCTTTTAAAGCTTCAACTTGCACCGAGTGCGATTTAAATTACGTCTAAAATTCTCCTAAATAGAGTTTATATTTCAGTAAGCCACCGTGCTATATCGTTTTTTAATTATTCAAGAAATCAGTCAATGGATAATGGCTCGTATATAAATATAGGTAGGATCGGTATTTGACGGGAGCACGTTGGAATGCCTTCTGTGATGAGGTAGATACTCGGCAGATAAGTGGTGTAGGCGCGTATGTAGCCCTACAGTACCGAGCCACAGTAACTGGCATGTGTAATTAATCTGAACATTCAATCTATAGCAATAAATACCGTAGGCTGTCAGTCAGTTTGTCCTTCGATTACTTTGTAACTGGTGAACCGGTCCGTCCGGCCACTGGCCAGCTCTCTTGCCTTATTAATTGCTTTATAGGAAACTATTTTAATGTAATACGGGCTTGTAATTTAGCGGTTTATCAAATTCGAATCGAAAGAGTCATACATTTCAAGAAAATTAATCTACTTATAAATAATAAAGAAGAAAAATAATCAATAAACCAAACCAAAAATCAATAGAAAATTACTTGCTATCTACTAGTTCACAGAAAACTGTCAAATGCCTCATTGAAGATGCAACGAAATATATAATAGGAACACAGAAAATTCCGGTAATATTTATATAACAAGGTCAACCAATATGTTTATAATTATTGTTATATTTCATAGCATATTTAATATTTCAAAGCTTTTTAATTACAGCAGGTGGACCAAAACAGTCACAGTATGGTGACCATGAAATGGAAAAAGATTACCATAGGCAGACCACCTACTAGCTGAGCGAAAGATTTGGCAAGGGCGGTTGGCTCTAGGAGGACGACATTAGCAGAGGACCGGTAAGGATGGCGCGCGCAAGAGGAGAACTATACTCAACAGTGGTTGATGATGATGACATATTTGTAATTATGTATTAAAGATTTCCTGAATAAATGTCTTCATTTGCATTTAAGTATACAAAGATAATTGAACGCTAAAATCACCAGAGAGGTATATGATCAGCAATGGCCAATAATAACAATAACCTGGCTATTTTAACAGCCTGATGATAAAGTTAAAAAAAATGAAGAGTTCCAAGCGGCTACGTAGTTATTTGGAAACATGCTTGTATAATGGTACCGCGGCGAGCGGCGCGGGCGCCGACGCAAAACGCTAAACCAAAGTAGCAAATATGCACTCTGATTCATCCGTATGTTTAGTTTATTGACTTGGTTACTATACTGCTATAGTGTCAGAAGATACTAGCGACCTATTTCG
The DNA here is from genome assembly GCA_947049295.1 of Ligdia adustata. Lineage (NCBI taxonomy): Eukaryota > Metazoa > Arthropoda > Insecta > Lepidoptera > Geometridae > Ligdia > Ligdia adustata. The sequence goes on from OX346221.1 coordinate 14,467,644, forward strand.
TGAGAGAAAAAGTGACGGACACATATTTACTAAAATATGGAGACGAGGTAGACAAATAAGATTATAATAATAGTAAAGTAATGAAAAGTTTGTGACGACTGTACAGAATAAAATAATAGGACATCAATGGATCTAATTAATACAATAATAATTGTAAAGAGGCAGATACAGGGTTTCATTTTGCGGGAGGTTGTTATTGACAATCTCTTAGGACTGAAAGTTAAAATTACTACTAAACCGACTAGAAGTTTAGCGAATTTGTCTGTTGATACTTTGATTGATTGATATACCTACCTAATGTGTAAAAATGCACGCGAATTAAAAAAAATATGGAAAGTATGGAATTCCTAAGGTCTCATGTGTCCTTGGATCCGCCGTTGCAAGTTTAGTAGAATAATGTAAGAAATAATTCCGGTACTATTTCTATTGTTTGGATTCAACGACGAAACAACATGTGTGATTAGATTTCTTCTATATATACATGAGTACAAAAAGTTTTTTATCTACAAATGTCAGTGAATCACCCACCACAAACCACAAACAAACCTAGAACGAACAACGAACAAATTGACTAAAAAAGAAAATCTTTATATTATACTAATAATGAAGCCGTGAGCAAATTTCATTTGAAACATTTTTCCAATTGCAATGCTTAAAAATTACAATATATTATTTTAGAAAATACGAAAGAAAGTAAGGCTTGTACAGATAGGTAACATAAAATACTCGCAGCATCGGTGCAAAGCAACACTCATTGTGCGTCTTTACTAGCTCGATATTATATCTATCTTTTCTAAATACAGACACAGATCACATCATAAATTAAGATTCACTAAGGCGTCTAACAGATATAGTTTATGTTCTCTAACGTCGCCAAATGGAAGTTGCTAAGAATCAACAACATACGCCAACACATAGTTTCACAAATACACTAAATTAATTATATCTTTTAATTGATTGCCGTCGGAATTAATTATGATAACATCACGGAACTAGAGGTGGCGCCAAATTAGTAATAAGTTTTTGCTTAATGTGATGAGTAAATAAGTAATAAAACTCAGTATAATAGGACTACCTCGTGTAACGTGTGGCAACATCTCAAAGTAAATACATTACGAGTACTTATGTGTTCATTTTGATTTAGGTATATTAGATAAAATTCTTGTAATTTTTAGATTAACTGAGAAAGAATTGTGAGGCAACAGTGTTAAAAGAAGTAAACATGGAAGTTTAAAGCAACAACAATGACAACAATAAAAATTACAATGCAACGAATTATACGAGAGTAGAAATAGAAGAAACGAAATCATATTAATATAACTTTTACTATACTATACCAAAACAAAACTTAATTATCTACTATTCATAAATTAATCCCAGAGATAAACAGCAACAGATAAAAATAACGTAGAATAAAAAGAGAGACAGAAAAAAATATTTTTTAGTATTTCAGAAACACAGTAAAAGGGACTACCCTTTTACTTACTGTGCGGTCTAAAAAAACATGCATCAGTTAAGTTATAAACTCTCATAAGCATTTATGAACAAGTATGCAATAGAAAAAGGCAGAGTCTAGAGACACAATACAAAATATGACATGATAATGAAATGACATACAAATACAAAAAAACGAACCAACCGGGACAGTACAAAACAGTGCATCGAGCAACTGGTACAAAAGTCTAAATAAATATAGAGTTAAAACCGAAAAAATCCTTTTTTTCAAAGTGACAATCTATCGTAAGCAAGTCGAAGAAATACAAAGAAGAAAGGAAAATAAAATACCAAAACCGAGAAAGTAAAAAAACAAATTCACAGATTGACTTAAGCGTCCAGAGACACAAGAGTCAAGGTTATACCTACACTATGTAGAAATAAAACTGAAAAAGACTATTTTCTAAAAATTGAAAAATCCGTGTGTGTGCCACATGCGCGGGCGCGTGTGAATGTCCAGAAATAGCCGCGGCCGAATTACCGCGTCGTGGCGCGGGCGCCGGGCTCGCGGCGCCGTGCCGCCGCCTGCCTGCGCCCACGCACGCGCCGCCTTACCACGCTGCCTGCAATACACTTAGCGCACGTGTATCTAACTACTTCCTACATTTTTCATCTGTTCCGGCAGCCTGACTACAGACACAATGCGGTATATACCTCCAGGAGCATCAAGTACCTGGTGACCATGATGCCTACACTGTCAAAAAGTAAAAAGCACTACGTTGATATTTTTGTTGACTATTTGATGGACGTGAAAACACCAGAATACAAAAAATATTTTTCTATATTTTGAGGTAGAAATCTATGTTTTGTCTCCCTGTATTAGATTCCAATGTGTTGTGTTGACTTCTGTCCTGGCTGAGTCACAAGAGTTCTGACACTTGAAATTTTCTATTTGTAAATCATGAAGACACATAATATTAGTAAATGTGAATGAGCGGTAAAGCAAAAATTAGTTGAATTAACCTTTATTATAAGAAGCAATAACATGAGGAAAATGAGTAATTACTTCAAATGTCAAGGTCAAGTTAATCGGGCAGAGGAAGCAGTAAATTACTTTTTCCTGGCGGCTCGTCCTTATCTCTCAATTTAGCTTGATTCATATTCTTAGAACGCCCAGCTTTCCATGCGACACTAGCTACCTACATGTCACGCACTAGTGTCAATCTCGGGTGACGTAACCGCATTCTGATGAAGTTTCAGTGTGAAATCTGCGAGACGAATACCGATAGCGTGCGCCTCATTAAAATTTAAAAATTGTTTACCGAGGAACGGCGCGGCGGCGCTAACACGTCCGGCGCCAGACATAATAATCAGAATGAAAACAACGCACACACTCGATGCCCTTTTTATTGCCCTCTGATCACAATAAACTTTGATAAGCTCTTTGCAAAAATAAATAATGTGGATTATATTGGAACGATTGCGGATGATAAGAGCCGCGGTGCTGACGTAGAGAGAAGTGTTACGTACTTGCGGACCTCGGCTGTCGACACTCCGCCTCTAATACCGGAAGGCATGCGTGACGTACTTCACTACGGAACAGGAATGTAGAAGCCGAGAATGCCACGACGACTGACATCTACGTACAAAAAAATGAACTTTGCTCTCCGTCGATGCAAATAAACAATGAAAGGGTACAAAATGTGAATAAGACTTAATAAGAAACCGATCATGTCCGACCAAGTGCAAAGGTTATGAATTAAAAAGTAAATTACAACTAATTACAATGATGTTAACACGACTACGGTCGACATAATGCTTCACTAGCTTACATTTGAATAGTTGACTCTCATTAACTGAACATCAAGCAAAGCGATGATGTTAGCCCTTGTCGAAGTTGGCCCATGTGACTTCAAACTTACAAACAACAGTACTTTCGATAATTTATGAATTTCTGGTTTTATCTAATGCAATTTGTGTGAAATAAAGAAAATTGCGTTAAGTTACAAAATTTAAAAAGACTATTTCCATATCGTAGCAATTTTCTCAGAAGCGATAAATTTGGTATAGCAATAACATAACTACTCAATATCAAAGAACAAGAAAAACCATTGCTCAATTATTTCGACCTAAATGTATCATGTCAAATATTACGTGTGTTCTTTAAAACAAGACTGTCAACAACAACGAAGACGAGATCACTGTGTGAAAATTCCTTGAACGTTTTTGTAGTCAGTCGTTTCAAGATTCGGAGAAAAATCTGCAAAAGCGGAAACGTGCATAGCACAGGAGGTTTACAAAGAGTTTAATTCTGAAAAAAAAGAAGTACGTAGGAAGAACTAACTTCCTAGAGATATGTAGTTGCAAGTAGGTACGAGAAGTTACGAGAGGCCCCAACAAGTGAAATGAACGATCGCCTATACTCCGGCGCCGCGGGTTGTACCGGTGTAGGTAATAAAAGACGACAGTTTTTCCAGTTTCGCAAGAGCCGGCGTCGGGAGTGACCGGTTCCGACACAGGTGCCGCCGGTGAATGGACCATTTGGTGACACACTCCGCCAACTAGACGGCAAATCATAACCAACGCGCAGGTATTACAAGATATTATTTTATAATCTCATTCTCATTGGAAACCAAAACGTCGACAAATTGTTATTGCGGAATCGAAAGGTTTTATTGTACCGGATAACAAACAGAATAGTTTCAATACAAAAACGTCCGCGACCACTTTGAATGCTAGCCTATTCTCCGCATACAAGGGAACCATTCACAAATTCAACAAAGCAACCCAAAAACATGACCAGACTACAATAAAATGAGAAAAAACCGATCACGAAAATCAAGTTGAGCTTACGCAGTGCGCCGGGCGTACCTGCGCCTCCCGCCCTCCACCTCGGCCCCCCGCGGGCGCGCCGCGCGGGCGCCGGCGCCACTCCGCCGACAAGCAATTATGGCTAAATAAATATCGGCCGCGCCGCCGCCGCCGCCCGACGCGCCTGCGTCGCTACCATCGACAGATGGATGCCGCGTATCTAGACGACATCATTATATTTTCGTGACGGTCGCGGTGAAAAGGCGTGGGGGCACCGAATCGCCGGTAATAGTAGTCAATTCTCAAATAATGCGCCTTCGTCGCCTATGTGGGCTTAATTGCCGGATGTGGGTGACTGATTTCCGAGATGGCGTTTAGGCGCTCGAGGCAATCTCGAAATCCCGCTGACGCGGGCGTGCGGCGACGAGTCAACGGCTGCACTCGATAAGATAAGGTCCCCTCTGGAGCCAGCGGGCGGTGCTCGGGATAAGCGCCCAAGCACCGGCTTGGAACCGAAACGCGACAGAACGCTTAAAAATATTCACAAATAAACGGCTACAGCGTGTGATCGACGCCCGCCGGGCGTCCGTAATTTACATTCCTCTATTTAGAAACTAAGGTCTTACTTGGCAAAATCACATATTGATACTCCGTAACTGTATGCGGCAAAAACACGTTAAGGCACACGAAACAGGTGTTGCCATCGATAATTAAATTTACGATGAACCGTACGATCCATAACATCGTAAAACTGAAGCTATAACGGCGGCGGTCCGCGCTGCTCCGGGCGTAACACAATCGCTGTGAAATACGACCGATCTTACGAATGGGAAATCTCATTTATGATTTAGAAACGGCATCTTACGCTGACAATACCCTGTAATTCGCATTGAATAGATAGACCATGGAAATATAAACGTAAACTGAAAAATCGCCGGAGCTATAAATAGAATAATGATCGTACAGAACGTTTATTTGAGCTGTGGGAACGCGCCGCGAAAGTTAACAAAAACAGTGGCGACGTACGGGCGGCGAGACAAGCGCCGCGCCATGCCACCGCAGCCGCCGCAAAAAATCTCCAGGTGAGGTCAGAATTCGAGGCTCATACTTAAAGGTACCAGCTGTGATGACTACTTTTGGAGGGACTGAGTTTTTTACTTTATGTTCTTTGAAAAATCTAGTTTCATATATTATTACATTTAATGAGATGGCGCCTGCAATTCTTACAACTATCGTCACTATTTTCGCTACCAAAGTCCTGATTTGTTCTTTCGATACATGCTAAACAGCCAGATTTAGCCACATACTCTCCACCGCAGGTCTCAAATTGCTTACGATATCAAGATGTACGCGCAGAGCCATTGAGCAAATTACCCAACCGGTAATGCGTGCGCGCAACTGATTTGACCAATTTGAAACCCATTTAAGGCGATACAAGCGAAAGTGAATGGCTAAGGACCACTTGCCAACGCATTACTCAGTACAGTTAGTGAAGACGACATTTTGAGACCTGATTGGACTGGTATCTGACATTTACCTACAGCATTTTTGGTTGAGAATCCAATTTATTTGTCGAGTTCTGGTTGTAACATAATAATTATATCAGTTCTAGTTTTAAGGACTACATTTGTTGCCAATATGGCTTATAAAATTATCTTTAGGACTCAATTCAACAATGTTTTCCTGGCGTCTAATCGACAAAGCCAGCAGATAAACCTTCTCACATAAAGAAACATTAATATTCATGCTTTTTTTGGCTTTCTTCTTAATTAATATGCTAACAGGCATTGTCAATACACCTACGTACAAGCCCCTTAGTGATATAGTACGCAGAGTGGGCGGCGGCGCGGTTTGTAACCGATTGACTGCGTGTGAGTTGATGTCATGGCCATTCATTGCTTTGGAAACTACGGATTTAACTTTGAGATTCTCTTTGGTTTTAGTGCCCGATTATTTAACAACCACTTTAGCTGCGTTGGAATTGTTCAATGACCATCTAAGAAATTAGATACGAACCGATGACTCCGATGTTCAATGACTAATTTAAGTTAAACAATTTTATAGAAAAGTGGGTGAATAATGTAACATACGATTCGATTACATTATTGATGAATCAAAAACTTACGATTAGACGCCGACTTGTCGGGTAAAACCTAATTTAATGAATGATGATATACTAACTTATGATTCCTGCGCTAATACTTCTCAATACAGTTAAAAGTTCAACAAGATCTTCGCAACAATTAAGAAGAACACGAACAATTATCTACTAAATAATATTTACGTCATCGATTTTCGAGGATGTGTCGATATTATATGAGGATTTTAGATTCCTTTTTGAAAGCGGTCGCGGTAGGGTCACGGGGTCAGGAAACGCAAAAGGCGGAATGTGGTCGTTTACCTAACAAAGGCTGACGGCGGTAGCGCCATCGCCTGACGAATTAAAAAGTTAACGGAGTGCGCGCGGCGCGGAGCGAAGTGGCGCGGCGCCGCGGCTCGCCGGCGCCAGCGCCGTGACCTTGTCTAGTTATCGCGAGCGAGTGACCCTCGCGCCGGCAGATTAGGTGATAACCACTCGCTTTACACACCCGCCTTACCCACCCTGAGAAAAACAACTGACGTCAATACACATACCTACTCTTATTTCAAACGCAACACTTTTACTTTTCAACACTGGTGCTAACGGTACAACTAACACGGCGCGTGAAGAGATCAATTACAAACAAAATGATCGTCAAAACGAACATACTACTGCTGATCTACAGATTAAAAAAGTCCTAAGGAAGGAACATGATGTCACGACTAAATATAGATCCCCGAAGTCGAGTGATACTGTTTACATTTTAAATCGAGCACTCGGATGAAAGCTTGTAGATTGTTGATAAGTGGAGAGCGGTGGTGCTGACTCGGCACGAGGGCTGTAGGTGACGTCAGGACTAACGCAAAGATACAGAAACAAACAGTAGCGATAAACAACGTGATAACGATTGGCACTGATAACTGGATGTAACCCACGTGAAGTTTGTCGTGGAACGCGTGAATACAAATTAAAAGTGAAGAAAAATATAATACTGATAGCACAGAATCGAGCGTTACAAGACAAGGACAAGAGAAAGTTTGTACATCAGATTCTATAGGTGGTTGAAACGCACTTGCGTGCGGCATGCCGCTGAGGATACGAATGCGTTTCCAATTAGATATTGAGGTTATGTCAGTTTCGTTCAGATTCTGATAGTCTAGATCAATTAAAGCCAAACAAAGACTTCAGAAAGTATAAGCTAGCAAGCAGGTCAACGCGTAAGTTTCCTGTTGGAATCACGTCATGCAAAGCATAAATTCCGACAACGAGCACCCATTCACGTTAACGATATCGCTCGATCACATTCTATTTCGAACATAACACGAGAGGAACGGCGCACTGGTTCGGAATACGAGGCGAGCGTTTACTCCATGCACTTGTTGCTCGCGGTCGTTGGCCTCTCACGTACCGGGCTTGCAGAGTCGGCTCCAGTGGTAGGGGTTGCAGCACTGCTGCTCGGAGCAGAGCGGGAGGCGACGCAGCTCCGTGAGGTCCTTCAGGTCCGCAAAGCGAAACACTCGGAGCACGGCGAGACGAAGTTGTGGGGCGGCGTGGCCGGCCGGCACGCACTCGGGCCCGGCGGCTCCCGCGTCCAGCGCGCGGGCCAGCCGCCGCAGCTGGTCGTCAGGGACCGCGGCCGCCCCGGCACCGGCGAGCCGCCGCCGCAGCGCGCGTCTCCGGAACATCACATGCCGCCGACGGCGTCACAAGTCGCGCGGCCGTTCGCGCCACGCGACACACTCTCGCTGACGGCACGACATCACTCGCCGCCTGCGGACGCTCGACTGACGGACGCGAGGCCCGGCGCGCCCGCCCGCGGACGCACGCCTTCGCCACCAACGTCTCCCTATTCATTTATCGCCTGCGAGCGGCGAGCGAAGCGTCATTGCTTCAAGTCTTGCAAAATATTCTCTCGTCTGTCAGTTTGTATGTATGGATTTTTGTCAAAAAAAACCTACTAGCATACAGGTCGTAACTTTAATCCAATTTAGACTAAACTTTGTGTATAGTTTTACGAATATTTAGAATTTTTTAGTTGTCAGGCGATTTTCGATTGGATATTTCTCCCAAAAGAGGACGTAGTTTTGTTTGAAAATACAAAAAAATCGTCAAATCTATAAAAATAGATTTTGTTACTGTAGTAGCAAGGTCTACAATTCTATGGCAATAACAGAAAATCGAAATTATCGAACGAAGGAATCGAAGATGTTAGTCCATAATCCACGATTATGATAAACAAGAAAAGTCAAACTATTTGAAGGAACAATCCGACCTTGGTTTCACTAAACTATGAATGCATTCATATAGGCATCATCATGAATTAGTCATATTGCAGTTGCTGATCAGTTTTTACAGTTCCCTGTAGGTACTGTGACGGACTGAGATATTATGTATTGAAATATCAAAGCTCATAACATTATAATACATATTAAAACAGTAAAAATTAAGACCATTATTATGGTTTTGAAAGATTTAGCTTTTTATAGTAAAATAATTATCACAATATTCCTAAAGTGACTTTATTAGTGGTATTGTCTTTAGACATCTACAATCTATATCACTCTATAAAACTGTGGGAATAAGAAACAAAATGAGATTTATGAATAAGGCATACCTACTTATCTAATCACACATACAAAAACTCCATGTATATTTGCCAAAAGGCGTTCACCAATTCCAACGTGCTGTCATGAGTAACTCCCAGAAACTCGGCAGAAATCCAAGCGATGGGCACCCCGGCGGCGGGGGCGACGCGCCGCGCGGGGCGGAGGGCGAGCGGGGTTACTGGCGCCACTGTCGGGCGTCAGGTGCGCGCGTGTGTGTGCGTGCGGCGCCAACACACACACACACACACTCACACGCATGCACCACACAGATATCACACTATCAACTCTGTTCCTACCTACCGACTCGAGATTGTAAATTTACATTTCCTTACTAATTGTAAGTATTTTTAGTGAACATAATTTTTGTTTAATATAATATATAGTTTTATCTATTTTTCAGGTAAGTTTGTGATTAGTTAATGGAACGCTGATAGTGGCGTGACTTAGTCGTAATCAAATAATAACATTCTTTGCCAAATAAATAAAAACAGCAGTTTTAGCAAAAAATTCTATACTTACATAATTATGGAATAAATTAAATTATTACTACGATAACGTGCGCCTGACGACTACCAAAGATCTGCCAAACAAATCAATCAGGTACCTAATTAAACAACTAAACCATAAAATCACAGCTGGTAAGTTTTCTATTTAAGATGCCTGTTAAGGAATCTTTGATATAAAATGATCCCGTCACTATTTTATGGCAATCCTTCGTGCGGAATGTGCTGAGTGTAAAGACACATCAAGTTCATAAATAACTCGCCTGTCCGAAGCCAGATAGCGCCGAAACTGCGGTCGCGCGAGCAATTATCAGTTACTGCATAACTACATCCACGCTAATAATGCGCTTGATCATCTCCGCGCGCCGCATGACTGCATCCAATACTTTTATTGCGTTACTTTATTATTATACTTGAGTATGTTCGCAAACAAGACATTGACGCCAGTCAATTGACTAGACTAAACTAAAATTTCCTAAAATATACAATATCCATCCTTTTTTAACTGATGAAAACAAAAAGAGAGGAGACCATTTTAGAACTGTCAAATTAGGCTAGTTTAGTAAGTTTGGCCTGACCTAATCGAGGTCAGTATGTTTGTTTTTTGACGCCGTCTATGTCCGCGAATCAACTAAACCACTCATTGTTTTTAGGGATCTGTTCCCAAAGGGTAATAATGTTGAAAACAGTGTAGTTGGCAGCCCTATTTACTAACACATACATTTTATCAACATAGGACAAATAGATTGGTGAACTTTGTCCATATATATATATATATATATATATATATATATATATATATATATATATATATTTATTATATGTCTTTTCCAATACATTCTATATACAATATACTAAAAACGGTCATGTAGTTTTTTAATCATTTCTTTTAACTATTACCAATTAACAAACGATAAATAGGTACTGAATACGCACCCGCATCAGCTGTTCCTGACATCTTTGAGACTCATCTCCAATGAATGTAAAACTTCACTCTATCAATATTTGCTGTAGAATGAACAGTTCAATTATATAGTTCATATTTCTACACATTTTATAGACTTCACTTACTTTTAACCCCTAGAAATATGAACATCTATGTTTATAGGTACACTGAATGAAAAAATCGACGAAAAAGTTCATATATTTCTTAATTAATTCATGCTATTCTTAGAATAAAATAATCTACTAAACATCAACTATAAATCTAGCTGTAACCATACTTATTTAAGAACTTTTATTTTTAGTGAAAATCGCGCGTTATATTTCGTGCTCGCGTCAAAGTTTTGTCAATTATTTAGCAAGATGGCCGCGCGCGTTACTACGGCCGGCACCCGCGCGAATGAAGGCAGCGCGGGAAATAACTAAACAAATTGCAGATTGAATGCGCGCGCAAATTCTGTTAGCGGCAAATGGTGAATGGAAATGCGTAACCTCATTTGCGTAGTTTACGAGCTCGTCCCTTGTTGTTTACTAAAGAATGCTATGAGAAAGATCTCCAATTTGGTATCGCGTCACGTTAGCGGCGAAAGAAATGCAATACAGCACTGTAGTTTTCATTTTAACAATATTTTAGTAGTATTGGTTTTGTTTTGATAGCATTGAAGCAACGAACTGTCAAAGCGAAACTCTGAAACCTTTGTTTGACAACTTATTTCATACTGTTTCAGCGCGGGTTCTCTTAAGGTGATGGTTCCCAAATAGATGCGTTTTTGTTACCATTTTCTAGCATTACCGTATATTGTGCCATGTTGGAAGTTAATACATCATGTAATACATATACTCAAGCAAAGCATGATGTTTCAAAATGCTTATCTTAGTTTACCAAACCTTAATATATTTTTGAAGATTCCTGATGAAGATGTTTTTCCTCAAGAAATTTCATAATAGCGTACAGGTTTCCTCCTAAAAAGCGTTTACAGTGTAGGTACTAAAAAAGAAAATTGTTTTTATCTGAATCGGAAGGGTGAATTCGAACGGCATTGCCATGATGGTTGCTACGGAAAGAGAACTTATAAAAAAAATATTCTTCACTGTCAGGAGCAGCTGCTTAATAAAAATATGTAACTATGAATTTTTCGATTGATTATGTAAATATGAATTTTTCGTTAATTTTAGCGTCTCTAAGAAAACAGAAAAATACTTTAAAAAAACAATAACTGGAATAAAAAGTAAACATTTTATTTCAGTAATTTTTTTTAAAAGTATTTTCCCTGTTTTCTTAGAGACGCTAAAATTAACGAAAAATTCATCCATATTAGTTTGAGAAAAATAGGTCAAAATAGTTAGACTTATAAATAAAATAAGCAAAACTTTTTTTTTATTTATTACAATTTTTTAAGTAAGTTTTACCTAACCCAGCGAACCTCGTCATAATGTCATCAATGATATGAGCTGCCAACTGCTCACGATGGCGGAATTTTGAAGGGTGCAACTCGCACGATATTCAACGAACGAACTCGAACGATAGTTTCTACGAAATTTTCTCAATTTTTTTTAATGTTTTTACGAGGTGCGAGTAATCATTATTATAAAAGTTTAATGAAATCGAGTTATTATTATTCTATAATGAGTAAAGTTATATTTTAATTGAGTAATTACTACATACTTCACCTTCTGTACAATAGTAATCTTTGAACTTTCGGAAAAGTACGAAGTTCTCTGAACTTACATTACTCTATGTCAATATCCAAACTGTGCATAAGACACCATCTATCTATACAGTTGACAAAATTATAGACGGCAGGCCAATGCCCGCTCATTTGTTTCGCCCAGAATCAAACAGATGGCAAGCCATAGGTAAGTATCAGTACATACTATTATTTATTCCGTGGCTCAATTCTCGATTGCGTTTGTCTATACCCGTCGCCTTAATGTGCGTTGGTTACTAAGTTCTAAAACTACTAACTTTGTTTAAAAGAGCATTTTTTTATTATTTTCTCCTGTTAGTTCAGCCTGAGCTTCTAACTTGTAAGCTATAAAAATAACGTGTTATTATTAGGTATATCATTTTCTTAAAGGGAGCATTTAAGAAAATCATATACTTATATAAATTATATATGCTGAAACGTGTTACAGAAATTAAAGATTCAGTAGATCAAACGACGTTACGAATATATATATATACGGTTAGGTTTGATGAGAAACGCGATGCGATATTTTTGACATACTTCCAAGTTTAAAAAAAAAAATTTGGCCTTAACTGTTTAAATCAACACGTTATAAAAGTTTAATTTAGATATTATTGATTTTTTGAAAACAACTCGTTTCGTAGACCAATCTTGATAGCATTCGTTTGTTGTTTGTTTGTTTTTAGCATCAAATCTCATTGGACTTTATTTGTAATGTCACCAAATCTAGTCAATTCTCCCTGCGTCAAAATTAAATTAGCATTTCGAATGCTAATTTAATTTTGACGCAGGTCGACTTTCAAAACTGGTACATGTCTTGAAGCAAGTTCTTTATAAAATAAATAATACGCTCGAAGAGTTTTCAAATTAATACTTTATTAAACTACACAGTTGTTACTTACACTATACTATAAAATACTAAATTCTCTTTTTTCCTTACACACATAATAAATGCGAAAGTGTTTGTTGGTTTATTGAGCTGCAGACAAACAGAGACATGATTTTTTGCACAGACATAATTTGAGGACTGGAGAGATTGTTATGTTCTGACATTGAATCATTCATGTCTCGACAACACTAAATGACCACTACAACGGGTTCGTTCCGTGCCTACTCTAGGTGCAACTATTCGCTCTCCTTGCGTCCGCCTCCTCACTGTAAATAACAACTGACATGCAACTGACCCGTTCGGAGCGTCCGTTAAGTGCAACTATTTAACGATCAAAATAGCTCTGACTGACGTTTATCTGACAGTTGACAATACATGGCTATAGTAATAAAGGTTATTTTCCCGTGAAGTGTGAGGTAGAGTTGCTGTCAGAGTAAATATTCTACTAACGCGTTCGGTACCTACTGGCAGGGTAAAAAACAACGAAACAACTACATGGAACACGATAATAAAGCGTAGTAGTTCAAACACAACTAGACTTCTACTTATTTAAGTTCCGGGGAGAAATAACCTCCTTGTGCCGTACCGCGTGGGTTCCCCTTGCAAAAGATTTCAACGCATGCTCTCCAAGATATCAACGATCGCGTGTATACTAGGGGTACATGTTGTATTAAACTTTTCAAAACAATTGTAATTTATAAATATATAAATATATTTTAAATTGTATTTATGTTCACCAAGCATTTATTTTCACCCGACTGCGAAAGAAGGAGGTATGTATGTATATTGGACGCATTTAGTACGCCCTGATCTAAACGGCTTATCGGATTTTTATGTTGGTGATGTCAATAGATTCATCTTAGTCGTTAGAGTGACAATGAGAACATCAAAATTAAAACGAAGAAATTAAGTATATGATACACAGGTTTAACAATTTAGCAGTCGGGTTTTTTCGACCACGCTTCTAACCTCTTGCTAGCTTCTTTAATTTCAAGGTAAAAATGACAATAATCAAAAAAGTTTTTTGTTTGAAAGCTGTCGTGATCAAGGTAGTTCTTAGCTACTCGTATAATATAAGAAGATTTGTTCAGGTGCCTGATGATCATCAGCCACGTTTACGGTTTTCGGGCATATTTACGCGACTTCCCGAAAGGAGAGTATTGTTTTCCGAGAGTATATTTGTATGTTTGTTTGTAAGTCAGTAAGTATAACTCTTTGTGAACCTCCAAAGCTTAAACACGTTTTAGACTAAATGTAATATGTGACGTATCATTGTATTTGTCTTTATCTGATTATACAATGCATTCCATGATTTCTTTCGTCGAGGATCAATGGCCTAAAGATTTTGTGGTTGGTTTTTTTTTGAAATCGCTTCTAACTATACTGTAATAAACGTGAATTGTTACGTACATAGCTATTAGAATTTACAACTCACTTGTTTTACCTTCAACTAACGATCGGCATATATTAAGTTTCGTAACTTATTGTACTTAATTCATTAAATGTTTTGCAAAAATAATATATTTTGTATATTAATATTACTTAAGATGTTCTTATAAGGTAATTTATGAACTGAGCAAAATGGTAGATGCCAATTCTGATATAATTTTATATTTGGAATTTGTTTTTAAATCTAATTAACTGGAAAATATGTGTTTAATCTTAATGGTTAATCTTAATGATAGACATAAGATAGCGTCTAAAAACTTACCGCCCCGGTTCGATAAATCATATGATTTTTTCGTAATAACTTTACTATTGTATGTTATAGCGTTTTTTAAATATATTTTACAAGTTTTAATTATTAATTTGTTGTTATATATTTTGTAGTTGCACAAAATTGTTTTATTTTCAAGTTAGTGGACGAGGAGTCCATTCAAGTCATTTTTGTCTTGTAAATCAGGTGTTGGTGTGGCGATGGGCGCGTATTGGCAGGTCGCCGGAGACGCTCGGCGGCCGCCCGCCCGCCGCCTGGCTCGCGCCGCCCGCCGCCGGCTGGGCGGTAGCGGCGGCGCTGGCGGCGGCTGTAGGGCGGACGCCTCTAACCACCACTCTTATCGTGTGGGACAACTGTGCTCATACACTGATCATCTTAAAAATATGTGAAAAATAATTGTATAAGGAATACACTGTCAAAAAACGACTAATAAAGCAAATTAGGTTGGTTACGTGCATTTAAAAATGAAATTAATTAAAAAAAATCACTTCAATTCAGCAGGAATTTATTTAGGTTATTTTAATGATATACTACTGGAGCGCTTTTAATAAAATGTATGTGCCTAGAACCATTACGAAAATATAAGAATTGATAATTTTCTTTCTTTTTAATATCCGCTTAAAACGAAAATAACTGATTTAGAATCAAATTTTTTTACAAAAATGTATACTCACCTAGACAGTGTTATTTAGTAATAAAAACTTATTCTGTACATCCATATCTGTTGAAACATATTGGACAGATTATAGAAGATGTAATCTCAGAGTGCAACGAAGCGGTTTAATATTACCTATCTGCGTTAATAAATGTATGGGTAAAAGTTTATCTCCTTCACATACCAGAGGACAATCTAGGTATTAGTAGATGTTATGTCTAGTTAGGAGCAAGTAAACAAGCAATTTGTATAGGTTACAGGCGTCGGTCGGGCGGGACAATATTGCTAATTATTTTTTGTTATATTTATCTATTTATTATACATAGTAATCACAACATTTTATTTTTGCAAAGTGATCGACAACCATTTTGAGTTAACGTAAAGAATATCACGTAAAGAAGAGTTCATACTTAAAATACCAGATTTTTATATTCACTTTCTTTCGTGTTATTTACAAAAAAAAATATGAAAAAAGTTCTCGTATTTATGTTAAGATTGTCAGATGCTACCAATAAAAAATATTATTGTATCTGTCATCTGTGAACCATATCAAAAGAAACAACGAAAATACAGATAATTAATGATATAAATTTTACGAGCTTTTGACGAGAATACCATTATACTGTACTTTTCTTATGTTTTCAAGAATCTCTAAAAACCATTCTGAATTTTAAGAAAAATATGAGTTGTTTTTTTTCATTAGTCTTATTATAGTGATAAACATGGGGGGTCAAAAATTTGAAATGTTGTCAATTATCTGTCCATAGAATATGCGAAAGCCGAAGTGCAAAAAATGTACTCATCCCACCCAGGTGAGCAAAACGTGTTTAGCGTCTCTATCTATTCTGAAAAAAAATGCTTGCATCTTTCGATATGTTTATATTTCAATAATATGATTTGTTTAATCGCAGTTCCCATTTTTCAACTTATCTTGTAGAAACTTGGTGTCCAAATTCTTATTTATTTTCCGAATATGGGTGAAAGTTTGCCACTAGCACCACTGGCGGGCTGTTTTAAATATTAGTTGTAAGAGACTGCCTAGAGACATAAGATCGCCAAAATGTGTACTTAAGAGAATCCATCTCGTATTTAAATCTAGTTTACCACGAACACTAGACGATTATCACTGTCGTTACATCATCATTTATCATCAGCTGAAGATGGAAATAGACCTACTACATTAATAAACATAACTGAACGTGTAAAACGTGTGACAATATTTTACGTTGTTAGTTTGTCCATCAAAGTGAACATCTTATATAACAAAAAAATTTAAAAATGCGTATTGCGAATTCTGTATTATATTATACTAGCTGTGCCCCGCGGTTTCACCCGCGTAGTTCCCCATTGGATTGTCGAGATAATGGTGGAACTACTTTTTTATAAGTCGGTTAAAAAGTATCCTATGTCCTTTCCCCTTTTCTTTTCTTACATGTGCACAAAATTTCATCCAGATCAGTTTAGTGATTTTGGCGTGAAAGCGAAACAGACAGACAGACAGAGTTACTTTCGCATTTATAATATTAGTTAGGATTCAACTCGGTCGATCACGTGACCAATTTTTGTATGGAGGCGGTTTTTTTTTTAATTTTGATTTTTTTATTCTGCATTTGGTTCACTTTGATGAGTAGACTAACCCCCTTAAGTACTATCACTCTTTTCTGTTACACGTTGTATGTATGTAGGTACTGTACGTATTTTCCTGATGATATATGATCGCTAGAACCTTCATCTACCTCCATTCCAACAAATCACAAAAACAACAAGCAAACATTAAGTTCTTCATCGACTTGGTAATGAGCACGCATGGGCGCCTACCTCCCGCCACCGCTGCGCGATCAATCACCAACGGTTTAGCAATCCATCTTGCACTGCATACCACTTTATCATCGACCCTCCAATGATTCGGCTGTAAACTGTATCAGTACTACATTACCTTCTCTCAAAAAAGAACGTATTACAGTCATTTTCACACGTTTTTACTAGGAATTCTATTTGATAGAGTCTGCGTAAAACTCCAGCTAAGTATCCAGTTATAAACGATTTGTATAAGTAGCAGCGTATGTTTAAAATTTTGGTAGTCTTTGCATGACGACGTAGAATTTTCGACAACAATTTTATAATATAATTCGGTATAATTAGAATAGTTAATAAGTTGTAAATGACACACATTACTTCATTTATATTTTTCTCATTTAAGTAAGCATTGCTCAATAACAGTAACTGTCATCAATTAACTTAATCAAATATATCAATCAAAAACACAAAAGTATTGTAGCGAGGCTGAATATTGTTGACGTCTAGAGCCACGGCCGCCCGTCGCCGGCGACGACGACACTGAGACGCTACATTTTGGCGCCAAACCCCTCTGTCGGGCGCCATCTTGTCACATTCGTATGATTCTTGACAATAAAAATAATTTGGTTCAGTTATGTCCGCTCATTGGTGTTTAATAAGTAGCCGAAACGTTTGCTTGAATATTTTTGTGTGTTGATTTGCTTGAATTGAGTGTTTGTACTTACCTACCTACTATCTCAAGAACTTGTTCTTGGGCATTAACACTTAACTTAAACTTTTTGCTCCTTACATGTTTGACCTCTTTGCAGGTGAGAAGTTAAACCTCGTTACAATAAGACACTATTTTGCCCTGCAAATTGCTAGCGACTTCAGAGGCCTAAGTAGTGGGTTGGCAACTTAACATCTGCTTTGAGAGCCGGCGGCACAGACCAGAGGTCTTGAGATCGATTCCCGGCAGGGACAGGAGTTGTAACGACGAGATTTACTATGACATTAATAATACTTCGTTTAAGTTTAAATATACAGGATTATCAGTTAGGGGTGTACGATGTATGGCGAAAGGGGATAACTATACTCGTTATTACGAGCAACTTTCACTATGGGACCAACTCTGAAATAATAAAAAACAGCTGTCCTATACAATGATAAGTACATGATTTTTTTTATATCAGAGTTGGTCCCATAGTGAAAGTTGTTAATTTGGGAGTGTAGCGACCCCCTTTCGACTTAGTACACCCTTTGCCGCTAGCCCTGTATGAGTAAAGCCCCTGCTTATAATTAATTAGGTATGTCATCTTTTACAAGTTCGAAGGTATGTAGGTACTTACTATCTATCTTATAAAAATATTCATAAATACATAAGGCTCTTTTTAATCAACTTTAAAAGGAATAATTTCTCTGTTTGATCGTGTTTGTTACCAGATTTCTCTGACCACTAGGACCAATATAAATAATATATATTCCATGCCCATTATATATACCTATATTTTATTAAATTAAACCAGATGTTTTATTTATAAATACATAAAAATGTCTGAGCTAATAAAGTATTAACTTGTCCAGCATCAACCAACTAAGGCACAGTACAAAGCACAGTTATGATAAGTTTGAAGTAACATTTAGTAATTAGGTTTTTTTTTTAATTAATTTGTTTAGTAGTCAGTTTAAAGAATCATAATGATGTATATATTTTTTATTTGTAGCCTGAGGTCGAAAACTTTGAATAAGTCTACATAAGTCTCGATATTAATATCTAGATAGCTAGTCTAGTGTCTGGGAGTTTTTGTTATGTTATTGTATACGTTTCTTAGCATCAAAACACAGGAGCAATCCTTCTAGGGAGCTGTAAGTTTTAAAGCGTAAGCACTAAATTTATGCAGACCCTTATCAAATTGAAATGGGCTTTAATTTTTCATACAGGTAACATTTTTGTTTAAATAACAAGTGACCTGCATCCCTGTACCACATGTTCTCCTGTCTCATCCACTGGTGGAGCTGAGGCATTATGTCACGAAATCAATAAACATCCTTCCTCCCCTAATTTATATAATAGTGACACGCGCTATGCAATGCAAACACTCAAAACAGTTGGACAGTAGTCGGGCCACTAGAGTAGCGGGAGAAAACATATCCGATACATGCAGCATGCAGTTTTCTGAAGAATATAAAAATTAAAAATCAATCTTCTTCTTTTTCTTAATTTGCTCATAGGACAGGGTTAAAGCCACTGATGCCATACCGCCTTATCTACAATTCATTCATCTCTTTTTGAAGCTCGCGGCCTTGATCATGCTGCTGTACGTACTGTTAAGACGAAGTCTCCCATCCATAAAAAAACGGTTTCAATATACAGACTTTTATTTTCACTCTTCACTTGTTTTATGAAAATTCCAATATAAAACCGCGCGCGAGACACGTAGATTAGAAGGAATAAACTGTTCTAGCCTACGGACCTAACCTAGACTAGGCTGAGAAACAGAGTAACCCTACATGACTGACTGCGGGTAGTCAGCAAAATTGCAACACGTTATATAGCTATAATACTGCAGAATCGCCAATAGTCAATAAATAAGACAGTATGCAGAGTCAGCATTTAGCAGAGTTGTTACAGTACAATTGTTGAAGATGTACTCGTAGTGCGCCTCACAATATCTCGCCACTTTCCTTTGTCCATGATCATCTAGTTATAACTCAATTAAAAGATCGCTCTCTGATCGGTCCATCGCATCGTCCGCGTTGGGGCGACGTGATTGTTCCCATATAACTTTTCCTGGACGATATGGGTGTGAAAATAGTCTAGATACATCGAGTTTTATTCTTCTGATACATCTTTGTTGGCTGTTGGCCGACCAGTTCCGAGAACTTATCGTGATATTTAATCGGTACTTGCTATATTAATCGGTGCCTGGATCGTTTAGGTTCCTTTCATTTCTGTTTAGATAGCTGCTGTAGTTTGTATGTCAATGGCCTAAATTAATTGACAGTGTACTCGTAGAGACTAGCAACGCTTATACGCTGTACAAAATACTGCTATCTTGAAAAGACTTTAAGGAGGATATCTGACATGTATACTAACATAAATTATACAAGGATAGCAATTGGATAGTTTCTTAGCTAGATGTGATGGCCCGCCATGAAAGCGCGCGCCGCTCGGGCCGGCCAGCGTCGGGCGCCTTGCTCCGGCGCCGCGCCGCCGCGCCGCTCAGCCCCGCGTCTTTCTGCCCTACCGTTTATTATAAACATACCTACTCGTACTACTTATATTGATCTATTTTTACCTAAACACATGCCCGTGCGAGCACAGCGTGGGGCATCTTTACTTTTTCGGGGAATATAAGGTTAACCAACTGACACCTACGCGGCTACCGAATTGGGATAGGGATTGGCAGGAATCGTTACAATTATCGTTATTATTCTGATATTTTACAGTTGGTTACAAGAAGATATAGGTAATTTCTTAGTATATTAGAATTGGTTTACGATAAAAATGTAAAGTATACGTTATAATAGCCGTCTGAAGCAAAGAGCGTTGGGCTCCCTCTACCATACCTACACCGTAGAAGAAACTGATTTATTTTACCCTTATCTGAGGTTTGAGAAGAAGTTTGAAGAACTAGATGTTACGAGAAGACTGTTAGGACCTCCTGTAACTAAATAAGGACAAATGATAATCAAACAGGGGCTCCAGAAGGGTGGCGTC
This sequence comes from Ligdia adustata, assembly GCA_947049295.1. Lineage (NCBI taxonomy): Eukaryota > Metazoa > Arthropoda > Insecta > Lepidoptera > Geometridae > Ligdia > Ligdia adustata. The sequence continues at coordinate 14,488,466 of OX346221.1, forward strand.
ACGATGAAAAAAATAAATTACCTACGTAAATAACATTTAGATGTAAAAATCGTTCATTGAGAAAGAATATATAAATATAAACACATACATAATTAAGTACATAAATAATCTAATGGCTTCAGCCTGGTTTGTTACTTACTTAATAATATGAGAAAATATGTAGCTAATCTTCAAAAGTACTTATACTTTTAATATCCATTCATATATACCGGTACATGGTAGAAGTTCCACGGACTCGCACAAAACGCTTCGCGTCTACTTTTATTGTGCGAACTGCCAGGTTGTGGAATTCTCTGCCAAGTTCTCTATTTCCCGATAGCTATAATCTTGGTCTCTTCAAGTCGCGAGTGAATCCGTTTCTTTTAGGCAAGCGCGCTACATCATAGACCGCACCGTCACTTTACATCAGGTGAGTTGCAGTCAAGCGTAAGCCTATCAATTATAAAAAAAAATATGTATAGGGAACTAATGATTATACATACCTGAAATGAAATGCCAACACATATTTGAGGCTTGCTATTTCCGAACACAGCATGAATAGCCCAAAGGACGTTCTAACCCAAAAGAGCTACCTAAATCAAAGGACCTACCTAACTCAAATGACCTACCTAACTCAAAGTACCTACCTAACTCAAAGGACCTACCTAACTCAAAGTACCTACCTAACTCAAAGTACTTAGCTAACTCAAAGGACCTACCTAACTCAAAGTACCTACCCAGACCAAAAGACAAACCTAGCACAAAGGACGTACCTAACGTAATTGATAATTTTTTTTTACTTAGTTAAATCGATCACAATTAATATTGTATTTATATGATGATATTTAAAAAAAAATTATTTAATTATTATTTTACGAAGTATTTTAAAATACTGTAATTATTATTTGTTTTTGAGTATGACTAACCCCAGGGACATACTCGTACCTAGCCCAAAGCGCGTACCTACTCTCAGAAGTCCCTCACCTCAGGTCGCCATTGCCGATGCCGTCACGAGCAGCAGTAGCGCCGGACAGACAGACGAGACGGTCACGTCACCACGTGGGATGCAAGACACGGGTACTCATTCCTTTCACTATTATCTTTAACATATTCAGTTCACAATATTAATATTCAAATACTTAATACTCAAATAGTTTATTACAAAAACATGGATAAAACATACGTACAGATCTTAAATATCAATAAAGGTATGGTGCGTTGAATGTCATATAAAACCCATCCTGGGCATCGCAATAGAATGTGGAGCAGAGCGGAGCAAGCCGACTTATTTAATTTTAAAGATTTATCATTTTAGTATTCGAATACATTATAATAAAACTTTTTTTATGCAATTTTCTAAACATTTTGTCTTTTGTTTGCATTTTAAGTTTGGACCTCCTTACCGGTTAACGTTAGGCATAAAAGATTGCTTGCTCTATCTACCTAGAATATCGACGCCATTGCTTGCTTTTATTTTCGCTTTCACCTATAAGGCTATTCAGCTTTAGCCTATAAGGCCACTGAAGGAATTTTATGATTGGAACAGCTTTGTGAGACTGAAGACTACCAATTTACCTATGTTGACTTCGGTTATAATTGAACTTGTGTTTTTGTAAACTGTGGAAGACGAACTCGCGATCTCAATATTTTTTCTCACTTTTCCAGCGCGTGCTTTGGTTAGACAGACTGTAGGAAAGACTTCAACGCGCTCAGTACCTAGTGTAGTACCTAACCAATGCTGTGCCGTGCTTGGCTACTGTTCCTTTGATATACCTGATGACTAAACAAATAGCTTTGCAGGGCTAGTCTAAGAAGCAGCTTGCATCAATCATTTATAGAAAAGAATAAATGATAAATATACTTACCTATCAATTTAGTTAATGCTATGTTTTTTTTACCAAAATATATCCTTTCTTTAGCTTCTTCTAATCTCAGTCGATCGTTTTTATTTGCCGTTACAAATTATAATGATAATGAAAAATGATGATAATCCTCATAGTACTATATCATACTGCGGGCAAGTAGTGGCATTTTCTACCTAGGCCTAGTAACACGTAAAAATTACGTTTGTAAATCCTGTTTCATTTACTTTAATATTTTCGATCAAGTACCTTCTCACCATTCACACCTGGCTCAAAAATGTATTTGTTCAATATTACTCCTCCCGTCCTCTCCCGACAAACCTACATAATAATTTGTAAGCTGAGTATAACAATCGAGGAGCAGATATTGGAACAAACAACATTAGTACTCGTATGACATCAGCTGCAGGCGCCGCGCGCCGCCGGCGGAGCGGGGCCGCCGCGCCGCCCCGGCTCCGGGACCGGCGCCCCGCGGTCCACGGGGCTCCGTGTCGGGTGCGACACCCACACGAGCGGCGCGATCCGCGGAATAGTCGCCTTGACGCTGGCGGCTGGATGCAAAGCGTCGCATTGGGATTCTTCGTACGAAATGTAGGAAACGCTACTGTTGTGTCTTGCGGTTTAATATTATATCACCTCATGTTAAAAACTATTTTTTAAAGTTATTAAAAACAAAATATTTTTTATTTTATTCCCTCACTCCTTTTCTCTTCCTTGCGATTGGATCCACGCAGTACGATGTGGAAAAGTATTACACGTTACTTTTTATTATAATAAGATGAAAACCATTGAAGTATTCAATACTTTGAAAACTCGTATTAAGATAAATTGGACAGTTCATAATGCCGTCCTTTTTTAATGATTGCTTCTTGCTGAGTAAAATGTCCCTACACAAATTAGTTCTGATTCCATTTGCCGCCTTCGGCTGTAAGCTCAGGCAAAATAGTGTCAGTTTTACACCATTTTCAAGTAGGAAGAAATATACAGTTTGTTCCTTACTCCTGTCACGAGTATGACGTCTCATCATTAACATAATTTATTTGTCGTAAGCCTTTACTTCAAGTCAAATTATCTTACGATAGTGGAATAAATCGCTACTCGCTCCGCTCATCACCATACGCCACCATCCCCAGGCTCACTAATGATTGCTCATGATTTATTTCGTAGCTCATTTTTATAGTTGCCTGGTTTTCGCCAAAAGGCGGGAAGGTGTACCAAAACCAGACGACTTATTATTTAAATACATTATTGTATCCAATTGTTTTTATCAAGTTTCTGCCATGTTTAGACAGAGATGTTAATGATGTCTTCAGACATGTTTTTGTGTAAGTAATAAAGCTCTTGGCTTTGTCTCTCGTGTTTTCTTTATCTTTGCAACTGGCGACTTGACGGCGGCGGGTGCAAAAATGGTACACATTATTATATAGTTTTGGGTTATTTTTATCCGTCTCTCCCTACGCAACTACGATATGTAAGTAGCTACCTAGTTAATACATATTGATCAGATTAGTGATTACCTAGCTAGGTAAGAGTACATTATGTACTGTGAAATAATATTATCATTTTTATTTAGAAAACTAACGCATGTTTGATTCATATTGTTTAAGAAAACGGGTTTTCACGCGTAGGTACCTACCTGATTGTTGGAAAGGTTAATATAATGATGCTATCGAAATTGTCGTCAATTTTAACGGACTTCTAAATAGAGAGGTTCACTGAATACTATATATCAGAAGTACTTAGTGTGACATAAATAATAATAAATTAATAATATAATATAATAAAGGAAAATTAATAATATGGGACAACATCCACACAAAGGTCTTCAGGTCCCAAACTAGCTAAAGCCTGTGCTATGGTAACCTGATGACTGATATACATACATACTTATTTATATATACATACATACTTATTTATATATATATATATATATATATATATAATAAACACTCAGACACAGGTCAAACAGACATGTTTATATACACAAATGTTTGACCTGATGTTTGATCGAACCTGAGACCAGCGGCGCAGAAGGCAGGGTTGCTGCCAACTGCGCCAACCGGACAATTAAATTTGATTAATATCGGTTTACAAGTTCCGCTTTTAATACAAATTAAGTGTAAAATAATATATTGTTCACTAAATTGTTTTTTAATCAATATTTATACTTATTTATGTACTATGCATAATTTCTTAATAACAGTATTTTGTATTTAGGTAAGTTTATGCTAAAAACCGATATTCGTGTCTTTCTATTGTCTTTCCCATCCTAGGAAGGAGTGACCCAGCTGAGATCAGTTAAGAACCACTAGTAGATAAAAGCAGGCACACTACAAGGTTCTTATGAGGATAACGTTGATACTTATAAAGGAAAACAACGAAGCATTGGAAGGCAATGTATGTGCATTTTTATACGAACGCTTTAGAGTAGGTACGTGTTTAACCGGATGCTGCGGCGTATTAAGACAGCTATAGACCGCCAACATGTCCATACAATAAGATATAGCTCATTTCTACCTTTTGATGTTGTGCGATTCCCGTGTTTTTTTTTTCACATAGCTAACACATTATTTACTACGCTTTACCGTTTTATTTTTTTCTGTCTTTTATATTTATATCACTATAAAGTTAAAAGTTTCCTAAACACTCATATTTTTGCGCTGATAAGATGCTATTGAAAGCCTTTATTATGCAGAATTCAATAACTTTTTTCAAAATAATAAAACGTGTAGTGAAGCGATTGACACCAATAACAAAAAATATGTTACAATTTAGGAGGTGAAAAGAGGTAGGCCCCGGAACGAAAATTCTATCAGAAACACGAAAACAGCGAAGGGTCGGTGATCGTCTTAATCTGGATTAAAATGTGCATGTCCAAAAAGGAGGAGGTACTTAATTCGACTGTGTGTTAGTTTGTCATTTCTCGGAGACGGCAGGGCCGATGTGAACATTTCTTATATTGTTTCAAAAGCCAGCACCCATATTCACAATGAGTTCCCGATCGGATTCGAAAAATTTGCAACACGAATTACGAAAAATTATTAGAAGATCCATAATTATTACTTTGAAAATCGATTTTAGATCTAAGCTAAAATAATAATCACTATTTGATATTTTAGATTGCGTAACAAGCTTCGCGTAATTCGTGTTGCAAAGTTTTCGAATCTGAGCGGAAACTCATTGTGAATCTGTGTGCAGGTATATATATCTCGCGATTGCTTTGATTTAAATTATATCATACTCTGTCCAGAGTTTTGATTATCAAATCGACATGACTGAAAAAGTTCTATCAGAGTAATGGAAGCCGGTGATAACATATTTTTTAAATGACTTGTTATTAATTGATGGAGTCAGGCGTTACTTTGCGGAAATCCATTTATAATAAGATGGTATATACAAAATATTTAGTGTTTTTCCGCCTCGTCTTGATGTCAGCGTGAGAAATCGAAAAATATTTTTGTTTTTATGGTGTGGTTCCTCCTCACCACCGCCACACCTCACCTTATTATTTCTCTTTCTCTCAGTATCCGACTTCCTCGACACGTGTTTCGCCTTAGCACAAGGCATCCTCAGGAGATGTTGACTCTTCAAGCGCTCGCTTGACTTTCGAGCGAGCGCTTGAAGAGTCAACATCTCGAAACACGTGTCGAGGAAGTCGGATACTGAGAGAAAGAGAAATAATAAGGTGAGGTGTGGCGGTGGTGAGGAGGAACCACACCATAAAAACAAAAATATTTTTCGATTTCTCACGCTGACATCAAGACGAGGCGGAAAAACACTAAATATTTTGTATATACCATCTTATGACTTGTTATTAATTGTGCGAGCAAAGCCTCGCTACATTGATTCTGGCTTACAGTTGTTTCCTCAGTATGTTTGTCTAAAGAGGCGGTAGACATGCTACGACCTCTTCAGACAAACGTGCTGACGCTACCAACACATATTTAATAATTTTGAATCGTCGGGGAGCAAACTGTCAGTTTTCCTGCGTTCGCTGAAAAACTGGCGTCTCTGTCTGTGTATTTATTGCAAAACTAGCGATTCTGTAAGTCTTAATGAGTAATATAGATGGATTATTAACTATTAATGTCTTGTTTATGTGCACAAGTGAGGGCAAGTGATATAAAGACGGAATAACGTTGTTTTAGTGCTCGCGGGAAATCTTCGTAGATACCCTGGTAGTCTCCGTCGCTTTACGAGGGTACATGATGTGACTAAACTTGATTGATTAATACGAGTAACTTGAAAAGTAATAAACTAGGCGCTGGCAAATATAGAAATCATATATGTAGTACCATAATTCAAAAGAAAAAAAATTGTCGGGGATTTTTGACTGAGGTAATATTAGTTCATTATTCCAAATAAAAATGACAAGTACATAAGTTTGTTACGGGCTTTAGCTACTTGTGGCATAGGTACGCCTTATTTGGGTCACTTTACTATATTTTACTAAAAGAGATGTTTCAATAATTTATGGAGCCCCGGCCAGTAGGTACATAATGCCATAAATACGTTAGGGATAAATCAATTATAATCTATCAACCAAATTCAAAGTAACGTAACTTATCGCAGTGTATAAAATCAATTTCAAATCTATTTCCGCTTTACTTACGCAAAAAAGCGATAATCGCGATTTTTAAATCCAATTTTAACATTTGTGACGGGTACAATTGATAGACATTGGTCTATCAACCTCTGATCTCTGGAGTCAAGTTAGGATATAAGTAGTTTTTTTTCAGGAATTCAATAACTTTACTATAATTCACAGAAATCAGATATTTTTGTACACAACGAAGTAGTCATCAGTTAGCCATAGTTGTTTGTTCATAACTGATACAATTACATGAGAAATGTTAAATTAGTTGAAAGGATACAAATAATTTGTATCAATTACAATAGTAACAGAACAAAATAAATAAGTACAAAAAAACATTCATTACAATAATCAAATAACATTCGTCTCGTTTTTTTTTTCGGGTGGAACGTCAAGCGTGACAGTCGGTAAAATTTTACGGTTTTTATATTAAATTTAATTATTGGTTTGATTACTATTTATTTAACCAAAACTGCTTATTTTCCATATATTTCTGTAGATTTTAGTCCAGTTTATTTATTTAACTTAGTTTTTGGTTTGAGTTGTAATCATGGGGGTCGATCCCCCTGACCCTGGTGGTGGTTCACTGGGTTGTTCTGACTTTACTAGCCCTCCTTCTCCTGCCGCATTTACATCAGTGTCTACTTCTGAATCAAGGAGAGAGAAGAAAAAACACCGCCGTGATTGTTCGAAGCGACGACGTCAGTCGCCATCGAGTGATAGAATCAGTGGTAGAGAACGATCTCCCATTGACTCCGATGGTTATGAAAATGCAGATGATAAGTTAACAAGTGACCGCCTTACACCAACGTCATCTTTTTCAACAATATTACGTTCGTCGGCATCTATACCGTTGGGCCAGACAGTTAAGGTCAGTGGTTCCCGTGATTCTACTTCCCTTCCCCTTGCACAGAAAAGTGTTATATCACAAATATCGCGGCCTGAGTATTTGCCTTCCGATTGTGGACCATTTATTATTCATGTACAAAGAAAAGAATCTTCGCCTGCCGCTGGGACTACACTACATCCGGTAAATTTCGGTCGTTTTTTATACTCACGAATGAGGGAATTTCAGGGTGTTGTTGACGGCTCCATCAAAAGTGTCGGTCGTAATCGAATTTCGCTGTCTTTTCATTCATGTGCCACAGCCAACGATTTCTTACAGTCTGCCTCTTTAGACAAAAACGGCTATAGAGCCTTTATTCCGTCATTCAATGTGACTCGCCTGGGGCTTGTTCGGGGTATCCCAGTTGATTTGTCTCCTGAGGATATAATAAAAGAGATGACGGTTCCCAAGAGTTGTGGGCCTATTATAAAGGCACGCCGCTTAAATTTTAAGGTGGTTATTGATGGGGTGGTTTCCTGGAAACCATCGCAAACCGTTGTTCTAACTTTTGATGGGCAGGTTTTCCCCTCAAGGGTGTTCCTCCGCTACAACTCCTTCCAAGTAGAACGTTACTCCCTGCCCACTATTCAGTGTTTCAACTGCTGCCGTTATGGACATACAAAAACTTTGTGTCGGTCAAAGCCAGCCTGTTTTAAATGCTCCCAACCTCATGTTGGTGATTCATGCAACATTGAGCCAGGCAATGCAAAATGTGTATGGTGTCGTGGAAACCATTTTGCCACTAATAAGGTCTGCCCTGAAATGTCTCGACAAATAGCCATTAAATCTACTATGTCTCAAAATGATATTTCATATGCAGAAGCTTCCAAGCTGCACCCTCTTTCGAAGCCATCTTTTGCTTCAGTCGCTTCTACGCCTATGGTTCTTGCATCTCCTTCTTCTCAATTGTCTGTTTCTAAAAACCTTGTCACGGAGCCTGTCAGGGTAAACTATAGAGGTAAATCTTCCAAGCTTGTTAGTTCGTCTCCTTCTTTTTCAGCTGGTTATGACCATCAAGCGCATGCTAAAATTATTAAAGATGATTTCTCAGGTGCTGCGCCAAATGGGTGCGCTCTTTCTAATCCGCCAAACTCTTCTAACCCGCCGTCTGTTCAGGAAATTATTTCTGAACTTGTGAAACTCCTCAGTCTTTTGTCTTCTCTCCTTAATAATAATGCTTCTTCATCTCAACCTTCACCGTCCAACGCTGCTTTTAATCTTAATTCCTTGATCTCTCTTCTCCAAAATGGATCTGTCCATTAAATTCCTTCAATGGAATAGTCACTCCTTGAATAATAAATCTTCTGAACTGATTTACTTAATAAATAAGTACGATCTTAGTGTCCTGTCTGTTTCTGAGACGTGGATTAGGCCTGGTTCTTCTTTTAAGGTTCCTGGCTTCGTTGTCGTCCGTGATGACAGATATGATGGCTATGGTGGTACTCTCCTCTATTTAAGAAATAATATTTCATTTTCTTCTATCTACGTTCCTTGTTATGTTGGTTTCCAGGCAATCGCTGTGCGCGTTAAGGGATTTTCCATCGTCTCTGTTTATATTCCTCATCCCTCCAAATTAATTTTGAGGCGGGTTATCTCAGTTTTGAGTTCTCTCCCAAAGCCTCTTCTGGTCCTCGGGGACTTCAATTGCCATCACTCCATCTGGGGCTGTGGTAAAACTGATGGCTGTGGTTCATATTTGTTAGACTCCTTAGACTCTCTGAACCTTTGTATCCTTAATGATGGCTCTCCTACGAGAAGGACCCGTCCTAATGAATTTCGTAGTGCCGTTGACTTGTCTTTGTGTTCTCCGGAGCTGGCTGCTCTTTTAACCTGGAGTGTGCTTCCATCTACGTCTGGTAGCGATCACTTTCCTATTCTCCTGAAATTCCCTCCTCGTCACTCCAAACCTGTTTCGGCTAATAATCCTCTTCTTAAATTTATTCTGTGTAATAAAGATTCTACTGGCTGGAATAAATTTTATGACCTTACTAAATCAATTTCTTCAAATTCTCCTATCATTAATTCTTCCAATCTTTCCTCATCTTCTGATCATTTAGTTCGTTCGCTGACTGATTGTGCTAACCAATCGTTTCCATCGAAAAAACCTCTATCTAATAAGTTGCCTTCCCTTCCGTGGTGGGACAGGGAGTGTGCTGAAGCTGTCAAAGCTCGTAAGCTTGCTGAGAAAAACTTTAGTCGGTGTATGACTCAAGCAAATTTTACTGAACTAAATAGACTATCTGCTAAAGCTAAACGTTTGTTTCATTCCAAAAAGCGTGATAGTTGGAATTCATTTTGCTCTAGTTTGAGTCCGAGCTCTCCCACATCTGTTGTTTGGATGAAAATCCGTCGTTACAGAAAATCATGGTGTCCATCTTCTCGTTGTTGCAGCCCTTCTCATTCTTGGGCTGAAGCTTTTATGGATAAACTTGCCCCACAATACTGTCCCCTCCTCTCCGAACTCCCTTCCGTGTCTGTCGCCTCATCTAATGATGCCTTGGACTTACCATTTACGTTCGTTGAATTGCAAAATATTTTAAAGTCGGTTAAAGATTCAGCTCCAGGTATAGATGGTGTTCCATACTCCTTTTTTACTAAAGCTAGTGATAGCTTGCAGGCTTATTATTTATCTTTGGTTAACGTTATTTTTGAATCTGGTATCGTGCCTGATAGTTGGAAATCCCAATATATTATTCCCATTCTCAAACCTGGGAAAGATTCGGAAGACCCTAATTCATACCGCCCTATTGCCCTTTCTTCTGTGCTCGCTAAAATTGCTGAACATCTTATTAAGAATCGTCTTGAATGGTTTCTAGAAAGTAATGGTCTCCTAGCTAAGTCTCAGTATGGTTTTAGAAAAGGCAGAAGCACTATGGATAGTCTCAGCATTTTTACTACTGATATTAGACTTGCGTTTACCCGTAATGAATCGATTGTGGCTGCTTTTCTTGATATTTCTGCTGCTTATGACAGTGTCCAACTTCCCATTCTTAAGAATAAACTTCATTTTTTAAAAGTTCCAATTAAACTGTGTAATTTTATTATGAATCTTCTCTCTGAACGTTTTATTTATCTACGTTGTTCAGATCCAGCTATTTCTCCACATAGGGTGATTTGGCGTGGACTTCCCCAGGGATCTGTTCTCAGCCCTATTCTTTATAATGTATATACCTCTGATTTAGAAAAAACGATTGGCCTTTGCCGTATTCTTCAATACGCAGATGATATTCTTTTATACACTTCTGATCATAATATTGACGTTGCTAGTAACTGCATCTCTCATTCTCTTGTTTGCCTAAATTCCTGGCTTAATCTCAATGGTTTAGACCTTTCTCCTTCTAAAAGTAATATTGTTCTTTTCTCTCGGAAGCGTGACCCCCCTGTTTTGGATATTTTATTAAATGGCGTTCGAATTCCTGTTAAGAAATCAATCAAATTTCTAGGGTTAATTCTGGATAACAAACTAAATGGCAAATTACACTGTGATTATGTAGTTGGTAGATGTGAAAAGAATCTTAATATCTTGAGATGCTTATCGGGTGTCTGGTGGGGTGCTCACCCATTTTCCTTAAAACTTCTATATAATGCCATAATTAGAAGCCTTTTAGATTATGGTTCTTTTTTACTGGAACCAGCGAATAAAGAAGGATTAAGAAAATTGGGCTTGATTCAATCTAAAGCTCTTCGAATTATTATGGGGGCAATGAAATCATCCCCTATTAATGCTCTTCAAGTAGAGTGTGTTGAAGCTCCCCTCCATCTCCGCCGTCAATATCTTTCAAATCGATTCTTTTTCCGCTGTGTTCAATTCTCCCTCCACCCTTTAGTTCCCAAACTCAACTTACTGTTTCGTTTCTCGCTGACTTCTCGGTTTTGGCGTAAAAAACATCCTCCTCTGCTCCTGAAGAGTTTCGCGTCTTTTAAGTCTCTAAAAGATCCTGTTGTCCGTTCCCCTTGTTTGCCTCTTTTTTCGTCTAGTTTTGATATTGTTATTTCTCGTCCCACTATTATTTTGGATTTTGATATTTGTGCTGGTGACCCTTATGCCGATGAATATCTTCGCGATCTGTTAAAGAGAGATTGGCTTGGTTGGCATACTATTTATACGGATGCCTCGAAATTGTCTTCCCTTGGTTGTGTTGGGTGTGGAATTTTTCATTCCCAATACAATATTGTGCAGAAAGTTAAATTTCCCCCTGAAACCTCTGTGTTTGCGGGTGAGTGCTGGGCGATTCTTGAAGCTATCAGGTATATCCTTCTTTTCAAATTACGTCGTTGTCTTATTTTTTCTGATTCTCGGAGTGCCCTTCAATCTCTTCTTTCGAATCCCTTTTCCTCCAAATTACATAATCATATTGTTATTTTAATCAAAGAATCTCTCAATTTGTGCCGGTCAAGAGGTAGTGAAGTTGTCCTAATTTGGGTCCCAAGTCATTCTGGTATTCTTGGTAACGAACGCGCTGACGAGGTTGCTAAGGATGCGGTGGTGTGCGGTGACAAAGTTCCATTTTGCATTTTCCCCCACGATCTTATATCCCTTCCTAAAATCCTCTTGTTCAACTCGTGGGCTTCTTGCTGGAACTCATCTAGCAAATCCAGAGGATCTGCCTTTGCGGCTATTCAGCCATTGATTCCACGTCGACCCTGGTTTGATAAGTGCCGCTTCAGCAAGAAGCTTACGAGTTCGTTGATCCGTTTAAGATTGGGTCATTGTTGTATCCCTCCTTTTTTGAAAAAAATAAAAATTAGAGATTCTTCCCTGTGTGAATGTGGCGTTGAAGAAGGAAACCTTAATCATATTTTCTTTGTCTGCTCTCTTCTTGATCATTCTTCCTTTCTTTCTTCTCTTAGTTCTGTTGTTCCTTTTCCTACTTCCATGTCAGTTTTGCTTTCATCGAATGACTATTCCATTTTTCATATCATTTGTTCATTCATGTCTGTAAATAATTTAAAGTTTTGATTTTCTTTTAGTTAATTCATATTAAATTAGTTACCTTTTAGCTTTTATTAAATAGATTTTATGTTTGTTTGTTGATTCGTTCGTAATGTTTAAGTTGTTTTGGTTAATTTTATTATTAAATTTAAAATTTATATTCTCGTGATTATATTCTTGACGTGAAACTGGCACAAGTGTCCAATGGACGATTGCCAATAAAAAGAAAAAAAAAAAAAAAAAAAACATTCGTCTCTTCCTTAAAGTCATCAAATTTGTACAATGTCTGTTCGACAAGACAATTTTTGATTATCCTTTTTTTAAAAGATTTTCTCGAGAGCGCTTCCCTTATTTCTTGAGGTATGCGGTTAAATACGGCGAGCACAGTCACATGCACTTCCCTAGACGTCTTCGCAAGTCGAGTGGGCACCACGCAGAGCTTGTGTGTTTAGCGCGAGCCGCGAATAACTCCGTCTCCAATATGCGTATATTCCTCAGGCATTCCTGGAGGCAAATTTGGCTCGGCATACTGAGTATCCCCATGGCTCGGAAATGCTGGAGCGCGGATGTGTCCTGTGACACTCGAACGCGGACTGTGCGCGGACGGTTCGCTTCTGCATCCTAAACACGCGCCCCCAATCAGCAGCGCGGCCCCAGAGTTCTATTCCTTATAGTATCGTCGAGTGTACAGACGCAAAGTAGCATTGCCGGACCATGTGGTACGGCAATAATTGAGATACTCGCCATAACGCAAGCAAAGCAAGCTCTACCTATTTTATCGCACATCCCGTCAATGTGTTCTTCCCATGTAAGTGCGCTATCTACTCGAAATCCTAGAAATGCCGTCGACTTAACCTATTCCAACCAGACAGGTTGAAACGGATAAAATGCGTTTTGCTAGTATTTAACATTAATCCATTGTGCCCAAACCACGTGTTGAGATCATTTGAGACTTCATTCAGCATGATCTCCAGCTGGTGTACAGTAGGCGCAGTCACGTCGTCCGCGTACATGACAATATGACCCCTCCGAATATTTTCCGGCAGATCGTTCAGAACATTATAGCGAGGATCCCTGCGCTACTCCAATTGACTTGAGTGGTTGTGACTTTACTTTGCCTCCATCTCCCGAGATAACTTGATTGTAGACAACTGATGCTAATTGAGATTTGAGATTGAGATTTTTAAATCATTTCGCTATAATATAATGAAGAGTACATACTAAATTTTTATATACATTTTCAGCAGAGTTATTTACAAGAAACTGATTTATAAAAATCTCGTATTTATGTCAAGACCGTCAGAACAATAAAAAATATTGTTAGACGAGAATATTCATATTCATATTCATTTATTGGCAAAAAGATAATTACACGTCAAACATAGTAGTTACAATATCATCATTACACATTGTAAAACAAAATTCTTAAATGTAACTAAGAGTACTAATGTACCACTATAGTCTAATAATATTATAGATACAAAATAATTAAATAAAATAAAAAATTTGATCATAAATTACAATCATTAAAATAATCTTCTGAGTAATTTGTACCCAACAAATTCATCAAAATCGTAGACCGCCTCCTCGACAAGCCAGCGCTTTAGGCGAGTCTTAAACGACATTAGGCTAGAAGCTGCAATGATGTCATCAGGCAACTTATTATATACAGACGGACCCACAATACATGTGACCTTCCTGGACTTATGCAATTCATGAATCGCGCCTCGCAATTTGTGCCTGCCCCGGGTGTCAATGCCGTGCACACAGCCACGTTCAGTGTAGGAGTCTAGGTTTATCCTCACGTATACTGCTATCTGGAAGATGACAATGGATGGCAAGGTGAGGATCCCCAGTCTTCTAAAGTGCGGCCGAGCGGAGGAGTCTTGGGGAATTTTCGCGATCGCTCGAACCGCTCGTTTTTGCATCCTAAATGCACGCAACCAGTCAGCGGCGCATCCCCAGAGCTCCGCTCCATACTGCAGGACTGAGTGCACGGTTGCAAAGTAGCAACATCGCACAACATCCGGGGACACCACACGTGCGAGCCGAGATTGCTGAAGGCATTGTTTGGTAAACGTCCTGCCGGAAAATGTAACAAGTCCTTTGGCACAAACAATAGAATAGGAACACCATATCATCATAATTCGTAATGAATATCTACTAAACTAACAAAAATATTTTTCGTTTTAAAATAAAACTCATTTTCATATCATTAATCAGTTAATTTATTAAAAGTAAAAATTATCTATATGTTATAGTACACAGTTTATTTATCAGAATACTTATTTAATTATCAATTATCATATATAGCAGCACATCGCATTCACCAACTAAACGTTTGCTGTTTTACTTCATGGAGTGAACATATAATATAAACGTTAAAAATATTCATACAGGAAAACTTACGAACAACCTCTTAAGGGAGACTTTATTTTTAAAAAAGGCTATATGGAAAAAAGGGTTAAGGGATACACGGATCTAATCTAATCCTTATTTTACTATTGACTTTACAAAAAGTTGTAGAAATAAACTGTTTAATGTTGGTTCAGCAAAGTCGCGTTCAACAGGTCGCTCGTAAGTTACAACTAACTCCGTACAAACATACCTCGATATATTTTATCTTCCTGACTATTGCAAGTACATTAAAAATTGCAAAAGTCTTGAAATGAGTAATAAAGTCTAAAATATACAACAAGTTCAAACGTTGTCACATTAAGTTAAAGTTAACTATGGAACTCTACTTCTAATAATAACAAACACGAAAAAAAACGGCTCTTTTTTTTAAAATAAAATTACTAATAACGGCCATCTAATATTGTGCGATGAACAACTTAAAAAAACAACGATTAAATAAATCGATATAATTTGTTCATTCCCAACTAGCAACACACGCAACTGTTACTCGTTGGGAACAAAATATTCAAAACATTCCCAACCAGTAACAGTTACTCGTTGTAACATTTTATTGGACCCTTGGCTGGTTCCTCTGCCATACGTTAATAACCCTCAGGGTGTCTACTTTCGAAAATGTCATATTTTGAAATCGCCAACTTTCTAGAATGACAACTTTCGAAAACGACAACATAATAAATCGTTAACAACTTAAATTGACGACCACCAAATTGAGATCTTCCTGAAACGACAACCTGTATTCTCGACCCTTTTGTATAGGACTTATGCCAATTTTCGAAAAAAATATATATTTTAAGTTAAAAACGACAACGAAAAGAACAAGAACAACGACGACGTCGTCGACAGCCACCGAGTCCATTAAATTAAGACAGAAGTACAAAGTTTAGTG
Organism: Ligdia adustata; assembly: GCA_947049295.1. Lineage (NCBI taxonomy): Eukaryota > Metazoa > Arthropoda > Insecta > Lepidoptera > Geometridae > Ligdia > Ligdia adustata. Next base: position 14,504,024 of record OX346221.1, read on the forward strand.
TTATTTTCAGTTTTTTTTTTATTTGTTACTTTAAGGAATAGTTGATAAGCCAAGCTTTAATTGTTTTATTATTAACTTAGCTTAAATATGTTCAGTAACAGACGTTATAACATATTATTGTTATTTTCTGAATTTATTCTTTAAGGAAAGAGCCATTTTAGGACTTTGTCATTTAAAAAAATTGGCATATCAGGAATTTTTAGTTAAAATTGACGAGATTAGAGTACACGCTCTCGGAAATTGTCGTTATCTGAAATTGTCATTCTAGGAAGGTGTCGTTGTCACCCTGATGGGTTGATAAGTACGTACATACATGTATATTATAGTGTTATAATCCACACAAACGAGATTATTAAGAGAAACGACAGTATCGCTTCCAATACACTTACGTATCGTTTTCAATTCATTGGTACAGGGTGGGGTGAGTGACGCGATTGCTGACGATCAATCATAAACGGCGAAATTGTATTCACTTCTTTCGAATTTCGAACTGTGAAAGGTTAATGTACTCGTTTCCACCAACTGATGGTACAGATACGGTACAGTTACAAAATATTTCAGAAGTTCATCTTCTATGAATTTATATGAATATATCGATACATGTCAGTCAGCGTAAATTGAAAACCGAGAATTAAAGTTTGCCTTTATGTATCTGACAGTTATGTTTGCTGAGAGAAAAATAAAAACAAAGAAAATAAATGTAGGTACATAGTCGAATAAAGAAAAATGAAGAATAAAAAGATAATAAAATTAAGACAATTATTTCATCAATATTAATTTACATTGGTCATTACTGAAGTCTTGACCAGCATGTTGCTGATGAGGCGACCAATTGACAACATTTAATTTTTGCAAACCGTTGGAAATTCTAAAACCATTTCGAGATAATGTAATGAAGAGTTCATATTAAAAATAACGGATATTTATATTTACTTTCTACCGAATTATTTACAATAAACGGATGAAAAAAAATGTTAAGACCGTCATTTGCCACCAATAAAAAATATTGTATCTGTCATCTGTGAACCATACCTTATACAAACAACAAAAATAAAAATCATTGTGAACGAGCTTTTGACGAGAATAACATTATGCTGAACTTTTCTAATATTTTCTAAAATCTCTAAAAACGCAAGTATTACATTCTATAATACAAAAAGTGCGTTATTTTTTAATTGTTATTCCATTATCTTAATAATAAAAAGGAGGATCAAAAATTCGAAACGTTGTCAATTGTAATATCACTATTTCAGTGTACGTAACATTCTGATGAAGTGTGTAGTAAGAACAATGACAGTAGGTAAAGTGAGTAGATCCAGGAACTCAACTCCCAGAGTGAAGAGTGAACCTAGCGTAGCTAGAGTGTCGTTAGATCTAGTAGTTCCTGTAGCTGCGCGGCTTGAACCCGGGCGAGCCTCCCCCCGCGCCGCCCGCGCCCCCCGCCGCCGAGTTGAGGAACAGCTCGATGTAGCGATGGTCCATGTTGTTCTTGTCGCGACGCATCGCCTGACACGTGACCACATAATGATATCATTATTGGACACTCGACGACAAATATAATAAACTACATGCAACCTAGTGGAGTGGACGTGTGTTCACGCATGCGGTCCATTTGAAAACAAACTATCGCGTCGGCCGTGTCCGTCTGACGCAAATGTAAATCCGCGTCAGGATAGTTTCAAATATATAAAGTGACGTTATCCACGGATGTCGCTCTTTCAACATTCTATAATATATGTGATGCAGTGCAGTGGTACAAGCAGTGCTTATGCAGTGGTACAAGCAGTGTTAGTGCGGTGGTACAAGCAGCGCTAGGGCAGTGGTACAAGCAGTGGTACAAGCAGTGCTTATGCGGTGATACAAGCAGTGCTAGTGCAGTGGTACGAGCAGTGCTTATTCAGTGGTACAAGCAGTGTTAGTGCGGTGGTACAAGCAGTGCTAGTGCAGTGGTACAAGCAGTACTAGCGCAGTGGTACAGGTGGTACTGACCCGCATGGCGTCCTCGTGGCACTCGAAGTCTACGTGCGCCTCGCCGGAGGGTCGGCCGCTGTTGTCGAACAGTATGTCGATGTTCACAGGACGGATCGGCTTGAAGAACTGCACAGACAAACCACCACCACTTCTATTTCTATTTCTATTTCAAAAATAAAACCTAAGTAAAGCTGCTTGCTTTATTGTAATGTTACTCGTATTAAGTCCAACAACACTATGTTCAAGCTCCCTTAACTATTAATATGTAAATAATTGACTATGTTTATGTTTCGATGTACCTCTTAAGTTATTGTTTGAAGGTGTTTGTGAGTACTCACGTATGCGATGTCCTGCGGCGTGGCCTTGAACGGCAGTCCCCGCATATGTACTGAGTGCGCACCACCGCCCCCGCGAGCGCCCCAGCCACCGCCTCCGCCGCGACCGCCCCCGCCGAAACCACCCCCGCCTGCAAACAACATTCCATCATAATATATTCAACGTATAGTATCAGCCAATCTTCTTGAACCTACGAGTAGCGCCATAGTGCCGATAGTTCCGTGTAATGACTCGGTGTAATGATATCTTTTTTTACGAGCTATTGACGAAAATAACATTATTCGGAACTTTGCTTAGATTTTCATAAATCTCTAAACTATATTCTGAATAAAATAGTGATACGTTACTTTTCATTTATCTTTCCATTGTCGTTATAAAAATGCGAGGTCATAAAATATTAAACGTTTTCAATTGTCAGTACGCACTCAAGTAAGTTGCCGGGAATTGACACAATGAGTTTCCGATCGGATTCGAAAACTTTGCAACACGAATTACACAAAACTTATTAGAAGATTCTAAATTATTACTTTGGAAATCGATTCTAGATCTGACCTAAAATAATAATCACTGTTCAATATTTTATATTACGTAACAAGCATTGCGTAATTCATGTTGCAAAGTTTTCGAATCCGAGCGGAAACTCATTGTGAATTTGGGTGGTGGTCTAAAATAATATAAACATAAAAAAATTCATACTAATTTTAAGTATTACATTACTTATTAAAAAGGACTTATTCTGAAATAGAGGGTAAAGTTATTAGATAAATAAATATGAGGATACTGACCTCGTGGCATGAACCCGCCGCCGCCCCGGCCCCGGCCCGCGAACCGTCCGGGTCCCGCGAACCTGTCCCCCCCGCGGTCGTAGGGCGTAGGTCGGTGTCCCCCCCGCGGCGCACGGTATCCCCCCTCCATGCGGGAGCCGTACGCGCGCACCTCCTCCGCGGAACTCATGAACACCTCTATGTACCTGTGGGGTTAACATTTCATTAACATTAACATTTCTATTACATGGAGTGCGCTCACGTCGACACTGTTTTTTTTTAATCAGACGAAGCAAATTTTTTATTCCTTTTTTAATACATAAGGCGCATTGCACACGACGAAGAAAGAAGAAAGTGAAGTTTCTGTCGAAGGGGTTAACGCGAGTTATCCTACAATGTACTGTATTTCAGATAGAAAAAAGGTGCGTTTTTCAGTATCATACAAAATTACAAATATTCGTTGATTTAATATTTAAAAAATGTATTTGATATATCTTGTTCCTGAATATTGGCTCTGAACTACTCACTCAGTCTATAACTTATATGACAACACAAAAACGATTTTATCTAAATGCCATTATCCAACTTAGTTGATTTTTTTTTACATAAAATCTAAAAATATATCTTTGACTTATTTTGAAAATATTTACAAATATTGCTTCTTTAGTAAAGTCATTTAAAGAGATCAACAGCTGATGATTAGCTTTGGAAATAATTTTCCAAGTACACTGTCATATCATTAAAATAACAATCTTAAATTTTCATAACGTAATCAATAATAAAAACAATAATTGCTATTTTATATCATAAAAATGGAAATAAAAGGTAGATAAATAACTTTTATAAACCAACATACATCTAACACAAACTATTCACTAATCATTTTAATATTTATATTTTTACAATACATTTAGTGTTCGTTTGGTATTCAAACCGAGCGGAGCGTTGAGAGCAAACTAAACAAATAACATTTTTTTCTACAAATATTTATATCCAAATATCTATACTGACGTCAATCACACTTTTATTATATCAAAAAACACCATCTTCACCACCTGCAAAATTATTACACACACATATACCACAAAAACTACAATAATCCGCCGCGTGGTCATCTTCCCCTCTGTTCTGCCCTCGTGTTGCCATCCCGCTCCCACTCCCCTCGCCCCGCGTCCCCCGTCTCGCTCTACCTTCGACAACTCAACAACCAATCAGAGAGCACTTTTATCACGCTACAATATGACAGTTCGTATTGGTAAAACGAAAGCGGGTAGTTATGCAAGCGGACAACTACGAGTACTTCCCAGACAGCTATAGACCGTCAACTTGTCCGTACAATAAGACATAGCTCTTTTCTACCTTTTAATGTTGTTTAATTCCAGTAGGGTTTTTTTTCACTACTTTTTTTTTACTAGGCTTTACCGTTTTTTTGTCTTTCTTATCACTATAAAGCTACAAGCGTCCGCTGCACTGATACGATGCCTATTAAAAGCCTTTATTATGCGGAATTTAATAACTTTTTTCAAAATAATAAAACGTGTAGACCTAAAATACATCATAGTGAAGCGATTGACACCAATAACAAAAAATGACGTTACAATTTAGGGGGTAGAAAGAGGTAGGCTCGGGATCGAAAATTCTATCAGATACACGAAAACAGTGAAGGGTCGGTGTACCTCTTAAAAGAGATGTAATAGAAATGTTCTCTTCATTATGTCTTCTATTCATTCATTTTATATATGTTTATCGCTCTGTGCACAACTGAGAACAAGCGCGACAGAGACAGCTATTATTACAAAATGGCTGCTCCCATCGTGTCTATTTCAGACGAGCCATGTATTCATAAATGTATTTTTATTTCAATTCCACTTGCATTTAAGTACTTTAGCTTTACCAACGAAATAATAGTGACAAATATAAATAGACTATCTTTACCCTCAAAATAACACGATGAAATTAGGTAATACGCTAAGCTCAACCATTGAAAAACAATTTCAAACTTTCTATTGCCACGACAAAAACAATACATGAATGTACTTTAGAATCCAAGATAGCCTGTCAATATTTGCCCTAAAACACGTGTCATATCGAAGCTATATAAAAGCATTGTTAATTCACTGTAAAATACATATTTTTGCATTCCCTTAGGTAATAGATAATCTACCCTCATTTGTTATTGGTCAATATGATTCGCTTTTGTTTTTCTATGGGTTCTAGATTGAGGATCCCCTGTGAAACCCCTTGTATATAAGGCAGACAGATAATGTAGTAAGTAAATAGAATGCCAAAACCATATAGCCAATAACGTCGGAGGTGGCCCTATATGTAGTTGCCCTCTACACCAAGGAATTTTATATCAGACGTGGTTTGGGCGGTCGGTAAATGATTTGGGTGATTTTAACTACATTAAGAATAGTATAAAGCTTTCTTAGCTTTAAACAGACTTGCGGCATTGTATTTATCTGTATTAAGTCAAGACATCGATTCAATGATATATTTTGCCTTGAAACTATCAAAAGCATTAGAGTTGAAATATTTAATAGCTATTGGTCTTCTAAATTAGTAAAACTTAACGCATTAAGCTGTAGACTCAAATGTTTACAATATAATTACATCAATCTCAAACTAGATGGCGCTCGTGCGGTTTGTAAACGCGCTAACGGGGTTCCCCCGCCTTCATTACTGTCGCTTGAAAAACTTGCGAAAAATCTAAGAAAATCTGCCAAATCTCATCCAACCCTAATGCCAGATTATCTGATTTTTAATCTAAAAAACTTTGAGCTAATTGCATAATTGATCATGCATTACTTTCACCCAGTGTTTAGCATTAACACAGTTGATCGCTTCATAGTGTGTTCTGGGTTCATTAATTCCCATTAGTAAAATTCAGGTCTCTTACTATCCATGCTTGACCTATATGAGAGTTGTAGATAGTTAGCACATCCGTCCCAACCGACCCGCACCAAACCACATTGTCACATTGTAAATGATGGTGCAATGCCCCCCACCTGTGTCCTATCTTCTCCCTGTCGCGGGCCAGCGCCGCCTGCGCGCCCCCCTTGTCAGAGAAGTGTACGAACGCCTCGCCCGATGCCCGCCCCGTCGAGTCCGTTAGCAAGTGGACCCGGTCCGTCGAGAGTGCGATCCCTGAAGCCCCGCATAATGGTGGGTTTAGTTGATGGAAGGATCATTGTGTTGTGGCCGGGGGAAGTGGATTTACAGCCTTATTGATACGCCCAAAAAGGGTCAGATTTGTATAAAGGTCAGGTGTATCACTCTCATTAGAACTCAAACAATTCTATTATGACAATGATTTTAATCGTTGCTTTTGCTTTTATTGTGGTATATTGCGTGCGAGGTCATCAAATTATGCGCCTCAATAAACAGGTCGCATGTGTGATGAATTTTTGCCTTGTTTCATACAGTAGATAACGTCACGCCAATGCAAGACGAAACGCATTAAAATTGGAGACAAATTTACTTATAAGGCAGATAGTTTTGAGTTGGATATGTTGGTCAGAGCGTTAATCGAGCGCGCACAGATTATTCTTTAAAAATGATGATATGATACCAAAATATTGATGATGAATTTAGTAACCGCCAGCATTGGTAAGTTTATCAAAACGTAGCTGACAAATACTTCGTTTTGTAATAGGTAGAAGCAGGCAAGTTATTCGAGTACATCACAAATGTATGATCTTACTGAGAATTCTGTCCTAGTGATTATAATAAATAATGTTTTAGGTTGGTGCCTTGCCTGCATGATATGATTTATGGCTTGAATTTCTCTCTTTAACAACCACACCAATTCCAAAACAATATACAAAAACTTGAAAATATTTATCACTTTCCAGCATACATTTTAAGTGGCTGGTACAGAACTACACATGATTAGAATTTGCATAAAACATCCTGAAATTCAGATATCAGATAATGATTTTTGGATTATAAGGGCTTGGAATTTAGGGGAGATAGGGATACATGGAGAGATATGGGGGAGACCTTTGCCCAACAATGGGACACAATAGGTTGAGGAAATAAAAGGCTAGGAAAGGTACGAAAAGTGAGATTTTAGTGAAAATAAATAAGATGATAAAAAGCATGCTCAATGAACGCTGAAGACCTTATAATGTAATATTTAAGATCTTAGTATATGTGCATATGCAGTGGTGTGGCTGAATATGTTTTCAGCCATCATAATTTTATAGCATTTTACTAAAGAGTGAAATCCCAAAAAAATATGTTTTTCAAAGCAAGACTCAAAATTAGCTAGACATGTTTCAAACTAATACATTATAAAAAACTTAGCTCTTTGAAATACTGTAAAAGATTTCTTGTCTTTTATTATTTATTAGATTAATAACCTTGGCCACAACACAAAGCTTCCTCTTTACCTATGCACTGTCGAAAAACATCACATATTCAAGATCTATCGAACTAATTCAAAATAGCACTTTTCTTACCATTGAAGAACTCTACAATTTCTTCCTTAGAACAGCCGAAGGGCAGGCCTCTCAGTTTGACAATACCCTCATCATCAGACACAAAGGGGATGCCGTCGAAACCATTCTCTGTTTGTTTCATGGCATTCAGAGCCCACTCCATTTCTTGACGATCAGTCGAGAACACTGTTATGACAAGAATAACATGTTTTAACAAATGGTGAAAAACAATTTTGAAATAACCTGACTGGAAAAATTTAGTACACGTCTTAAACGGGCGACATTACAGGACCAAAGCAATAGGGGCAGAATTTTTTATTCCTAACTCATTTGCTCCATTAATGGAAAAAATAATGGGGCCAATGGGAATATATGGATGCAACTAATATAGCCTATGATGATATCTGCAGATAAAGACAAATCCAATAACACCTTGCACATCAAGATCGGTATACTGGTTTAAGCTTTAGAAGGTCACTAAGAATTCTTCTTCTTCATGTAGGTGACGTAGCTCAGCCTGTCAGTTTCTAGGCCACCCAAAGGCCACATGGCCTATGATTGATGTATGAAGACAATCACTCTTGCCATTTATACAAAAATATTAAAATTTACAAACCTTCAATGTATCTCTTTCCCATATTCTCTTTATCTTTCTTGAGTGCCTCTTCAACATCTTCCTGACTCTCCACTTCTACAAAGCATTCTCCTGAAGGTCTGCCCGGACGCACTTCAGTCAAATGAATACCTGCAAGTGTGAGTTAATCATTATTGTTTTGTACTCGGCAATCTTCTAAAACCAAAAAACTTGAGCTCTGAAATCAATTTGGAAAAACCAGAATATCCAAAATTCTACTTTAGTTTTGGTTAACAATATGAGATTTCATGCTGCCTGATTGCTGGAAAGGTCCAACTAGAGTTTCGTTCACATTTGGTGAACTTCGTCTGGGATAAAATCCCATATTGTTAATCAAAATGAATCAAAAATATCGTACCATTCCCAGAAGAAGTACGCAAGTACACTTACGACAAAATATTTTTATTGCACCATAAAATAATACATCTTGTCATAAATTTTCATAAATATAACTTATTTAAAAAAGGAATAATATTTAAAAAATAAAAATTTACAACATTAAATATGATCTCCGTAGTTATATCTAGTTAAGAGCCCTGTAACGTTTGGGCGCTGCGCAAGTTTAGGTATTTTACGCTCCGAGAAAGTCTGCGACTACGCAACTGATATTAGCAGTGCATTATATTGGCAGTGCTCAGGACTCTCCCTAAAACCATATTCTAATTAACTTGAAAGCCACTATTTTAAACAATTTAATAATTTGCTATCATTAACGCACCAATCAGTAACGACTGTAAGTAAGCCGACAGCAAGCGCCTGCGACACAGGTCTCACACCTAGTGCACGGCTCACAAGTGTATCTGTAAAACTTTTTTTTTTTCTTCTTTAAACAGATTGATGTTTGTCACTAAGTTCTCATTATTATTTATTAAGGTTATTGTAAAGATTTTATGTAATAAAAATTATTTGTATTTGTATTTGATATCTTTACTCAGAGCTTAAGAGAGCTGCGAGCGTCACTACGAAAACGATCTTGATCCATAATATATTGACCGAGCGAGCGAAGCATCTTTGCTTATAGACTGGCAAAATGTTATGTTGTCTGTCAATTTTGGTAAATTTTAATAGTGGGTGTTTTTGATTGGGGTTATATTTCCCCAGAACAAGAGGTAGACCTACCACGAATCTATAATTTGAATGAACAAAGATTTAACTAATAATTAATATTACTTTGTTTTAATAGGCTATCATACTGAGTTGCACCTAAGATGTCCCTGAGTTGCACTTGAGCTGCATTTGAGATGCACTTGGGTTGCACCTGGGTTATCCCTGAGTTGCACCTGAGTTGCTAGCAGGTCGTGTGCTAGCCGGGCGGTTATGGCCAATTTGTTCGCTGGCTGCTCGCGCTATGGTTGAAAGCATTATATTATAATAATGCGCATCTTGTTGGCTAATAATCGTCTAATAGTGAAACTAAATACCATGTTGTGCCTTTTTTTTATTTTTTATTTTAATAGATACTCCACAGACCCTTTGGTCCGTGCCCGTGCCATGTCGTGCCTCAGTGATTTAATTCTAACTAAAAACACCATAAAAGCCATTTTTTTAACATGTCGAGGGATCCAAAATGACGTAAGAAATGGATGCAATTAGACCTAAAACTACTGCATACCATAGTGAAGATCATTTTGAAGAATTTTTTAGCTGTTGGGGTATTTCTCCCAAAAAGGGCAAAACTTGCTACGGCACCATTTACTGGCCAATTTCAACAATATTTGGTTTATACAAAACTCCACATTATTCATATTAACGGATTCCTGATACTCTGTAAAAAAATCGGAAAAGTGGTTGTCTTTATTTTACCCAACTGCAAAAGAAGGAGGGTTATGTTTTTCGAGTGTATGTATGTATGTAAGCCCGTATGCATGTAACTTTGTATATTTATTTATTTTGTATAAGTATGTATATTTCTTTGGCACGTCCTAGAGCCTAAACGGCTTGTTGTATTTTTATGTGAATAGTGTCAATAGATTGTCTCAGTCGTGAGAGTGATTCTGGGTACATAAAAATAAAAAAACAAAGTAAGGATAATACACAGGATAAGAAAATTTGAAGTTGGGTTTTTTTAAAGTGGCTACTAATCACTGTTTACAGTTGTAAAAACATCTGCATACCTAACTATACATTGTTAAGTGAATTTATATGATTAAATTAACAGAATAGGTTTCATATTTAACAATTAGGTATTTTTGGTTAGGCACTAACACGCCAACCTTAGAAAATAGATACATACCTACTCATAAGTACTACATAACCTTTTTGTGTTCTCCATTGGTTACGAGAAAGAGCGCGAAAACAACGAATGCAGGTCTATCCACGACTGAGCACACGTTACTAGCGCAGTGATATATATAGTACTTTTAAATAATTAAATAAAAAATAGATACAGCATTTAAAAACAGATATATATGTCTATGTGTTCAGCACAAACCAAATAATACTTTGGTGTAAAGTTGCGTAGAAAAGGAAGAAGAACTTCGGAAATTTAAGGACATGTTTCAAAGCCTTTATGGTTGAAATTTTAATTAGAATTATTTTTTTCTCAGTTATTTGCAGCTACTAGGGAATATAATGAATCATGATAATCAAAGCCCATGATATCTGTAGAGAAAATATTTTTTTTGGGGGACTACAATCAATAGAAACTGCAAAACAGAGCTTGTAAATGAGGTCTGCACGAGTTTTTGCTTAACCATGTACTGGGAAAAAATAAATATTTTAATAAGTATGTAAAAATTTTAAAATACACAGCATGATAGTTCAAGAAGAGAAAACAAACTTCTTTGAGTTATTGCAAATAAAAAAAAACTATGGCAAGTATACAATTTGAATGTGGAAAACTAAGTAGTATTTACGCGGTATGCTGTAATACGGGCCTTAAAATGCTTTGTCAGCAATGTTCTGTAAAAAAACAAACTGTGTGGAGAAGGAAAACTTATTTGGTATAGAAAAAAGAGCTGCAAAATAGAAAAGGGAATTAACACCCATTTGAATTGGAAATTTTCAAGTGAGAGGATAAACTTCTTTCCAAAGAACAACACATACTGACGAGTTAATTATTAATGCAATGTAACGTCTTTTAAGAGCATATTTTACGGATGTGAATATGGTTTGTTCAAAGAACATTTATTTACCATCTTTGCCGTTCAAGACGTTGACCCCTTGGAGAAACTGAAGCACATCGTCGGCGTTGGTAGAGAAAGGCAGCCCGCGCAGCTTTATGACGTAGCCGTTGTCTCCAGAACCGTGCATTTTGGCCACTGTGCACCACTTTCAGGATTTAAAAAGCGCCTTTGGTAACCGAATAGTAAAATGAATGAAACCACTTATTCAATGAGAAAGAAGGAGACACGTTAAAAGTATTCATAAAAATATAACAAACGGCACTTCAACTCGCACTTGTGTCGGCGGCCATATTAATTTTGTTTTCTTTTTATTGTGGCATAGCATCAGCGCGATATAGGCCAGCCATTTGCTTCGCTCGGTCATTTCATTACCAATGTATCTGTTTTATTGTCTAAATAAAATAATGGTATAAGATAACTGAAACTAAACGGTCACCAGAACTGTGTTATCTTTGCTATTTTCAAATAATTATTCAGACATTACAGACTTGATATTCACTGGCAAATATTTAAATTATATTATGCTGTATTTAAAACTAAATATGAGTCACTCGATATTAACAGTATATTGACAGTTACAGCTTTTTAAAGGCGTCCGATTAAAAGAGTTGCCCTATTAAGATATAATTTAGATAATTAAGATAATTTGCTATTCGATAAATAAACTAGTCATGTGCATCAAATGTTTTATACATACACATGACCGCGACTCAATGGTCTTTTTGTTTGGAACAGCAATTTTATTTTTGTAACATTTCCATAGTTCTAAAACAAAAGTCGTTTCTTTTAGTCATTTGAAGATTGCCACTAGATTTTATTTTCACCAAATTAATGTTATTATAGCATTGCTTTTTGTTTAGTCTGGAAGTTCGAATACGACTGGCCCAATGAGGAACAAGGAACTTGTTCGGTAGTTAGTCTATTTTATTAAACTGGTAGTAGGTGTGTACTGTCATTAGATTCTTGTGTAGAGAAAACCTACCATCTCTCTGAACTTAAGTTATAGTTCCACTTCGGAACCAGTTTCTTGATAATATTTAGATAAGGCTTCACGGAACTTCACCAAAACAAACTTCAACTTCAACATGAGTGAAATGTTGTCGAAATCATAATGGCAATCTGCCACCGCAGGTCATCTGGTTACCGGGTTAGTGTGTCCTGTCAGATTAGTCGGGATGCACGAGCTTGCCAATGCCCATCATGGCACCTACAAGTGGTCTGGCATCCTAACACTGATAGTAGACAGGGTTGATCGAGCCTTAGCTCTCTAAGTGGCGAGAAGTTGGACACCCTCCAGAGATAGCCCCGGCTCGCTTCCACAGCTGACCTGTGCTATCTGAGACGTAGATCCAGCCCGCAGTCCAGTATTATGGGTCTCATGTCTCGTTGCCACTTTCCTCTTTGTCCTCCTGACCTTTCATAAGGAGTTCAAGCGGGAGCGCTCTGCTTTCTGGGAACGCACATGTTTTGGGGCAATATTGTTAAGATGGGAGTGCGGTTCATTGTCAGCACGATCAAATATCATGCGCGCCAATCGGACCACGAATTGCTCCACCTTCTTAACGCGCACATCTTGTACTGCTGGGATACTGCACTGCAGTGGCTACTTCTGTTGAGGCTACGAATGTCTCTCCACCCAGCAAAAGGATTGGCGTCTGAAGGTATTCTATCTCTTCCGCCTCTATTCTCGCATGGTGGTTCCTGGTCTCCTTTGTAACATCTGATGGGTCAAGGTGTGGTTGAAATTGACCTACAAGGTGATCAGCAAATATTTCGGCCCAATCTTCAGCAGAGTACTGCCTTTGACCCGACGCATCTATTAGAGAGAAGATTGTTTCCTTTGCCCTGGTCAGATGGGGGTTGAGAGTGTAGGTAAGTAGTGGCTTGATCTATTTCACAGTGGACAATGTAGCCATCTCAAGTAGCTCTCTTCCAGATCTTTGATATTGAATGGAATTGGTATTGTGTGACGTTGCGCCTAGGCAACGTCACTTCAAATTAAAATATTTAAGCTCCTGCAATTTATACGATAGCAAGGCGACCCTGAGCGAGACCGTAGCGAGATTTCGCAAAGGATGGAGGCCGCTTAATTGAGAGATGGATATGGTAACATTGTAGCATTATTTTCATCTCTAGGCATTAAGGACTTTGTATCCAGTTGCCAATAAAAATATTAAAAAAAAAGTCATCTCTGTGGCCGACGATGAAAAAAGTTACGCACGCTTAAATTTTCTTGATTGCACTTGATTGATTTTTATTGTGCAGTTATATGTTAATTTGATAAAATCTGCTTGCTGATAATTATTAATCGTTGCAATATGACAGTAGACGGCGATGGCAAGCCGCCTCGGGACAGGGTGTTTATGGACATATCCATCGGAGGTCTTCCGTCCGGTAGACTGGTGTTCGAATTGTACAACGATGTTGCTCCAAAGACTGCGGAAAATTTCCGCGCTCTATGTGCTGGCGATATGGGCACCGGGAAAGTTACAGGGAAACACTTAACTTACAAGGTTTGGAACAATTTTATTGTGATACTGGTAAAATCTCACGAATATGAGCGGATTCCGTTCACCCAGATTTCGACCTCGTTTGCGGCTTATCGAGCCGTGTAAACTCGAGGCGAGTTAAATCTGGTAGTTTTATTATAGTCGTGTTTAACAGAATTGTGAAGTGGTAAAGATGAAAATGGAACATAGCTTAATCAATATTCTGTCATTATATCAATCCAGCGGCTACACCATTATTACAAATTTAAGATATAAAAGAGTAAGTTCTTACTGACTGGCTAATACTAACTAGAAATCAATATAGAGCCTCAACTGCTGGACTTGAAGACATGAAATTTGGAGGGTGTATTCACTGTAGCATGTAAATAGGGGTGTACCATGAATGGGTTTTTGGAAGTTAAACGCCTAAGGAAGTCAAAAAGATTGAAATTCCTAAAAATTTCTTATTGCATGCGATGCCATGGGTTACAGCTACTAGTATACTCACATCTTAAAAGATCTATTATTGAATTTGATCCTGCGGAAGCCTATTTGATTTGGAATTATTTCAATTAAATTAGCCTTACTACAACTCACTTGCTTTACCCTCTACTACAGTACCTACATGACATGTATTCCCTCTGGGATAGGCACACACTGTCTCAATGTGTAACGTGATTTGTATGTTAACTTATATTGTTTTTCCATACATTGTACTAATTTTATTGCTATGGGAATTATTAATGACTAGTTGCGCCCTGCAGTGTTACCTGTGTTAATACAGGATTAAAATCCTGAGGATTGTTATCCTGAGTCTAAGCAATCTCTGCACCAAATTTCATTAAAATGAGATCAACAGTTTTTGAGTGAAAGAGTAACAAACATACATCCAGATATTTTTACAAATATCTTGCATATTATTTTGCTGGAGACCAGCTGTCCCAGTGAAACTCCATACTGCCTAAAAGTTATATATGTTTAAACCTTCCCTGAACCTTCAAGACCAAAATCAGCTAAATCAGCCCAGCCGTCCTCGAGTTTCTGCAAGACAATCAAACAGCGATTGATTTTTATATATAAGATTACAGCTATGTGTGCTTTTTATTGATCTTCAGGGCATGCTATTCCATCGAGTGGTGAAAGACTTCATGATCCAGGGTGGTGACTTTACAAATGCAAATGGAACTGGAGGAGAATCCATCTATGGAGGCACCTTTGAAGGTTAGAACTGATGACATGTACAAAAATTTACTGGCTCTTTTTGAGTGAATCAGTTTTTGATATATCTTAGGCCGCATCCTCACTTTAAATAAATCAAATTGCAGTAAAATGGAACCTGATTTTGATTTTATAAAAGTTATCCATACAGTTATCAAAATTACAATATGGTGCCTGATTTGCAGATGAAACATTTGAACTTCAGCATGACAGGCCGTATCTGCTTTCAATGGCCAACAGAGGGAAGGACACTAACGGCTCTCAGTTCTTCATGTAAGTTGTGCAGGAGAGAGGGTAAGAGAGTAAATTCATCATCAGAAAACACAATACAATATAACAACAGATAATTTTGTTTGGAAAAAAATTGTTAAAGGAATAGTACCAGCTTTAATACCATCTTTAATTCAACAGCTATTTTCATTTACAAAGCAAACTATTGCACCCATTCTAATATATATGGGACTGCGTGCTAATGGAATGAATCATTTGCAACAGCAAAAAACTTTACAATTTGGTCCAGCCAACAGCCAACAAAATAAGAATATAGTTAAGTGCCTGATTGTTAATTAACAAATTGAATCAAACTAATGGTAATGTTACATAACATTGCAAATTTGATGAATCTTCGACATTTGCTGTTGCTGTCGTCTTAGATTTGAAATTATCATAATGTATAGTATTATACCAATGGTAATGTTGATTAATTAATTAAAAAATTGAGGAACGCTATATCATATTGGTCATTATATTAGCTATTTTAAAACATTAGGGTGACCCACTCTACATGTACAACAAGAAGAAAACAATCTGTACGTGTTTCATATTGATACAATAATCATTTATTTTAACCATGAAAATACAACATCAAAGAAATAAATATGATATAAAACAGGCACAAAGGTTGCCTTATTGTTAAAAGGCGGTCTCTTATAGACAAGCTTTATTGGAATGGACAGTTATATTAAGATACCTAAACTAACCTAACATAGGACAATAGAGTGTTCAGTACCTGATTGTTGGAAAAGCCTAACAATAGCTTCGTTTATATTCTACTTATATGTAATACTTCATCAGGTTGATTATAATGAGGTGACCGTGTCTCTGACGGACGCACGTTTCGCACTCCTTAGTATATACACTCTGAAGAAGCTGTGAATCTGCCTAAACTTGCTTAAAAAACTAGACACATACATTGTTTAGAATTTTTACCTACTTTGATTATCATTTTAGAACTATCACTACTATACAGAACTGCCACACAAGTAGACATATGACTTAAGAAAATAATTTGATGTAATCTCTTTGCTTTGTCTCTATATAAAATAACTGAATTAATTACCCGAAAAAAAAATACTTTGAAAAATATCTCAGTTAATTTTATTTGAGTATTGAGTCATTGTACGCTAAAATTCACTCAAACAAAATATTAAATATTGTACCTAACATGTATGTATGAACACTGATTGAAACTTACACTATGTTACTTATTTATTATGTTCTTCAAGAACAATTATGTTGCTCAAAACTGTGTTTTCGTTAAAGAAATATATTAATTTTCTTTCTACATATTTCCAACCAGAGGGCAGATGCGTCCAATTCAGTTATTTCCATTTATAAATCAAACCCCTCCTGGATTTATATAGATAAAATTCAAGTGGTACAACTTGAGAAGTTTATAAAAAATAAGTTTTGAACGCAGCCGTCGCCGCCGAGAAATGAACTAACAAACATATGTATAATATAAACTCCAAAAGCAGTATGTACCCTTACTAGTAAAGCAATTTTACATGTAGTGCCACAAATGGTGGTCTTATCGCTAAAAGCGATCATAAGTCGGTAGTTACATAAAATAAAATTGGCTTTTCCATAAATAAAATTATATAGTTTTCTATTTAATTAAAAACAAAAAGCAAAAAAAAAAAAACTTTTCTTTTAAATAACATGATTTTTTTTGCTTGTTGTGTTCATTAAATAAATACATAGAATAAAATTGACATGTCTATAAAATAAAATAGGTTTTTTTTTAATTGAAACAATAAGCAAAAAATCCTATTTTATTTATTACAAAATAAAAGAGTGTTTATTTTGTTTTATTTATATAGCGTGTGTTGGGTGCACGTACCCACATATTATTGTTGTGTCTAGAGCGGGGCTGGGCAGCGCGTGCTGTGTGTGCAGCGCCTCTATCATTGTTGTTCTGTTCTGTGTTGTAGTACAACACAACCCGCGCCGCATCTCGACAAGTGAGTATTTTACACCACGGCAATATCATAACGTACTAGCTGCGCCCCGACACACACATTTGATCATCCCATGGGAACACTTCAATTTTCCGGGATAAGAAGTAACCTAAATGTTAATCCAAAGCATACGCTATCTTCGAGCCAAATTTCATACAAATCCGTTGAGCTATTTGAGCGTGAAAGAGAAACAACTGAAAGAGAAATTTTTGCCTTTTTTAATATCAGTGTGAAACCATACACCATGACCCGTTCACGGAGGAGGATGAAGGAGGGTTGTTCCCATACGTTCTACTGTTTGGTCTATTGTTAGAAAAGTTAATCACATCTGTTCTACTAATAGAGCAACGAAAATAATTTACATGTACCCATTTTGAAGAATATTTACCATGGGTAAAACTGGGCTGGGTGCCTGTAGAGAGATCTGTGCCCAGTATACTGACAATATGGCATAATTTACAACAACAAAAAAAACAGTTAGTAAGCAGCCCATAATCTGGCTAATGTATATTTTTGTATACCTTTGCCATAAAACTAGGCTTCATAACCGTTGACCTGAAAGTTCGCGCATGTGCGCTTCTGATTGACGAATCACCGGTCGCGTCCTTCAATGGTACCTAGAAATCGTCATTGTGCAGCTCGTTCAAGGTCATTGGTTCAAGTTGTTCTCTGTTCCGTGCAGTGTGCACGTAGTGTTCGGTCACGTGGTGGGCGGCGCGCCGCTCGTGCAGCAGCTGGAGGCGCTGCCGGTGGACAGGAACGCGCGCCCGCTGCAGGACGTCACCGTCACAGCTTGCGGACAACTTGTCAAGCTGAAGGCAGGTACGTAACACTGAGATAAGTGTGCCTCTTGTGTACTTAAACCCTGAAGTATTTAAGTCATAGGATAGTGAACCCCTTGCGTACTTAAACCCTGAAGTATTTAAGTCATAGGATAGTGAACCCCTTGCGTACTTAAACCCTGAAGTATTTAAGTCATAGGATAGTGAACCCCTTGCGTACTTAAACCCTGAAGTATTTAAATCATTGGATAGTGAACCCCTTGCGTACTTAAACCCTGAAGTTTGTCATAAGATAGTGAACCCCTTGTGTACTTAAAACCTGAAGTATTTAAGTCATAGGATACTGAACCTCTTCTGTGGTTAAATCCTGGAGTATTTGAATCATAGTATCAATGTTGAATCAAAGGATACTGAACCTCTTCTGTGGTTAAATCCTGGAGTATTTGAATCATAGGGCACTTAAACTCTAAAAAATAGAGGGCAATTTATATTGCAGATACTAAAGAGTTTTTTTTATGAAATAATTAATGTTCTGTCAAAACACACTATCTACACTCCAAAATTTTGTGGTTTATTAACACAAAACTTTAGAGAGTAAGGAAGGCGTGCTTCAACTACGAACGTGTTACTTTTTACCCGACTGCGAAAGAAGGAGGGTTATGTTTTTCGAGTGTATGTTTATTTCTTTGGCACGCCCTAGAGCCTAAACTGCTTGTCGTATTTTTATATAAGTGGTGTCAATAGATTCGTCTTCGTCGTGAGAGTGACACTGGGTACACTAAAATTAAAAAAGAATGAGTATGATAGACAGGTTTAACGATTTAGTAGTGTAACGGGTTTATTCGAACTCGCTTTAACAACTTTTTATATGAAGTAGAATGCGGTTTCAGACGCAAGGCTAATCAAAATAAGATTCTCATTTGCTAAAAACAAAAAATAAAATAAAAAAACAGAAACAATAGACTGAAACACCTGTTACGTGCGAGTACAGCTATTTAATTTGATAAGTGACTAAAAAAATACAGTTGACATAACTGTGTTATTGTAAAAACTTAAAAAAAACAGTAGTTAAAAACTAACTAAACTAGACCTACTTACATTAGCGGTTATATGTTTGAGCCTTTTGGGGTTGAAACTCTCGGGACTTGGGGACCGGAAGCAATATTATTTTTCAAAGCCCTAACAAATCGTCTAGTTGACACTACTCGAGATCAAAATACTGGCCTCTACCTAAGTCAGCGCATTAGTATTGCCATTCAACGAGGCAATGGGGCCAGAATTTTGGGTACTCTACCAACTGGCAGTGGTTTAGATTTAAGTTAGTTTTAATTTTTGGGTATTGCTTTTGTACATATAGTGTATAACTAACTTTGTATAGTTTTAGATAAAAAAAATATCATGTTTTATAAGTTTGTACTTACATTTAAAAAAGAAAACATTAGTCAAAAAGACCGTTAGTTGAGGGAAAGGTGGCAAATATGCTGGCTGCATTGCCACGTTGGACGGCAATGGAGATACTTTGACCCAAAAAAAACAGCATTTTTGTCACCTGTACTGTCTACCTTATCGCTCCATGAAATGCCTAGAATACTTCGAAGAAACTTAACACTTCCAACTCATCAACCTCAACTAACTTGTCAATCGCTGTTGCGGATCCCGTATCGGATTCTTCAGCCACCAACGGAAGTGCAATAGCAATCCACGACGCTAAAAACAAATCATCTGCAAAGATGTTGAGGGCCTTATAATACTGTCTACCAAACGCTTGGCCAAATCCCATAAAGTGAGTGTTATATAGTGATCTATATAACACATTATAAATAGTTCTTGGAGCTCTCTTGTGGAGTGATCTCCACAAGAGAGCTCCAAGAACTATTTATAATTATAATAAAATTTAATAATGTTCCATAAATCAATTAATACCATGTTGACACTTAATACTTAATGTATAAATTAAATGCAGCTGTACCTACAACGCTGTCGCAGATTAGAAAGGCACAGAAGTACAAGTAGTACTAACACGAGTCTCACTTTCAAATTCATTATGAATAAAGATCAAGAACCGACTACGCAAACGATATTCTAGTTAACGTCTGCGAATTACGACTGTTTAAAAAAAAGTAATAATAGTGAAATATAATAGTGAAAGTGCTAAGACTTTTTAACACTTGAACACAGTGTTTTCGCCTTAGCAACTGCAATAAGAAAAACGCCGATGGATAAATTCTTAGAGACATTATATTTATAGATCATTAAGTTGAACTAAAATTACTGATTAGCATTAGGTTTAGGCTAGATTGTAATAATATCAAGGAAAACCTTTCACAGTGTTTCCTTGAACAGTGGGAAAAAAAGAAAGAAGGAGCTACTCAATACACAATAAAATATTATACAAATACACACATCAATATCTAAGTTTCTTGGCACGAACCGGTTCCAACTCAGCATAATGCTGGTCGTAAACAACCAGCGCTGGTCTTACGTTGGTGCGGGCAGGTGACGTCACGCACGCACACAATCTCGTGCAGTGTAAATAACATAATATTTAAACGAACAATAGATATTCGTAACATTTATATTCAAAATTTTATAATAATCTAATATTGTTTGGATTTTCAACCCCCAAGGGGGTTAAATGGGGGTTCAAAATTTGAAACTACTTAACCAATTTTATGTCGCGGGTGACAGCTTCAGTATTACGTAATATGTAGAACGTATATTCGCTTTTATTTTTATAATTTACCAACAGTTAGCCCTCTTTATTTAGAAAACTTAACGCGTTTGATTCATATTGTTTAATAATACGGGTTTTCACTCTAATATATATATATATATATATATATAAATAAATATAGCAATAGTTAGCCCACTGTTATTCATTATTCTGTGTCCGTGCCTTTGCTAAGGTTGGCTTAGAAACATTATATATAATATTTGCAATAAGTGTACATGACCTCTTTAGTGTCAACCTTCATTCCGTGATAAAAACAGCTTGAGATAAATTATGAATATAGTTCACTTCAAAATATATTAATTTTCCCGTCGCAGGCAAAAAGCGCAAGGAGAAAGTAGTGAAAGAAGAGAGCGAGTCGGAATCGGAGAAGACTCAGAAGAAATCCAAGAAGAGCAAGAAGGAAAAGAAGGAGAAAAAGAAGAAGAGGTAATATTGCGTTTCATTATAGTATTATATTTTTTTGTTTATAATTACTGTTACTATCTATTAATTTAGATCTATTGAGATAGCAATCGTACCGGGTTCGATCCCCGGACGGGTTAAACATGAACATGTCTGTTTGACCTGTGTCTGGGTGTTTATTATATATATATAAGTATGTATAGATATGTATTTCTAAGTATGTATGTATAAGTCATCAGGTTACCATAACACAGGCTTTGCCTAGTTTGAGACCTGAACACCTTTGTGTGCAACATCCACACAAATTATATTCTATAAACGAGAAAATAACAATACTTGTCGGACTTGTAATAAATACCCTGTCCTACAGTAAGTAATGAGGAAAATGCTCTTGTGGTATTAACAATTTCTGGGCGTAGGACCGTAGTAACGTAGGACCGGTTTAACGTAGGACCGTGTTAACGTAGGACCGTAGTAACGTAGACCGGTTTAACGTAGGACCGTGGTAACGTAGGACCGGTTTAACGTAGGACCGGGGTAACGTAGGACCGGTTTAACGTAGGACCGTGGTAACGTAGGACCGGTTTAACGTAGGACCGTGGTAACGTAGGACAATATCACTGTTAAATTATATAAATATATACCAAGTAATATTAATCAGCTGGTTAATAATCATTTATGATGATCTCGTAATCGATACATGTTGGAAGTGGTCTCTCTCTCTCTCTCTCTCTCTCTCTCTCTCTCTCTTTGATCAAACCATAGATTTTGTAGGACATATTTTTTCAATAATACCGATTGATAATTATCTTGAGATTAAGCAAAAAAAGAAACAATTAGTAATGCATTTTTGAGGATCATCAAATCGACATATTTCATGCTTGCTATCTCTGTTAGCTACCACAACCGAGAGTCATACAGGATAAAGTTGGGCGTCGGAAAATTACGGAAAATTTGCTTGGTAGTAATCAAAGCCCTTGAATGTTCTAGGGATCCTGGACTAGTATAATTAAGTTGATTTAAAGATCGCAGTGGTGCATATAGATTATTGTATTGTAACGTTAATTCTGTTTATCTGTCAGCAAACGTCAGTCAGTGTCGGCGTCCGAGGAGGAGGCAGGCGAGGGAACAGCCCACCCCCTGGTGCTCACCTCCAAGATTGACCCGGAGGAGATACCCGCGGTGCCCACCAACAGGTTCCTGATGCGAGGGGGACGAGACCAAGATAGGGGGGACCCCAGGGGGGACCGCGAGAGGTACGTCCACTTGACTATTGATAGATACATACATACATGGATGGCCTTTGCGTCTGTTACAGACGATTTAAACAGTGTCTGTGGGACATGTCGGGCACTTTTTTTGACTCTTGAAAATCCACAAGTAATTATTGTTGGGCCATTGTTTTTGTGATCCCAAAAAAAACACATTTATTAAACACACAGTAAAACACAGTACTAGCTTTAAAGGTAAGATGGCGTTTAACAACTCCTTATCAGTGTGATGAAAACTCGAAATATATTTTTGTGTCCGCCTTAAATGAATATATTTTTTTAATTAATTTAAGTTAATTTTTGAATTGTGTTTAAGCTTTTGACATTTCATGTCAAAATAATAGTTTGAACTATGTACTAAAAAATAGTTGTTTCATCCCACCATCTCGGAAAGAGTATTTTTGCTATTCGATATCTGAGTGCAAAAGCCGTTTTTATCCGCTAGAGGATGAAGTACTCGTAAATTTGAATTCAGAATATCGTGTGCACTAAGTTTGTGAATTAAAAACCTCATTCAACCTATTTACTTCTACCTCAATGGCGCCGAATTCATCATACAACCTTTTTTATTTTGTTTAAAACTCAGACTTGGAACCTTTTTGCTGTACTTTTTTGAATTTGTTTTGCGCGCGCCATTATCTTTTCATTTTGTTAAAAATGAGTGAAAAAACTGAAATGAGAGTTTCAATTATTTAATTTTTCGTATGTAGTCTTTTCCTCGCTGAGGTGGGATGAAAAGTTGCGTGTTGCACTCGTGTGCAATGATTCTTTACCTTGTGCTTTTTTAACTGTCTCGCTGACGCTCAGGATTCTAGTTTTCTAATTTTAGAATCCTTCGCTTGCTCGGTCATCAAAAGTGAGCACGCGGTTAAAAAGCAACTTTGCACTCTTGTATAACAAATAAATATTTTAGTAAGTCGGTTAATGTTTTCTTGTCAGTGTTTAGACAGACGTGTTTACGTCATGCTGCGCACAGACCTGATATGATTAGGTATAATAGTTTAGTCTGATGTGTCAAATAATTGTTTTTAATTCACATTGTATAAGAAGACGGGTTTTCACTTGTACCTGATTGTTGCAAAGGTCCAACTGTAGTTTCGTTCACATTCGGTGAACTTCATCAGGGATGAAATCATTTATTACCTGTGGCACTACTGCTTGGCACTGTCGTGGGAAATTTTACTTTCCCATGACACTACCGGTACTGCCACGGGTAAAAAAGAATTTCCAGTGACACTATGAGTCGTTCGTGTCTTCAACGATGACACGTCTTGCACTCATCGTCTCGTGCTTTTATTTTATTATTTACTTGAGTTTGTTTACATTCTGTTTACAGTTTCAGTCGTTTTTTAATGTAAGTTTACTGAATACGTTTTATGTACACTTCCAATTAAATATAAACTTTTACAATTTTGTTTTTGTAATAGTGAATCATATGTGAAATAAGTAGTACGAGCGCTGGCTGCTGAAGCTAGCATTTATGATAAATTGGGTTCAAACAAAAAATACAAAAATTATTTAGGGATGTACTAAGCCAAAAGGGGGTTATTGTAAATTGAAATTTAAGAAAACAAAATCGTACAATAATTTTAAGAAAACTATGTCGTTCAATAAATTTTGTTGACTGCCTATAATTTTTTTTATGAAACAGCTACAATAAATTTTCCGAATTTCGGATTGATCTTGTGACAAAAGTTATAAGCGGGTCGTTGCACTCATCATAAAGGATGAGTGCAACGACCCGCTTTTGGCTTTGTACACCCCTCGCTGATAACCTTGTATATAAACACATGACATGACAGATACATTGAGTTGTAGCGTTTCAAACTTGTTTTTTTTAAGTTTTTGCTGTCGGATATTTCTATTTTTTTTTATTTGAGTCTATTTTGGACAGAAATGCTGGCTTATATTTTGCGCAAAAAATAAGTCTATCAATCCAGCGGGACAACGCAGACAGCATTTTGGGCACGTTGCCCGATTTTTTTTTGTTTTAAAGTCTGTAATTTATTTTTACATTTTTTACATTTATAAAGGAATAATTTAATTATGTAACCTTTTTATTTACGGTTTTTGTTTGATCGATTGATGATATTTTAATAAATATGTCTAACAATTTTAATAAACATCCTTCACTAAATCAATATATACAAAAATCAATGCCACTTTTTGTTGTAATTTTATAAGTCAAGAACATACTCACATATTCAAACCAAATGTTTAGGCTTTGTTCGGACTACTCAGTAGATGGTTTATGTGAAATTTGCACAAAATCGGTCGAGTGGTTCTTTATTTATCACATTTATTGTAACAAATTAATTCAGTAAATGGCGGATCATTTTGTTAATTGTGATTGTGCTGTCAAATTGAAAGTTTTCCAGTGTTGACAGTACAAGCATGTTCACACGTAGCGGAGCACGTGCCCCCCCCCCCCTCCCCCCCGCTAGTATTATATAATATTAAATATGATGTTCTGTATTTCAGGATGCGTTTCCGTGAAAGAGATCGCAACGCGTACACTCGGAGCGGTAGGATCATCAAGGGCAGGGGAGTGTTTGTAAGTTTGTTTGTCACTATTATATATATCATTAATGTGTTACCAGAAGAAGTTCAACTGAAGTTTACACATTTTTATCAATATACATACTTTAGTTAACAAATTTAAGGTTTCGCTTAGAGGAAACGTAAAAATCACATTTGAAAACGTTTAACTTTATATACTTCTTAGTTACTTTATTTCACTTTATATTTTAATAAACGATTACAATTGAATCGGTTTTTTCTAAGCAAGCGTGCCTCATCTTAGGCCGCAAGCCTATCTTTTATAATAGCAAAAACTTGTTGTAAAATGTTTTCACGAACTGTTAGCTTTCGCAAGTGCTGGTAGTTTGCACTTTCAATATTAATATAGTATATTGTTAGACTCCAAACAATTTGAATAGTTATTTATTTTTTGCGCTTCCCGGGGGGGGGGGCCTCTAATTTTTTTTTAAAGATATTTGTAGTCTGGTATTCTTCAAAACAAATAGGTAACTACAAAATACGTACACTTAATTATGTTAATAATCTACGTACGTATTAGTAAACTTTCTTGCTCGCTTCGCTCACGCATTGACTGAGAACTGACAACTTATATCTGTCTCTTTCCTACTCGCTAGCGTTACCGCACGCCGTCCCGCTCTCGCTCGCGGTCCCGCTCGGTGACGCCGCCGCATTGGCGACAAGCTCAACGTCGTACAATCACACTCTCAGAATTCGAGGTGAGTCTTACATCAATAACTAAACACATTCAAATTCAACATTAATTTATTTCAGGCTAATAAACCCATATCCTAAACTACTACAATATATATTACAATATAAAAGAAAATTAAACAAATCAATTAAAAGTAAATGAATAAATAATATTAAAACACGTCTCATCATCAACCTTTACTTACCCACTGCTGAGTATAGGTCTCCTCTTGCGCGCGCTATCCTTACCGGTCCTGTGCTAATGTCGTCCACCTAAGTCCTACCGCCCTGGTCATCGTGTGGCAGCCGGATCTCTTCCGGAGATTCTTAGCACCCTCTGCCCCGCTGGAACCGGAATAGCGAGGCTGCCGGGGACTGAGGGCCGTACTATATTGACGCGATTCATAAAAGAATGTTTTAAGCCATACATCAGCACGCGGGCCAACGCGTCTTGGCGAGTAGTTCTTGGTTGAATTAAGTAGGGGTTACGTCCCCTGTAATGAGCACACCCTCCAAATTTCATGTCTCAAAGTTCAGCGGTGTAGATTCTGTGTTGATTCATAGCAAATATCAATCAGTCAGTCAGGACTCACTCTTTTATATGATAAGCTTAATACAGCTATGAACCGCCAACTTGTCCGTACAATAAGATATAGCTCTTTTCTACCTTTTAATGTTGTTCGATTCCAGTGGTTTTTTTCCACATAGCTAACACATTATTTACTAGGCTTTACCGTTTTATTTCTGTCTTTTATATTTACACTACAACCTTCTTAAGCAGTCATATTTTTGCGCGATACGATGCCTGTTAAAGGCCTTAATTATGCGGAATTCAATATTTTTTTACAAAATAATAAAACGTGTAGGCCTAAATACATCATAGTGAAGCGATTGACACCAATAACAAACAATTACGTTACAATTTAGATGGTGAAAAGAGGTACGCCCCGGAACCAAAATTGTATTAGAAACACGAAAACAGTGAAGGGTTGGTGTACCTCTTAACAGTGAATGTTAAATGTTTCAGCGTGCTGAACAAGAACGCTCGGAGGTGGAACAGCACGAAGCTACGAGACGAGCACCACAGAAGCACGCCAGAGACCGTGAGTGGCATTTTTACACTCACCCTTAATTGACAACATTTAATTTTTGCAAACCGATAGAAATTCTAAAAGCATTTCGAGATAATGTAATGAAGAGTTCATATTAAAAATATCAGATTTTTATAAACACTTTCAACCTAGCTATTTAAAAAATTACAATTATTCATTAATAAACGTATTAAGTATCGTATTAGCCTAAGTAAAAAATCTCCATGGTTGACACAGATAGTCTCAGATGAAGAAAAAAATTATTCGATGAAAGAATGTAATCGACCGTCGATTTTATACGAATTCATTCTTTTCATTCAGATAATACTCGTATTGCCTGTCGTACAAAGCTCAAAATTGAAAAACAACGATATTTTTTACTATTCAGTTTTTCGCTTTTAGTCGTAACAAACTAGCTATTTGTAGATAAAATTCATCAAAATGCATACCTATATAGCAAAGTGATAAATATGATAAATATACATACAAACATTCATTCATTCATTCATACATACATACATAAAGAGAAGACGATTTTTTATTCGAAATAAGTTGATGTGTCGATGAAAGAAACGAATACGAGTACTGTCCTGGCGTCGGATCAGCTGATCCGAAAATCTCCGCCATGTTAATGCTTAGCGAGGTTTGAATTTAAATTTGACAGCTATGTTACCCGTCTGCTTAGCAACAGATTAGGCTAAGTCGGGTTTATTAATAAGAACATTTCCAATCCATTGCTGTGTAAGTGTTAACTTTTAAAATACGTTTATTAATAAGATTGCTAGTTGATAATTTTTTTTATGAATAATAATTGTTATGTGGTGATAATTGTTTGCACAGAGCGGGGGGAGGGGGACACCCCCGAGCCGAGGGAGAAGGAGCCAGGCGAAAGAGAGACCACACTAGGTGCGTACTTCTACTTCTGTTACTATTTTTTTTATCCTACACAGCTAGGAATTTGTGCACAAGTTCGCACTACCACGGAAGTCAGCGATACTGTAGCATGACGCACGTCTAGTCTGGAATATACTGACACTCAAAGAAGCTTGCCGGAACACGCCGTTAAGTGCTTGGCGACAGGTTTTACAACTTGAGGGTGGTAACTGGCCAGGCGAGCGATAGGAAACGCCATACCACCATGCTATGGTTTACTCACGATGTTTTTCCTTAATCGGTAGCTCAGGATCTTTTTGCATGTTTCGTGGGATCGAACCTCGTACCTTTTGCACGGCAATCGACCCTACTAACCACTCGACCATCATCGACTACTCTTCCTCCCTTCTAACTCGTGTAGTAACAAGTAAGCTACCTGTTACCTCGCTTTAAGCGGTTACTTTGTTTCATAATAACATGTTGTGAATCGACTCACGGTAACACACATTCCGCATACATATTTTCATTCGCTACTGATGAAGGCTCAATCTTCGGTAGACAAGTTGAACAAAGGAAGTTAGTTTTGCAGTATATACAAAAAAAAATTTTTTTATTATATTTAAAAAATATATTTATTTTACATTATCGACTGGTCTCTCTCTGTGTGTGTATTTGTGTGTGTGTGTGTGTGTGTGTGTGTCGCCACTGACAATCAGACGTGCACACGCGTCATAATATCTCTGCCAGGTGTCGAGACTGGCTGTCTAGCGTTGGCCCGAGACGATCTCCATGGGATAAAAGAAGACAAAACAACGCTCTAAGTTGTAGACGCGTTTTTTGTTGATAAACAAACACACACACGTACAAACTTTCTCCTTTATAATATTAGTGTGATATTTGCAAGTCCTGCAATATTTTTTTGACAATTTTTTTTTGTTTTTCAGAGCGTCCGCGCCACGAACGCATCGATTACAACGCTTTGGACTTTGAAGAGGATATCGAACATGATGGTAAAGTTCTTTTACATTTTTATTTTCTTTTTTATGTTTTTAGTGCGTAATTAGTTTGCATTTGCAAGTCCAATACGAGTAGGAGAGTTGATCACTCGATGAACTGTATGTCTATTCGTGTATAAATTAGTGATGAAAGTGAATCGTGTTATTTTTTATCTATTAATTATTAGATTCGATACTATTTTGCTTTTCTCTTGTGTGTATTTTTTTTAAATGCTATCGATCTATGTAAAACAATATGATTAAATGACAATTTCATACATACTCAGTACCAGCATCGTAATTTTTTCCTCGAATTTTTTAAATTATTATGGTGCTAATATTCGAGTATCCCACTTCTGATGTCAACTAGTTCCTTCTACTTTCTTTACTGACTTTTCAAAAAAGGAAAGTACTCAATACGGCGGTTTGCTTGAGACGGCTGAATCGATTCGATTTTTTTTTAGTTTGAAAGGCCTGTATTCTTTTTTATCGAGGTTTGATTTTTGAATGGAAATAACTCAAAATATTTTATCGGTGCCGGCTGTAATGAAAGTCTTTAATCAATAATTTTCTTAAACAACTAGATAACTAATGTGTTTTTATTTATTTACTTATATTGGTACAGTAAAGTTGAGTATCTTACTTGTGATGTCACCCCGCCCCCCTACAGAGGAGCCGCAGCCCCCCCGGCGCGAATCCCGGCGGCGCGCGCGTCCCTCCCCGCCTCCCCCCGCGCCCGCCTCTCGCGCGGAGCTGCTGGCGCGCGCGCTCGGTGTCAATCCTAACCACAGGTACCTCTAGTGTTAAACCTCAACGGAGAAGTGTGTTCCGGTTCCGGCAGGCTTCCTTGAGGAGCCAGTGTATTCCAGACTAGGCATGCTCCATCTAGGGCCAACTTGTGGTCAAATGCCTAGCTGTGTAGGATAAAAAAAAGACATATTTCATCTTCTCTTATTTTTTATCCTACACAGCTAGGCATTTGAAGGCTAGTGTCTGGAATACACTGGCTCTCAAGGAAGGCTGCCGGAACACACCGTAAGCTGCTTGGCGGCAGATTTTACAACTCGACAAAAAATCTTTTGGAAACACCTTCATCTTGACAACCGTCGACAAAACTGTTTTGTATGGAACAGTTTTTTTTTCTTTAATTCAGTGTTTGTTACATAGTGAAAGTCGTTCGTATCATGAGTACATGTATCCCCTTTCACACTAGCACACCCTGTGTAATA
This sequence comes from Ligdia adustata, assembly GCA_947049295.1. Classification (NCBI taxonomy): domain Eukaryota; kingdom Metazoa; phylum Arthropoda; class Insecta; order Lepidoptera; family Geometridae; genus Ligdia; species Ligdia adustata. The sequence goes on from OX346221.1 coordinate 14,533,851, forward strand.
TTGGTTACAAATAGCTCTCGTCAAATAAACCGTTATTAATATATTTTTTTTAATATATTATTTCCACTCCACAGACTCTCTGGTATATTACTTTTATGTGATTAAATAATTATTTTTATTTGTGAATTTAATTACATTTCTTGAATTTCTACGCTTATAAAAGAAGAGTTCTCATTAAAAAATAATCTAATTTTTTTTATGATAGAATTGTTAATGCAATGTTATTGTCGCGTAGGGAGCGCGAGCAGGCACAGCGTCTCTCCCCCCCGGTGCAACGCCGCGGCCCCCCTTCCGCGGTGGTGCAGCCCCCCCCGCGCCTGCCCTCCGCGGTCACCGCCCCCGGGGAGGGGCTCGCCCCCCCGCGCGCCGAGCCCCCCTCGCAGGGTGAATACGACCCCTTCACTCTACTGAGGAGTACGTTCAGTAGAGGACAGAATGTTCAGAAGTAAGTATCATAAAGCTCCTGTTTCTACGGTTCTTTGGGGTGCTGTAGTTCTTAAGACAGAACCATTTAAAACAAAGTATTGATTGAAATTTATTAATCGTTTGTTTTGACCTGCCAGGCGAGAGTTGCCACGTCTTAAATAACTAATAATACCCGACGTCTAATAGTATTGCCAGTTGACTTATTTCATTATTTCCATATGGAAATGAAAATAATAATAATTTAGCATTATATTTCACAAGATGCAAGTGCACCAACAATTTGGTCTACTAGCTTCTCCCTGAACGAAAATAGCTCGAATCGCTTCGAGAGAAGGATGGTACGGCCGTGCCTTTATTGCGCTCGACTTGGCGGGGCACGGTGTCCCAGTGCCCAGATAAAAGAAAATCGGCTCATTTTACATCACTAGAGAACGGCTGGAACGATTTCAATGATAATTATGCATCTTTGTATTCGTATCCACCTAGAATAGCAGAACAACTAAACATCGAAAACTGTAACTGAACAAAATATATTTAGAACATAAAATTGTGATTGTGTCGTCGATTATTTACAACGGATATAGTGTTGTTTTTAATTTAAATATTCATTTATGTATCATGAAAAATGAAACAATATGAGTTTTTTTTCTTATCATCTGTTCTGTGGTCACTTGGGCCATTTTGGAAACCAAAGGTTCGGAAACAGTTAAGAAAATGTTGGCAAACCTAGTTTCGTATGATTATAAATAATTCTGAATTCTTTTATGTGAATAAAAAATTAATAGTATTTTTATAATTACCACAAAAAAAAATGTTTTATATAATATTTATCGTTCGCTAACAAACAGACAGCTTCGTGCATTAAAATATAATTTACATTAAAAACATCTTTATAATATGTTAATCCTTACAATATTTTTAAATAGACACAATAAATAGCATATAAAACTTTTTACTGAACCTATTCTGAAAATAGTCATAAAGTAGCTTAAAAATACCAAAACTATTTGGTAAGTTTTTAATATGTCTAGAATGAAAGGGACAACATGGCTTTAGGATTTTTACAACTGTCACTTGAAACCTTCAAAATTGTACCCGATACAAATTACCTATATAAAGAAATTATACAAATTACAATAGTTGACTTTAATATGGCATATTATTTACTACTCTGGCTGGATTTTTAAAATAAATATGCATGGCACTACATGAGAAATCCCAGAATATTTTGTTTTGATACCCTTTCAAATAATAATAAAAACACAATATAATCCAGTCTCTGAAAAATCGAGAACACAAAAAAATTATGTATTGTTCTTAAGGGAGACCCGTCAGGAGTCATCCTTTTACAATCTAGCCTAAGACTAATAAGTTATTAAAATTATACACAATAATGTCTCTGACTATAAGTCCATCGACACTTATCTTATACTCATAAAAAAATACACAAGAATTAAGAACCTTATCCTCTTTTGAAGTCATTTAAAATATAAATCACTCGACCTGTTTCTTTCATTTTCACTCTTTAAAGTATTGACATATTATCATTTTTCGCTGTTTTAAGTATTGACATATTGTTATTTTCAATTTAAAAAAAATTGTAATTTTATCATTTGTCACGCTTTTAAATATTGTCATATTATCATCTTGCCCTGTTTCAAATATTGACATATTATGTATTTATGATACAAACTTAGTATAAGATCCCATGTATGCGGCCAGCGTGGCTTTTGCTTCATACATCAAATCGTTGCCCGCCAATGAGAAATATTTGAGAGCAGGACCGTAGAAAGAACCACTGAAAAACAAAAAAAATAATTAGTAAAAATTAGTACAATTTGTAGTGCTATCTACATTTTTGTAAATAATATACTGGTGTTTTTATGCCCGCTTCCCAAAAAAGATAGGTAAAAAAATATATTTTTTTATTTGATAGGGTCTCGAATGCTGCTGGAGTATTCCCATTCAAATCTAATCAGAATCGGTACAGGGGTTTGATTTTGAAATCAAAATAACTGTAAAAGTTCTATCGGCCCTAATTGGAATGGAAGTCTGTAATCAGTCTTTTTTAAAAATAACTTGATAGTCTAAAAAAACTGCAGCGAGTTAATAATTATATTGTAGCTATTAAGCTACGAAGTGCATAAATACTCTCACATCGACAAATAAGAAAGAAATGAAAAAAAAGGCAATAAAAAAATAAAAGCCCAATAAATAATAAATGCAGCTTGTCAAAACAATTTTTTTATAAAAAGTAATCGACTTGATTTTTCTAAATTGTAAGTAGATGCATTTACAACAACTGCACATTTGCAATTCTAGTGGTCCTAATGGAATTATTTGACGTTTCTTAAAGACATGAGGATGAGTATATGCTAAATGACATTTTTTTTTTAAATCATTATAAACTTTATACTAAAAATCGGTCATAATCCTCAGAGTACAGCTACATAACGTTATTCTGCCTTATTAATAAACGCGTCATAACTTAGAGCATCGTTTATTTTGTGCTCTCCAATGGAAAACGTCTCGCGTCAAAATAAGGCAAATGACGATTAAAGTTAAGACGCGTTGTTTATTAATAAGTCTAATTATGTTCAAATATACTTACTATGAAGGCGAATGCAGTTGATTGTTCGACAGGTCCAAATATTTCAGATTTATTGCTTCAGCTAGGAAATTATTGGGCAGTTGTTTGAGTACGCCGTTAGTAATCGTTAGAGTTTTCAGTGCTGTGGCTCTTTCTAGAATGTTCTCCGGCAAACTAATGAGATTTTCCGCATGGTTTATAAACAGTTCTTGTAACTTTGTACACGATATCACCCACCGTTCTGGAAGGGATACGAATTTTGGCGCAAACAACTTCAGCGACCGAAGGTTTTCGCAACTTTCGAACGGTTTTAAGCTCGTCTCGGTCAACCCTTTGACTGTCAGCTCTTCGAGCGATGACATATCATTCTTGACGTTGTCGAAAACCTCAACAGAACTCAATTTAGGCAGGTCTGTTGCCGTTTGATAATCCATCGTCAAATTTTGCACTTTGGGGAAGAGTTTGATCGTATCCGCTAGAGATTCTGGCAGCGATTTCACGGTCGCACCGCTTACCCATAGCCAGCTGACATTAGGCGGCAGTTGCTGAGACTCTGTTATAGATAATATGACATTCTTCAGAGCTAGTTTGCGCAGTTTGGTCAGACGGGAGAAAGCGTCGCTCTTAACTTGGGAGGTTCCGTAAAATGTTTGGATGGATAGGCTTGTGAGGTTCTCCATGCCGTTGAAGTGTAAGTCAAGGAGGTTGGTTAATGGTGTGGTGGTTAATTGCAGGTCTATTTGGCTGGGTAGGAGGGTGACATTTATAGAAGTCAGTGCTTGTCGGTAAGAGATGTCGGCTGGTGGTGGGCACTCGACTAGACGTATGTTCGACGCGTGGACTATTGTTTTAAAGTGTGGCAACGCCGGAGAGTCGAGCGCGTTCCATCCGTTGCATTCTATCTCTATCGTGGACTGATCTTCAATGTAATATATCTTCACCAAGTTATCTGGAAATGGAAATATATTGTTTAACGTTATGCCATTGTTTCGAATCGCTTGATGCAGTCGATTGCTTGAACTAAACGACTTGTGTCCTAGCAATTAGCTAGCTGCTTGTGGGTTCTCCAAATGAGGATGATTTTGCTTTCATTCACGCACTACGTTTGAGTTTTTTATTTGAATTTTAAGATTTCAAAAACAGTCACTGAAGCTTGCAAATTTTATTTATTGAATTATAACAAGTAATGCTTTAAAACTGATTATGTAGTGTTTTTTTTACTAACAAAACAGTTTTACCTATTTTAATAAAAAATGTATGGGACTGACTAAAAGGCTTACAAAAAAATAATAGCAGGTCGTTCCACGAGTCTGCCTGCGGGTGATCGAACAACATAAATAAACTAAAATATTCTGACGAATAAATAATTTCCTGTAAAGTTATGTTAAAAACAAGTTATTTTTGAAAAAAGCGACTAGCGACATGCATTGCGTGAGGCGGCGCGGCGCGGCGGCGAGGCGGCGCGGCGGCGATACAAATGTTTCAGTTGTTCGATTTAATAATCAAACCACGGGACGGAATTTGATTAATTTAAATAAGATTACTTCAGAAGTATACTCGTACCTACACTTTTAACATAAAGAATAATTGCGACTCCGGTAAATAAGTTTTGAGAGAAAAATGGCGCATTGAGTACCTCATTATTGGGAGGTCTGTAAGACAACTGTTTATTAAAAAAATAGCTTATGACACTATTTAAAAACAAACAATACAAAAACCATGCTGAATTTTTAATGGCGGCTTCATCGCTTAAAGCGATCTCTTCCAGGCAACGTATGCGCGTACAAGATATCACAAAACCAGAGCGGCCTTAGCGAGCTAAACGTAATAATCTATATATATAAAAGAAAGTCGTGTTAGTTACACTATTTATAACTCAAGAACGGCTGAACCGAATTGGCTGAAAATTGTTGGGAGGTAGCTTAGAGCTAGGGGAAGGACATAGGATACTTTTTAAACGACTTCAAAAATAGTAGTTCTATGTTAGTTTTAGTTTGTTTTAGTAGAACTACGCGGGTGAAACCGCGGGGCACAGCTAGTATATAATAAACATAACAAGATAGCTGCAAGTAGTTTACAAGATATAATAGCACAAATACACACAACGACACATTATTATTATATAAATACATACAGTTATATTTTTTTATAATATTCCCTGTATATTGGCGGTATGTTACCTGATACTCTAAACACGTCCTTAAAGTATGTGTGCTGGCAGTGCGGCGGGGGGTGGTTGCACTGCGGTGTGAGTGCGGTCGCGGCTGCACTCACACACACCAGCAACAGCGCACACCGCGCCAGAGGACTCATTGCGAACATTACTGGAAATAATACAATTGTTAATGGCCGGGAAATTGATGTATTTGCACTGAATTACTATATTTAACTTATAAAGTAAAATTGACAACATTACTAACTTTTGACCCTCGTTTTTATTAGGATAATCGAAAGACAAATTAAAAATAATATGCCCTTATTTTTTTTATTCAGAATATAATGATTACGTTTTAAGAGATATTTGAAAAAAAAAAAAAAGTTCAGCGTAATATTATTCTCGTCAAAAGCTTGCAAAAAATGATGTCTTCTGTGTTTTTGTTGTTTGCTTTCGTATGGTTCACAGATGACAGAAACGATAATAATTTATTTTGGTGGCATCTGCCGGTCTTAACATATATACGAGAAAAAATTTCATCAGTTTTTTGGATTTTTTACTATGAATTCTTCATTACATTATCTCGAATTGGTTTTCGAATTACTATCACTTTGCAAAAATGAAATGTTGTCAATTATTTACAAAGACTTTAATAAAATTTATACAGAACTAACTAGAAAGTTTATTCTTTCGAACTTTCAGATATAAAAAGTCGTAAACAAAATGTATTGGTCATGATATACTAGGGTCCCCTCTAAAGGATTTCTCATTCGTAACCGGTTACCATGTAGTTAAAAATATATAAATAAATAAAAATATAATTTAATAAAATAAAAAATAAACTTACCAATTTGTTTTGATCTAAAACGGACTATGTCTAGACATGTACTTGCTCCAAAGCTCAGGCGTACTATGATTTTACTAACTAATTCATTTGCATTTATATACTTTGTTTAATGGGGAATTTGGTTGGGATTTACCTTAGTTTATGGATTACAGGATTCCTTATCGACGTGACGTAACTACTTGTACAGGGTTATATGAAACAATACCCATTTGTGACAATTCTAGAATCATCTTTTTCAATCAAGAGTTCCGCACCCAAAGGGTGAAAATGGACCATTTTTACCCGACTGCGAAAGACGGAGGGTTATGTTTTTTGAGCGTATTTATGTATGTTTGTTTGGCACGCCCTACAGCCTAAACGGCTTGTCGTATTTTTATGTGAGTGGTGTCAATAGATTCGTCTTAGTCGTAAAAGTGACACTGATACAAATTAAAAAAATAATTGAGGGTGATACACAGGTTCAAAGATTAAGCAGTCGGGTTTTTAAGTCGCTTCTAACCACTTGTTTCTTATAAGAACTTGTCAATTATTGAATAAACCTGTAACTTAGATATTTAAAAATATATATAATTAAAATAATAATTTACCTACGTATTGTAATATATAACGCGTTACTATTTAAAAGCGTATCTTTATATAACTTATCCTTAGTAACGTTATTTAATATTTCATTGAAATAATTGTTCGCTAAATTTACGTAATTCTAGTATCAGGTTAATTGTTCAACAATTTGAAATACCTATACATTGTGACATGTGTAAAAGTAGAACCTTCAGGTTTTTAATACAAATAAAAAAAATGTATTTCTGTCAAACATAATGTTTACTTTTAAAATATCTTAAGTTATCTATTATTTTTTTTTGTACTTAGTCGTTTCATATTTACGGTTCCGCACCTCTAAAGGGAAAAAAGGAAGTCTGTCCGTCTGTCTGTCAAGGCCTTTTTTTCTCGCGAACGCGTAGAGGTATCAAGAAGGTGAAACTGATAGTAGTTCTTGGAGCTGTCAAAAACCAACTTCTAAGCCAACACAATGAAAAGATACACAGCCTTTCGACACTCGCAGGGGAATCAAAACCTACAGGGAACGACTTATAGCACAGGACAAGCATACATTTATAGTTACATCAATTAATATAAATATTTTTAATCCTGCCCCTTTCGTACAGGTTTGTAAGGAAAGGAACCTTCGGTGCGCGAGCCCAACTCACACTTGGCCTGTTTTTTTTTCTTTAATATGGGCACTTCTCCGCTATGATTAATTAAATAATAATAGAAAATATGAATGCAACGATGCGACCTAAGACGTAACACGTTTTTATAGAAGAAGCCTACCGGTAGCGAGCTCCACCAACTAGCAGTGAGCACAGTAACAGTTGACGCAAAGTGTTTCACCCGAGTCGGTCGTCCATTCAGTTCATTTAGGATTCGTGTTCGCGATTATTTCTACTAAAGACTTAGTCTTGGTATCTGTCCTTAAAGAAAAAAATAAAGAAAAAAGACGCGTTAGAAGTTGTGAATTAAATATTGACGGTGATAGAGATTCATTGAATGAACGATTTTCCTGTACCTTGAGTGATAAGGGATTCGATATCAGTGAAGCAGGCAATTAACTAACTGCGTTCATTAAATAAACATGAATTATATAATATTGCTAGAGTTTATCCTCTACATGATTAGAAAGACAAAAACCGGGGTAAAAACCACCTATCGGACGTGGTCCAACTGCTTTGATTATCTGGATGGACCAAGGGCACTTTTATTGCTGTTGGTCCACCTTTATAATAATATAACTTCCCTTAAGGGGAACTATGAACTATACAGTTTCGTACCCAGTGTTTAAATCAATCACTGATGTTTCTCCAAAAAGCAGGCTTTATCATAAACTTTACTTTCATCGTTACATAGTTACTTTCCTTTCACAGTCATAACTAGATGGATTTTGGTAAGATGTATACCGGACAAGAAGTAATATCTTTACAAACAAAATCAGCGTCTTGAGATCTCGAATCGATTTGTCTTCTCTTGGCAGTCCGTCTAAAATGACGACTTCTGTTATGGAAACTTGTGAATTCGCCTATGTTGTGTTATTCCGCTGCTGGACGAAGGCCTTACCACAACTGGTCGCTATCATGCGCTCTGTGAATCCAATAAATGCGAGTGCTGCCAACAGCCGCCTGTCGCAAGTAGTTCCTTCAGTTAGCAAGCACGTTACTGTTGCCGTCACATGACATTTTCTTTCCTGATCCTCTTCGTACGTAACTGTTGCTATAGCTCTATGCAATTAGAATATAGGTTGTCAAGGAAAACCGTTACTCTGTTCCAGGAAAGAAGAACGTCCCAACCGCGCCGACAGACGCGACAAGGAACGACTCGACAACAAGAAAGACGTCGATAAACGCGACAGACGACACTCTGACCGACGCGACAAAACACCGCCTGAAAAACCCAAAGAAATAACCGTCGCACGTAGAAAGTTGAGCCAAAGCGAACAAGATAAACCTGGACGCGGCTCCGTCAAAGAAGACGAAAGAAAAGATAGACGTGCATCGAAAAGCGTCAATAGAGACGAGAAAAAACTCGAAAGAAAAGACGAGAAACTCGATCGGAGCAACTCTATCGAGAAGCGAGGCAGAGAAGACGACAGGAAACGTCGAGAACGTTCCGAATCCGACCGTCGCGATAGAAGCCGAAGCAATCACGGCCGACGGTCCCGAAGCAACGCTAGAAGGAGACAGAGCTATAGCAGAGACAGAGACTGCGACAGGCGAGACAAGCGTCGAAGCAGAAGCCACGAAGGACGACGCAGAAGCAAGAGCCGCGATCTAGATAGAGACAAACGCAAAAGTCGCGACAGGAGTGAACGGCGCAGAGACAGGAGTGCGAGTAAAGAGAGAGAGGGCAGGAGGCGTCGGTCTCGCTCCAACTCGCGAGACAAGTCGCTGGAGAGGAAGCTGTCTTCTGCTAAGTTAGCTTCGGAGAAGGCGGACAAGGATGCCGAGAAATCGCCGCATGATGATGATAAAAAGAAGGTAACGAACTAGTGTGTAGTTGTTGTTCGTTTTACACAAGCCATGATACTACACCATTCTAATAAATAATATTTCTTTTATTATTTTTCATCTGGGACCTGACAGAAACAGAGAATATATTTTCTATCTGTCTATATTTGTCTGTCCCAAAGATAATGGGTTCGTTTTATGATTGGCAGACATTTTTTTAAGGTACGCTATAGACCAATTAAGAAATAAATCGATTTACCTAGAAGACGCAACCACAATACTAACGTAGTATATGTAATTTTATCGGCTAGGGGTGTACAGAGTCGGGTTATTTTAGCTTACATTCATTTATGATATATATATATATTGTTTGTAATGTAGGAGGAAGAGAGGGACGAGGCTCGCAAGGAGTTGATGGAGATCGTGCGTCTCATCAAGTCGCGGCAGCGGGACCGTGAGAACAAAGCGCAAGGTACATACCTTTTAATTAAACTATATTACATGTAATAGAAAAAAGTTCCAATAACTGATTTTTATACGACAGGCGCTAGTTAGCTAGGTGGATAAGAAGGTGGACTTAAATTAGATTTGGGGGTACCTCAAGGATCAATATTAGGACCTGTTTTTTTCCTTATAAATATCAATGATCTTGTCCATGCAATGCCTGATTGGACTTATGTTAGTCAATTTGCTGATGATACTCATGTAGGAACAAAGTATACGCACTACGAGAATTTATGAGGCAAAAATATTCGTTTCAGTGCTAATGGGATTGTATTAAATGCGAATAAAAGTATTTTCGCAAAGGTGTGCTAAAATATCCCGTTGTGAAATAAAATATCGTCTTAGGTTATACTATTGATAACACTATATAAGTCATACATATCAAGTAAATTGTGTAAGATCTGTATTAGATATAAAAAATATGTTGTCAGTGTACGCATCAAACATTTTATGATAATATAGGATAAAAAATTAAATACAATATCGGGAACTTACTCCTGTTATGAAAGTGAGTTATATCCCACTTGCAGAGGCAAAAAAGAAGCGCGCGTCTACCGCGAGCAGCGACGGGTTCGACATAGAGAAACGTAACGCAGCAGAGAAACACACGCGACGGAGCTCTGACACCAGGTCTGTACACTCACTTACATAATACTTAAATAGCATTTGAAAATATCACTTTACCCCCCTTAGGGTAGAACCTTGGATACTGCTACTCTCTCTTCTGCGGGGACACAGGAACCTTCCATTTTCAGGTTCGTTTTTAACAAGAAAGAAAAAAAAACGCCATATAGATACTGGAGGTGATAATGGCTCTCTTGTGCGGGGAGACAATTACCTTCCCTTGTCACCTATTCTCCCCTTAGAGACATACGGCACCAAAGCCAAAATAATACTTAGATTTACGAACTGTCGACCTTCGATATTATTGCGAAAATAAAAATAAAAAACACCCAATTTTCACCACTCCACTGTTTTGGAAGTGTCTCTCAGGAATAAATACTTTCTAGAAACATCCAGTCACTAAGCCACACGGGCTGAGAAATCTGAATTGTTTCCATCAAGTTTCATCAAAATATATTGAAAACTACGACTTTCCTGGACTTACAATATGACAGACGAAAATGTTTCTTTTTTTTTAAATTCGATGAAGAAAAGCTTAGGAAGAAAATATAATAAGAACGAGATTATTTTTGATGAAATATCGTACGACAGGAGCGATTTCATCATACTTGTATTTTAATATTTTATACCTACCCTCATTTTTGTAGAAAAATCGAGCGGTAAGACTGCTCGTCCAATATGGTAATGTTTGTAAGTCAGTCTCCGGCTGACCCGCGTTGACTCAACACGTGTCGTGTGTCGTCTGCGACTGAATTGAATTATCTCTTTATAAGATCTCTTTTTCAGACACGTTAACATTAAATATACAGGAAAAATATTACACATAAGTGGTGGCCTTATTAGATGCATTTTTAAAAGCATTTGTGTGAATGACTTAAGGTTTTCGTTACCAAAAATAAAACCACATTATTTCTTTACTGCGAAATGTCACTTGCGGCGTAATATATCAATTTAATTCTGTCATTTTTTTCTTACGCCTATCGGTCAGTATGTTTGTTGTCTCCTGGAAATTTAGTACTCGCGTTCAAGTCACAGTTTCGAACCCATATTGACGCTACTCATGTATTACTATAGTAATATAAGTTGATAATGACTGGGCGGTTGGCGCAGTTGGTAGCAACCCTGCCTTCTGCGCCGCTGGTCTCGGGTTCGATCCCCGAGCGGGTTAAACATTTGTGTGCATGAACATGTCTGTTTGACCTGTGTCTGGGTGTTTATTATATATATAAGTATGTATATATGTTTTTCTAAGTATGTATATCAGTGATCAGGTTACCATAGCACAGGCTTTCCCTACAGGGACCTGAACACCTTTGTGTGTTTGTTTCGATGCATGTTTTGTCATGCATCGACTGTCTTTTTCACCAAGACCTTTTTTTCACTTTTAGATTGCAATGAATTTTTCCTATGTTTTAAGATTATTTATTGCTAAAGCGAATAATAACGATAGTTTACAACAGAGGCTCTCTGTATGACTCTGTATGTTTTACATATAATTGTTATGTAAGTAACCCTACATAGTAGAAAGACTTACTGTAGATATTTTAAAATTAATTTTCTATGTCCATCAGACGTCGCCGCTCTCGGTCTCGCTCTCGCTCGGGGTCGCGCCGTCGTCGCTCTCGCTCGCACTCGCGGCGCCGGGACGACCGCCGCCGCCGCTCGTCCTCCTCACACTAACCGACACACAAGTATCGTGTAATAATGGCTGACAAACATGTTCGTTTACTTGGACGAGTAGCCTGCCTACACACTCCCACACCACCACACCCACACACACTCACACCCAACCCCCCACACTTCCACACCCCAATAGACACACTCCCACACCACCACACCCACACACACTCACACCGCCTACATCCCCCACACTCCCACAACCCACACCCCAACACCCACACAGACACACTACTCATAGAAGACCTAAAGCTCGTCACATCGCAACCAACGTCGTCGTTACAAACTGTGAAGAGTAAACAAGAATAGTCATTTTTAGTCTTCAATTGTACTGTGTTAATGAACGCGTCCTAGGCCGCTGCCCCACTGGCGTTATACGGGCGGCTGCGTCTCTCCAACGTCTGCCGAGCGCCAACGCTGCGCAGACGCTACGTCGACGTCGACGTCGGGAGTCTGTAGTGGTAAGCGTTCACCTTGCGACCTCGCAACGTTAACGCCGCACCAACGCAACGTTAACGTCGTGTTCTCGCCTCAAACAATATCTTTTGCGCGACGCGAAACGTCGCGTCTCTGCAACGTCTGCGTAGCGCAAACGCTCGTAAAAAGCCAGTGGGATAGCGGCCTTAATGCCGAATGTGTTTTGTCTCGCTCTAGAGTGAGACGATCTGTAGAGGATAGTACGAGACTACTAACACAGAACGATGTCACGTTGTAACAAGTATGACGTCACATTGAAACAGAATGTCGTCACAGTACGACGGTGTTTGACGTCTCATTGAAACATAACGACGCCAAATCACGACGGGGTATGACGTCACACTGAAACAGCGTGTTACGTCCCGTTGAAACAGAATGACGTCATCCTGCTTGTACTTTTGTTTGACCAATGTATGAAATAGAACGACAATGCGGAAAGTGAGATAATGTGGAACTTGTTATTTTACTCGTAGGTAGTATAATAATAATATATTTCTAATTTTTTTTACACGATTTTTCTTTGTTGGAAATTTCCTGATTATGTTCTGATATACAACAGATTGTTGTTTCTGCGTACTCGTGTGTCATGAAATATACAAACACAATTTCCACATGTGAAACGATTTGTGTCGACCTCTCGCAAGATGTCTCCTGAAATCGTAGAGCTGACATTTAAAAAAAAACAATATTTTAAAGGTTGCCTGGAAGAAATCGCTTTAGGCGAAAAGGCCGCCCAATGTTCTACCAATGTTTTGTTTGTATTATATTTTGGTGTGCAATAAAGATGTATTTTATTGTAATATTGCGATAGACGTTCTACGACGAACTTGTTTAATTATATATATGTATGTATGTATGTAGGTCGGCAAAATAATAACCTCACCTTTGTAAATTGTAAAAACAAAATATGACATATGATATTAATGAAAAAAAAGGAAAGAAGGAATAAGTGCCTGAAAATAAATTAATAGCAAATTGTTTTTTGGTGCATAGAATCTTCAAAATATTAGCCATTATATACGTGTCGGATATACCACGTGTAATAGAGAGGTCTGACAAGTAATACTTGAGGGTGTTAGTCTACACATCAAAGTGAACCCGGAGTAGAAGAACATTTTGGAAAATTCTAAAAAAAATATTTCTTCCTCCATACAACTTGATCGATCGAGTGACAAATTTTTGTATGGACGACCTAATACATATATCATCCCACCATCTCGGTAAGAGTATTTTTGCTATTCGATATCTGAGTGCAAAAGCCGTTTTTATCCGCCAGAGGATACAGTAAATTTGAATTTAGAATATCGTGTGCACTAAGTTTGTCAATTAAAAACCTCATTCAACCTATTTACTTCTACCTCTATGGCGCCGAATTCATCATACGACCTTTTTTATTTTGTTAAAAACTCAGACTTGGAACCTTTATGCTGTACCTTTTTTAATTTGTTTTGCGCGCGCCATTATCTTTTCACGTCATTTTGTTAAAACCTTATGTTATAAATAAGTGAAAAAATTTAAATGAGTGATTCAATCTTTTTATTTTCCATATGTAGTCATTTCTTCGCTGAGGTGGGATGAAAGGTTACGTGTTGCACTCGAGTGCAAAGATTCTTCACCTTGTGCTCTTTTAATTCTCTCGCTAACGCTCAGGATTCTAATTTTGAATCAATTTTGAATCCTTCTCTTGATCGGTCATCAAAAGGTAGCACGCGGTTAAAAAAGCAACTTTGCACTCTTGTATGTGCATGTCTTGCTCGTTTTATATAAATATTTCTTTAAATAAATCAACGTAGAGCCTCACAATGCCTGCATTTCAAAATTAAGTTCATCTTTAAACTCAAAAATTAAGTAGTTATTTTTTCATATAGAAAAAACACAAAAACAAGAAAATGTTGTGTATATTTAGACAATTTTAAATCATTATTATTTTCATTTCAATAATATTGCAATTCACATTTCAAAATGTTTATTTATCTGTAAAAAAAGTATTGTTTGCGATTTATTAAATGTATTGTGTCATATTAACACACAAAAACCATACTGCTATTCTTTACCCGTCTCATCTCAACTACAGTTGGACAACTTGGACTTTAAGTGCGATGACGATCACTCATCAGCCAATTAGAAAAAAACTCAATTCCCCGAATTATCCTCGAAGCGCTTATCTCTCTATATCTATAGATAGGGATATCGCTTAAAACGAAAAAAAAATTATAACCCCATTATCACCGAAATGTCATTTTTAGAATTAAAACACCGTCTTCAACGTTATTTCATGAACATTCCAAGCAAATGCACCAATTTAAAGAAATGCCACCTACATATAACGATGTACAAATGGTATGTACTCGTATGCGTTACAAGTAAAACAAACATGTTCAAATGACTTTTCACAGCACACTGAACACAATGGTCCGAATTCCACGCTTTTCCTCGATTTTCGTAATTTTCCGCGAATGACAACATTCAAAATTGTTGACTCCAGTTTTATTACGACAAAAGAAAAAACAACCTACGTACTTCTATTTTTTTTTTGTTTTATGCAGTATGTAATAATTACGTTTTAATATATTTTTGACAAAGTTTAGCATAATGTTATATTCGTCAAAACGCTCATAAAAAAAAACTGTATTATTGTTCTTGTACGGTTCACAGATGACAGTTACAATAATATTTTTTATTGGTTGGCGTCTCACGTTCTTAGCATAAATACGAGATTTTGTTTCATTAGCTTTTTGTATGTGACTCGAAAGAAAGTTCATATAAAAATCTAGTATTTTAGTATGAGCACTTCATAAAAAAAAAATCTTTTCATTAAAAAAAATAGCTAATATTACATTATGAGTATCTCGAAATTATTTTCGTATTTCCATCAGTTTGCAAAAATGAAATGTACTTTTGTAAGGTACTGTGACGTATATACACGTCTCTAGTCGCGAGCTAGAGTGCGGAGCGGGATACACTCAATGAAATGTGCATGTGCGCGGAAATATCGTCATTACGTCGCTTTTGATTCAAGATAATTGCCCGCTACTATACCAAACTTAGTAATGGTCCAAAAAATACTAGAAATAAGTTTTGATTTCCTAGTTAGTGACTCCGATTCGGACAACGAAACTTACTAACCGGTTAACGCAGTTTAGTCGGTGTGTCTGACCCAATTGGGGTCATTATAGATTTAATTAATGAGTTAATCAAAATGCAGTCGTTTAAAAGATTATGCACTTTTGAATTAGTTATGTTTTAAGTTGTTTATCTTCTCAATCGACTTGTGTGTTTTGAGTAATTTAGTTTTAAGATTTAGGTTCGTCACCGTGCGAGTTACTGGTGCCAGTACTCGCGTGTGTAACTTGTGCAGTTGAAAACTTGATACGGTGTTTGTTATCTCAAATAAAATATAATTATACTGGAAAGAAATCAGTTTTATTTGAATCCTATAGTTTTAATGTCGCGTCAAGCGTCAAAACTAAATATGTAGCATTAAAATTGGAGCAGACCGCTTGCAGCACGGCGCAGCGCAGCCCGGCTTATGACGTTGTCATGTTTTTTTTATAGCTAATAGGCTTGCGCAACTAGCCGCAACTCGCCTTATGTAAAGCGAAGATGCGGCCCAGGATGTAGCGCGCTTGCCTAGAATAAACCGATTCACTCGTGATTTGAAGAGACTGAGATTATAGCTATCGAGAAATAGAGCATTTGGTAGTGAATTCCACAACCAGGCAGTTCGCACAATAAAAGTCGATGCAGAGCGTTTAGTGCTACTCCGTGGAATATTATGGGATATTGTAGGGAACATTAAGAGTAATTTAATGACACACAGCTGACGGACGATTCTATGCAACTATGCGCGCTACCGTAAGTCAAGTCAGACTACGTCACTAGACCTGCAGCGATGTCTGACACTTATAAAGGAAAATGACAGATGTCAAGAACGTTGCAGCGCTGCACAATAGGACAAAAATGGCCGGTGTAACATCCTACGCGATGCGCTGTAATAACGAAACGCGTGCGGTCTGCTTGAAACAATTTACTACATTTAGTGACAATATTACTGTTTTAAAAGATTGGTATACAGAAACGCGATGATATTGTTAATATGGTTTTATAATAAATAGTTTTTTACTTAAATTGATCACAAATGTCGATATACGACTTAAATGACGATTTGATTTTTTTTCCTGCCAAAAACAATTTATTTAACTTATCTTTGTTTTTATCGCATCGCGTATAAATCTGTAGATTAGTATTCCTATTAAATTAATGAATTTTATTGTAGTAATTATTTTTTTTTAATCTTGTGATGTGCTTCTGCCGACTCGTCTCTTAAGTGACGTGAATAAGAATAAGGTGTCCACTAGCGTAACATATATGGTTTAAACGAAATTTTCACTACAGGTGTGGTACTGAATAGATTTAAATATAAAGGCAAGATTTTTTACTTATTACTCAAAAATAGGCTTAAGTTGTCCGCATGTCGCCTGATGTGAAGAATAAGCACAAAGTACCTGTGCTTGCCTAGGAGAAACTGATTCATTCGCGATTTGAAAAGACTATCGGTGTCTAAATAGAGACGCCGGATAGCGAGGGATACCACAACCTAGCAGTTCGCTCAATTACATGGACAGATTCTGGATTCGAGAAATATTCGACACAGTGCTTTTTGTCCCGTCCTTCGAACCTACCATGTACTGGTGGTACGCAGGACCTATCTCTACAGATCCTATTGCAGAATGGGGTTGGTTCAATTAAATTATGTAATTCCAACGCACTCCCTGAAATGTATTCGATAGGAAAACCGACAGGCTAGCCACCATAATTTCGACGATGTTCGAGGCTTTGCAGTACAACCTCGTCTTAAATAACCTCTTTCAACAAATTCCAACCACAAATAACACAGATAGAAATACTATACAAAAATATAATTTTACATGTAGTGCCACAAGTGGCGGCCTTATCGCTAAAAGCGATCTCCTCCAGGAAACCTTTGAATTTGGAGAAGTACCTCAATCTCCATACAAAGTGCGCTAGAGCCACGCACCGTAGACACGATATATCGGAAAGTGCGACTGCCGAGTGTAGGTATCGAATGTGAAGGTTGTCATGTGTTTGACTTCTGTAGTAGGTATCTGTCTTTTGTGCTCCAACGTTTCGAGCTGGTATCAGCTGATCCGTCCCGAAGGTGAGAACAGTAGGTACCTACCTACTTCATGCACGATCTAATGAATAATTAAAAAATGAGCAAAGTTCTGTGTGACAGAGATTTGAGTCTCGACTTAAGGCTACGAACAGTGCGATGCTACATATTTTCTGTTCTGCTCTATGGTGTAGAAAGGTGGACTCTCACACAGAACACAACTTAGAAATTAGGGGCTTTCGAGATGTGCATTTATCGCCGTATTTTAAAAATATCGTGTCGTGACCGAATAACGAATATTGAGGTTTTAACACCTAGAAAAAAGGTAGAGCTTTTGAACACCGTTAAGGGCAGAAAGCTTTCTTATTTCGATCACGTCATGAGAAATGACATATGCTAATGTTCCAGCTCATCATCCAAGAGAAAATTGCAAAGAGAAGTGTCGGCTGCAGAAAACTTTCTTGGCTTAAGAATCTACGGGAGTGGTTCGGCTGAAGCACCACATCGCTCTTTAGAGCGGCAGCCTCGATTGTTAGAATTGATCTGATGCTGTCCAATCTGATCAGACGTCTGCGTTATCAGTTAGGAGTGCACTTATTAATGCAAATAGAGGTCGCTACTTATCACGACAAACAACTTTTACTATGGAACCAACTCGAAATTCGAGTAAAAAATCAGCTGTTTCAAACATTTTCTCGACGACCAATAATTTTTTCTTGACCGGATTGGCGCCATAGTGAAAGTGGCTCATCATGATAAGTACCTGCCTACAGTAACCTTATTTCGACTTAGTACCTATATATCTTACCGATAACCATATTATATACCGACGTGAAATACTGTTACTCTTTCGAGTAGGTAAAGACAGAGCTTTTTTTTCTTTCGTACTATGGCACTATACGATTTGTATATTTGCCAGCGTCAAGTTTATGAATTATTCAAGTTATATAGGAATAATCATCAAGTAATTATCGTCGTGGTCAAGTCATATTATGTACTCGTATCCTAGTGCAGCTGTGAAGACTTTACTAGAGATTTCCCGCGAACACCGTTCCATACCATTCCGTTTGATATCGCTTGCCTGTACTTGTGCACATAAACAACACATTAATAATAGTCCGCCATTATTAAACATGAACATTTGAAGAATAACTAGTTTTGCAATAAATATACAATCAAAGACGCCATTTTTACGGTGAACGCGAAAAAAACTGTGTAACTCCAGAGCTATAGAGCAGGTAGATGAACTTAAGACGATTATACGTGTCAAGGTCAGCGTTACACAAGAAAAGCTTAAAACCACCCAGTGGATGAAATAGACAGACATCTAGGAATGTAGGAGCCAGCTAAAAGCTTATTAGGGTATCTTTTAATAGCAAAACAGGCAACCAGGAACTCGAGTTTGTTATTTGAATCGTTTCAGAATTACAATTTCATTATGTTTAATTGGTCGTTATGATATAGAATAGGTTAGTATTAGTAGAAATGCCTAATTAGTCAAAAATAACAAGTTCTTGTTAAAAAAGAGATTGCCGAATTAAATTACTTCAGGCGCCGGTAGTTCAGTTATTTCGATTTAAAATCAAACCTCTGGATCGAGTTCAATCGATCTTACCACGCGCAAAGCCTTACAAACAAAAAAAAAAGAATTTTTCAAAATTACAAATCACAATTATTAATCTATTGAAAAGTTACATTTGGGGTTGCAGTTTTTAGAGGACGCAATTTTATTTTTTTGATGTGTAGGGGAGGTCAGTGTAAAGCTAAAAACAAGTTTGTGGGGTTGCCACCCTTGTCCCATGGCCGCCATCTTGAAAATAGGGGTTGAAATGGTTTTTACGATATATCTTTTTAACTTTTTATTTGATAAAAAAAATCTTCAGAAAATCGAGAAAAAAAAATTATAAGTTTTTAATTAAACGTATGATGTAACTTTTTGTTTTATCATTTTACGAAAACAGTTTTATCTGACCATTTTTGTAAATCGTTTTTTTAAGGAACAACTTTTATTCGCATCATTTTTCATTAGGTCAATAACTAAGGTTTTACAGTGCTCCGAAGTAATTACTATTTTTCAGTACTCTTAACTATACCTGTATTATACGTATGTACTTTTTAAATTTTATCTTTTATTTTGTTATTATAACTTTTTTAATTACAATTTTTGCAATATTATAATTCATTATTAACTCTTCTTTGAAGATAATCGCTTATAATTTTTTTATTTATAGTTCTACCACAAAAAGTTACTAGACCAAAGTTGTAGAGAATTTAATTTGCAACGAAAAATGTTAACATATTTTTTTATCTAGTAAATAGTTTAAGAGATATATCGTAAAAACCATTTCAACCCCTACTTTGAAGACGGCGGCCGTGGGACAAGGGTGGCAACCCCACAAACTTGTTTTTAGCTTTACACTAACCTCCCCTACACATCAAAAAAATAAAATTGCGTCCTCTTAAAAACGCAAGTTGAGGCCTAAAAATGTAATATTTCAATGGACTAAATATCTTTTATGGCTCCTATTCCATGCGTGCTGTTTGCCTATAGAATGCTCTTCCATTGGCTATTAGGCGTGCGCAAAGCCCTGATTAATTTAAAGCTCAGGTTAAGAAATAATATCTTTCAAGCATTGTTCACTAATTTATATTTAGTTAATCTCTTTTTTATGTCTTGTTAATCCCTTATTTGAATAGACTTATATTATTATTATATATATATATGAATAGCTAGTTGTTATTTTATTATATTATTATATTTACTCTTGTATATTGTGTTCATTACTATTTTTATTTATATCTACGCTAAGTTTTATTATAGCAAGATGATATCTTTTATTGCACAAACTTATAAAACATGATAAAATTTTAACTAAAACTATACAAAGCTATAAACTATATGTACAAAAGCAATACCCAAAAATTAAAACTAACTTAAATCTAAACCACTGCCAGTTGGTAGAGTACCCAAAATGCTGGCCCCATTGCCTCGTTGAATGGCAATACTAATGCGCTGACCCAGGTAGAGGCCAGCATTTTGGTCTCGAGTAGCGTCAACTAGACGCTTTGTTAGCGCTTTGAAAAATAATTTTGCTCCCGGTCCCCAAGGCCCGAGAGTTTCAACCCCAAAAGGCTCAAACATATAACCGCTATCTAAATTAATATATTTGCGCCTTTTGAGGCCTTCAGCTGACTCTGCCGCCGCACCAGCATTGTTACAAGTAACGGGAAGATGAGACGGTGCAAGAGTGTCGACGCGAGTAGCGTCCCACACTAAAGGCCGCCCCATCTTCCAAGGGATAAGTTTTATCGTTTGCAGGTTATATAGTAAAACATCGAAGGATTCAGTTAATAAATGGCGATTTATACACGAACAGTTGTTGGCGTTAGTATTTTGCCTGATCTCTTTGACACGATTACCTATATAAGTATTCCAGGTCAAATCTTTCTTAATCCAGCATAGAGCTACATTTGAGTCTGTCCAGCATAGTTTTTCGTATTCTATTTACGACGCCATGTCTCTTGGAGGATTAGCCGGGGTACTAATGTCACAGCTGTAGTAAAACCTATGGGATCATAAATCCTATGAGTTATAGAGAGTAGGTTTCTTTTAGTAATCTTACCTATATCACCGAGCTTTGGAAAATCCTCTATGTTCAAGCTCAGCTGATCTTCGCAGGTATGCCAAGGACTGAGACCACAGCATTGTCTTTCTGGTCTGGGAATTTTGCCTGACTCATTATTTCTTTAGACTCTGTCTCAAACTTCTTGACTGCTACTGGGGAGTCTAAACTAGTTTGACAGTTATCAACATAAAATGAATCACGCAAAATTACAGCTGAGCTTTTTAAATCTCCACATACCCGATTTAGATGATGCTGAATTGTTGCAGCCAGCAAAAATTGACTCGAAGTCAAACCAAAAACTACAGTGACGGTAAGCCATAACATTACCTTTACTATCCCACCACAAAAACTTAACATAGGTATCCCTCTCTTTCGGTGATACAGACACCTGTAAAAATGCCTTTAAAATATCAGCAGTGACACCTATAGCCCTTTTTCGGAATCCATTTAATAATTTAGGTATTTTTTCTATCATATTGACCCCTTTTTCTAGACATAAATTTAGAGATTTACCGTACCTGTCTTTTGCAGATGCATCAAATACAGGTAGAATTTGAGTTGTTAAGCTCTTCTCTTTAATAACAGGTCGATGTGGTAAGTAATGAGAAGAATTTAGGTCTTTCTTAGGGTCCAGTACAATCTGAATTATTCCCTTGTCATTCCATTCATTAAAAACCTTATTATAGTCCTCATACAAGTTATCAGCTTTTAATTTGTTTGTTACAGACTGCAATCTTTTTGAGGCTACTTCATGGTTACTTAATAATTCATCATGACATACCTTCCAGGGAAGAAGAACTTCATACCGGCCCTCACCGGTAACTGCCACATTTTCTTCGAACATTTTCATCACCTCTTCTTCATTCTGCTGCTTTGTCTCAATTGGGGACTTAGACAAAGCAGCAGAATGAAGAAGAGGTGATGAAAATGTTACGTCACGTTATGTCACGATTACCTAAAGTTTCCAAAGACCAAAAATTAGACACATCAGAGGAAGAAAACATTGCTACATGATTCGTATGTATGTGTGTACTTGGCTGAGTTTCAGTTTTTCCTTGGAGAGTCCAGCCGAGTTTAGTTTTTATTGCAACAAGCGAATCATGCAACTTGACCATATCACCTGTAAGAACTAAACCAGAAAAATCAGCGCCTATAAGCAAGCCAATGTCATCAGAATGTGAGTTTGTGTCTGACAGTGTGATGTTGTGGCTGGTAAGTATTTGTTTCAAGCTATCATTATTATAAGTTGGAATGTTCTTACTAATACATGTCTGTCCTAACGCAGTCAGTTTGAAAGCAAATGTTTTTTCCAAATTTGTTACATCAAGTTGATATAATTTATATTGTTGAGAAGTAATCTCTACACCACTGAATAATGTATGCGACAAAGATTCGTTACCCACTGCAGTTAAATTAAGCTTGCGTGCAATGTCCTCCCGGACATATAAGCGTTGGGCCCCGTTGTCGAACATGGCACGAACCTGTACCTGCTTCTCGCCGTTGCTGATGAGGACGGACACAGTCTATAGTAAAGTAGTTGTTATGGTGCTTTTGGGGCCAGCAGACATATTGGCACTTATAGCTCCTCTTTCTCCTCGCAGTATAGCACTTAAACTTGCAGTGTGTGTGGCAGCTAAGTTGTTCCTTGGAGCATTGTCTAGGATATTTCCAGATTGGCCCGTACAGAAAACTACAAAATGTCGCTGCCGACATATCACACATTTTTCAGCTGTTTTACAAGTTTTAGGGTGATGTCCTTTTTTCAAACATATAGCACAGGCTTTTTTGTTTTTCAGGTGTGTTCTTTGCTCCTCAATAGTCATTTTCTGCATCTTATAGCATTCTAAGCTGTTGTGGGAATCCTTCTCACACCAAATACACGCAGGTTTGTTATTGTTATTATATTTGTTGGAGTTTGTTAGTAAACAGCTCGCTGTCGGTTCTGGTTGTTTATTTAATTCAGAAGCCTCTGCTCGATTCTGAACACCAAATGATTTCTTAGCCAACAAGATGCGCTGCTCACTTTCTACTTCTTTTCGAACAAAAAATAATAAACTATTCAGTTCATTGCTGATATCTTCATTTTCTTTCTTATTTCTTTCCCAGACTTTCAGCAAATCTTGTGGCAATGCTGATTCCACCATCGGAAGCAGGAATGCTGCAAATTTGTCTTTTGTGACTCCAAGGGTCTCGAGTGCTAGCAGCATTGCACTTATTTTGTCATATAGGCTAGTCAGGTTATACTCAGAATTTGAATTTATCAGTTCCAGAATTTCTCTTACATATACTTGAATTAATAAGTCTTCACGAGCATATCTCGCTTTTAGCTGACTTAAACAGTCTTGATATGATGATGGTGTGAAGCTTTGAACTAAAGTTTTGGGTTCAGAACCCTCTTTCATTGCAATAGGTATTGATATTTATCATGTAAGTCAATTTGGGGGTCTGAATCTATTTTTTGAAACTGTCCCCAGAATGGGGTCCATCCTTTTAGGTCTACGGAAAATGTTATAAACTGTAGAGTCGGGAGTTTAAAACTTCGCCTTTCTTTTTCTTTTTTATTTCTTTCCGCTGTGGGAGATCTTTCATTTGTATTTCTACATTGTAGGTCCAATGATGTCCATCGCGATCTGTATTCCAAGGCGCTTTGTAATTCTCTCTCGAGCTCAGTTTCGCCGTCAGTCTCGCGAATAATTTTCTTCAACTCATTGTCCAATTCCGTTAATTGCATATACAGTAGCCTCGTTTTAAGGTACTGTTAGTTATCTCCAATGGAGGCTCATTTTGTTTGTCCATGAGGGCCTCAAGCACGTGGCCATTTTTCGTAAATAAACTTCTCGTCACTTTTCTTTCCTTTCGGTCGCCATAATTTTATCGTTTGCAGGTTATATAGTAAAACATCGAAGGATTCAGTTAATAAATGGCGATTTATTCACGAAAGGGGTCTGAGACACACCCAATCATTCGACATATTTTTCAAGAGAGAGAGAGAGAGAGCCCTCCCATAGAGTAGGCAATAAATGTTGTCAACACCTTAGATAAGTAATGTTGTCATAAAAAAACTAAGGAATTTGTACAATAAGAGTCATGCCGTCGGGTCTCTTACCATCGCAACGCATAAGACCACTCGGTTCTAGAATAGCCGCACAGTTAGCGGTGGTAGGCTAGGATATCGTTAAGGCTAGCGTGATCGGGTATCCTGCCTGCACTTTTCGAGCAAGATGGTGGCCGAGCTGGTCGACATTTGCGCCACACTGGCAGCGATGTGGAGCACAACACGTTGCACCCAAGCGAAGAGAGATTGCGATTCTGAATGAAGTGTTGTCAAGGAGGGTCCCAGTATTAGGCGAGGGGAGTGCCTGTAACCACAAACCTAATTCCCACTCAGAAACCGCTAAGAGACGGGCGCGATCTGATGAGCTGGAGCACGTATAAATGAGGAGTTTCCGCGCTTGCTCACAGATCGGCCGGTCCCACTGCTTCTGTGAAGATGGATTTTGGGGGTAATCGGTGTTTGGGCAAAGGACTGTCCACGCGATCCTAGCCTCATACATATAAGCAACATTAATGACATCCGATGTCTTTGCCAGATTTTTTCTATTAAAATCTTATTGCTATGAACCGAGGACAGAAACGTGGGAAGAGCTACGCCAGATATGGACCGGATACCAAGACCCCCCCCCCCATTCTAATCGGAAGAGAAGCCTGTTTCCACTCTCGATCTGATAAATTCACATTTAACAATTTTGTCGAGAAGTTCAATAAGATCAGGGAATTTAAAAAGATGCGAACATCCAACAATGTATGTAAATTTAGGAACAAAAAGGCATGTGAGTGTTATTTAGTAATTTTAGATAAAGGTTCCGAACATTGCACAAATTTTTAAATTTTTTCTGCAATAAAAAAGGGAATGATTTGTCCAGTATAGGCGAACCTAGTAAACGCAACGTGCTTTTGTTAACTATTTGGATGTTATGGGCTAATGAATCAAATTTTTGTACAATTATCATCCAAATACCATATATTGAGTTTAGATTGAAGACGTTGGATGATGGGTTGAATGGCGAGGCTGAACACAGCGGGACCAAGAGGGTCTCCTTGTTGGCAACCAACGGCGGAGGAAATTTGGTTACAAATAATTTAGTTTTGTAGGAGATCCGTAACACTGCCAAAGAAAATCATATAACTTTGGAATTTTGCAACAACAAAGCCCCTCTGTCAACGGAATTAAACGCGATCTTAACATCCACCTTTAACAGAAAATCATTACAGTTTTGTTCCAAAAATGATCTAACAGAATGGACGGCAGCTTCACAACCACCACGCGAGCCAGAACCAAGCTGTATAGGCTGAAAAAGATTAGTTAAAACTGGTGCTATCTTTTTACAACAGATTTTAGCTGCGAGCCATACCATGTCATACCAACCGCAACGGGCCTGATCCCACCGTCCTTTTTTCTTTAAGGCGCATAGGTTCGCACCGTAGAGAATCTGAATGATATCGCCATTGACCTGACCTGAGAGCATCAAATTAACGAGAGATGTCAAATTCTTAAGAATGGCCTCACCAGCTTCTCCATTTCCACCGCTGATCAGATCTTTTAAGTGTTGCGCAGTTAGTCCATCCAAGCCCTCGGCAGAACCACTTTGGAAGGAAAAGACGGCAGCAGATACATCCTGAGCAGTTATTTCAATGCAATCATCATCAGATCTCCCCGGTGCTACCGTAAACTGTGGATTTACTGAAGCAGATGGATGCTTCCCCTTTAATATCGAGAGGGTTTCGTTTGTCGATGGAGCAATTGTGTCATTGGAAAATAGTATACGGGCAGCACCTCTTATGTCGCCATCGGTGAGCTTTTTTTCAACCATTTTGAAAGTAGCAGACTCAGATGGTCACACGACAAATTTTGGATATTGAAATTGATCCAAAACATCAGGCAAAACATAGTCTTCCCTTACACTGTACCTCACGCAATTTTCTTTGACCCTAGTTGTAAGGGATTTGCGATTGTTAGATTCATTAGATATGTGAAGTACACTATATGGGAAGGACAACAAATGTTCCTAGATACGTTTTGTGTTATTAGACACGACATCTTTCAGAGCCTGAGGCAGAGCAGAAGCGACCGAAAGACGCGCACCTCTAGGGATTCGTTTTAGTACTCTTTTATTAACTTTATTATGAGACAAGGTTTTCCAGTAAGTTTCAACACTAAAATCTGTAACGCCTGCGGCCACCGTTGATGGCAGCAAGCAATGATTTGGTTGAGTGTTTGAATTAAATATGGGTTCCAAGAGGGATTTATAACATTTACCTTGATGTATATTAATACTCTCTGTCCTTTAATAAAGCGTACCTTTGGGCAATAAGGACACTGCACCAAATTGTCCTGTGACACAACCGAATCACCAACTACAGCGCCGTCCACGTGTGTGCAACGCAATGCCATTCTTTTTTATATTTACAAAAAAACACTAAAAATATCCACACAACAAACATAAAAAAGAACACATCAAAATTGACAGACACTCTGAATGTTCGAGTGACGGCCTCGCTTGCACTTGCGTGTGATTACTGCGCAAAACGCAAGTAATGTAAAACAAACCGCCACGACTTGGAGCCATCGTTGCCTGGCTACCAGAATGTATCCCAAAATTTCAAAAATTGCTTCAAATAAAAATCATAAACAGCTGATTTATAACTTTCCAGTTTCTTCACACACGATGCACACGCTAATAAAAATATGACCAACTAATAAATCTTCAAAATGGCAACTTATTTCTTGGTATAATCCAGGAACAAAAGCGTGATAAATATTAATAAATATTTTTTAAAGATCAGTAGTATTTTGCGATGATGACATTTTATGTCATTTTATTTTTAGTTTTATTATTATGTTCCATTCCTATAAAGGTTGTCAGGAAGATATCGCTTTTTAGCGATAAGACCGCCTTTTGTGCTGTGTTATTTGTTAGTTGTATTCTTTTTGTGTTGTATTTTTGTAGGGACAATAAAGAATTATGGTATTGTGTCGTTGCAGATGTCTCCTAGTTATCTGATAACAAACATACTCGTCGAATGTACCTACCTACTATTTAAAAAAAAATTTAAAGTCAACAAAAAGCTAGGTACTAAACAGATTTTGATATAATTCGGTTTCTTCCATTACGTCAGGCGAAGATAGATGTGTTTCAGGTATTTTGATAAAAAAATAAAATTGGACCACATGGTAGGATAAAAACTATTTCTCATATCAGGCCACCCGTCTCCGAAAAAACAGGCTACAAACAAAAAAATAACGATCAAAAAATAGTTTAGAGCAAGGAAAGCGAGATTACTTCGCTTTGTTTATATTCTTTCAGACTGAGTTACAGAAACACCAAGTTTGAAACTGAACTTAAGTTTTCCGTCCATTTCCGACTGAATTTTATGTTCTTTCCCAGAATCCAAACATAAAATTTCCGTTTATTCCCACCTGCCACCTGGTCTGTGGAGTTCTATCGACAGTACCTACTAATGTGCTTATTTTCTCACTAGTTCTGTGAACAGAAGTAGTGAGAAAAAAATACTGGGAATTCAAGTAAGAAATCCCCAATACAGAATTTGGCCAAATGTGGTGGCCTAAATGAACTACCTACACTCCCTTCATAAGGGAGACCCGAGCCCAGCTGTGGGACGTTATATTTCAATACGTTTAATTAAAAACTTATAAAATAATGAGAAAATTGTGGAATTAGGGTACTTGTACCTAAGTTCGTCTCGTACTGGTGTTCTCTAATTATCTCCGTGACAAATATAGGTATCTATTACCAATCAAGCGTGTACTCGTATGTAGGTCAGCTGCGAGTACGCACGAACGCTTTGTTTAATTGGGTTTTAGGTCAAGTTCACATCATACCCTGCCGTACTTGTTGATTATTTATTTAGGGGTAAAATGTAGGTAAACAACCTACTCGTAAGATAGATTTAATAAACTGCCTTTGATAAATTTATATTTCATGCTAATCATATTTTAGGTATTTTATTTTGATGTGTGTGTGTGATTTAATTCAAGAAATTTAATATTTTTAACCTACGACGCAAAAATGACGGGGTTTTATAATTTTGACATGTGTCGAACGGTCGACAAAACGGGTAGAACGATATTGTTTTTTTTTTGTTTGAAAGGTCTATTAGTCCGGAGTGTTCTTAGCTATGTTTGATGACAATCAGTCCAAGATGGCTACCGCCACAATATGGCGAAGTACAAATATTTATACAACTTTATACAACTTTATAGGTTTGAAATGAAAGTGCTTAACTAGTAGAATACTATATACACTGTGATAATTTCAAATCTAAGATGGCAGCTACAACAAATGTTGGGAAATTATCAAAATATTCAATTTTACTTGTTGAACGTGCAGATTTACCCGCGTTATATTTATTATATTATATTATGTACAATAAGTGCATAGAACATAGTCTCTATTCTTAATTTCATCGAAATCCATTCAGTTGTTCCACCGTGAAATAACAAATACACAAGTTATATGTATAGCACTTTATGATATTATTATTTTACTATAGCTATTATTCTATTAATTTATTTTACATAAAGATAAATTATAATGTGATGAATAAAAAGAAAGAAAGAACACATTTATTTTGTACACACAGGACACTAGTACTACAACTTATTACTTAAAAGTAGACAAACACTTAAAATAATAAAGTAGGTCGAGTTGCGTAGTAGTGTCCCGTGCGTCGAACAAGGTCAGCGCTCAGCATGATGCTGGGGATTGCTCTTCAGCGCTGATGCAAGAACCGTTCCCGTTACGTAGGGTTCCTTTAGGATAGGATTCCTTATCTTTTGTTATTATATCTTCTCTGTCGCTAGAACCTTAATCTCGCGATTCTGCTATCGCGCGATATTTAGGGTTCCGTACCCAAAGGGTGAAATCGGGACCCTATACTAAGACTTCGCACCAGGCTGTATCTCATGAATCGCGATACTCGTAGCTGGACAGTTAACATTTACACAGATAACATTAATAATAATATGGGACAACATCCACACAAAGGTCTTCAAGTCCCAAACTAGGCAAAGCCTGTGCTATGGTAACCTGATGACTGATATACATACTTAGAAATACATATATACATACTTATATATATAATAAACACCCAGAGACAGATCAAACAGACATGTTCATGCACACAAATGTTTGACCTGTCCGGGGATCGAACCCGGGACCAGCGGCGCAGAAGGCAGGGTTGCTACCAACTGCGCCAACTGTAATGTACTTCTGTTGACGCTATAAGAAAAAATACAAAAACATAATAAAATAAATATTGAATGGTGTTCCCATATAACAAACGAAAATGTTTGCTTCTGGTGCATCTCTGAAACGTCTTCGAAACTTCTTGCCCACTACTACTAAGGTTGCGCTCGCACAATCTCTCCTCCTTCCCATCTTAGACAACGCTGACGCCTGCTATTTAGATCTTCGGGAGGACCAGCTAGACAAGCTTGAGCGTCTTCAAAATTTCTGTATCAGATTTATATTTGGTTTACGCAAATATGATAACATCTCTCAGTTTCGTACTAAGCTGTAGTGGCTGCCAATTCGTCTCCGTCGGAATGCTCACATCCTCTCTCTTACCTATAATACAATACAATACAATAATTCTTTATTGTCACCACAAAAATACAACACAAAAAGAATATAACAAACAAATAACATGGCACTAAAGGCGGCCTTATCGCTAAAAGCGATCTCTTCCAGACAACCTTTATAGGAATGGAACATAATAATAAAATTTAGCGTAGACGGTGGTGCAAAACAGATATGAGAAATTTAAATAAAAAATAGTAATGAATACAACATACAAGAGTACATATAATAATATCATACATAAAAATAACAACTAGCTACTTATATATATAAGTATATTCAATTAAGGAATAACAGGACATTAATAGAAATAGATTGACAAAATAAAAATTAGTGAAAAATACTCTATTCAATCAAATAATATCAAATAATATTCTATTCAATCCCAAAACACCGCGTTATTTAAAAGATTGTGTTTCTTATTTGCACGATTCCCACACCCTGCCTCTTCGATCATCGGAAAATCTTGCTCTCAAAATGCCAACTCACTGTAAAACTTTTTTCAAAAACTCTTTTACTGTTCAATCTCTCTCTGCTCTGGAACTCATTACCTACAGACATCAAAAAAGCTTCACCACTCGCTATTTTTAAAAATATGGTGAATAAGTTCTATTTAGCTACTATCTGAGCAAAGATCGTCTGTCTCTTGCTGTCTGTATTTTTTTTTCTCTCTCTTCTGCTGTTAATCGTTTATTTTTAGTCTTATAAATTTTGATTACTTAATTTTCTTCAAATAATGTAGATTTATTTTGTAAATTGTCTCCATCCTAAGGTTGCCTGGACGAGATCGCTTTTATCGATGAGGCCGCCACTTGTGACACTAGATGTAAGGTTTTCCCTGTATATTTGATATTTGTGTGTCTGCAATCAAGAGTTTATTCATTCATTCATTCAAGTCTCTTGAAATAGTCATAGAATATTTAGTTGTACATGTACTTCAAAAATAAATAAGTAATCAAAATAAAATAAACACTTAAAGGGGCTTCCATATAACAAACGTGATTTTTTGCTCGTTATTATTAATGCCAACAGGTAGAAACTTGAACTAATGTTAGTTAGATAATGGTACAGAACCCTTCATGGTCGTGTCCGACTCGCACTTGGCCAATCATTATTAAGACCGTTAACTCCTACTCGAAATATATGTTCGTATATAAGTTATTGTAGGGTTTGAAATAGTATTATTCAGATGTCTCTATGGTATTTGTCTTAAAATATTTCCATGAAAGGCCATGGAAACATTTTAAGACAAATCGGCTATACAATACAATACAATATTTCTTCATTGCACACCAAAAAACAAAATATACAATAAGATATAAACAAGAACAAAACATCATAATTACTTATTATCATAAATAGTCCTGGGATGTAATTAATTTAATAATAACACAGGGAATATTTGAAATAAGCTTATTGAATTTATGAACTCTCCATAAATTGACAATTTGTAAACAGGTAGAGTCAATGAATGATGACGCTCATCTATCTCGTCACACGAAAAGCTCGCAACAAACACATGTAACATTTGCAAACAAACAACATCATTATCTGACAACTACGCAGCGCAAGCCGCTTGTTACTTAAGTTCGCGCAATTCAAGTAACGAGTTCCTGCCACAAATTAACAAAACAACATTAAAGTACGGTCCAGCGTACGACTGGCTACTGATACACGAGTACGAGTGCGAGTATTGGTGGCTCGGACTGCGAGATGCGCTACCGAGTGACATAGTTCGGATGCACCGCGCGTGCTTGTAGCCGGAAGTATAATGCCATTATCGATTCGCTTATGACAGAAAATGCGTTGAATGAAGGCGTCGCGCGCGGGAGAGGGGGGAGGGGAGGGACAGCGGCCGGGCGCGGCAGCCAGTGCGCCGGAGGCAGCGGGCTGCGACGCACGTCTCTCCGCAGCCCGCCTCTCGCGATATCCCGAGTGTTGTGCAAATGATTGTGTTTTTATGGCGGTCAAATTACTGCAAGTGTTGGTGTTGGGTGTGATCGCGGCGGCGGCCGTCGACGGTGCGTGGGTATTGTGTAGTGTAGTGTTCCAGCAGCCCACGTGCTCACGCGGCCGTGTTTACGGCGGCGGGCGCATGCGCGAGCCTCCGCACCGGGTCAAACACCGGCTCTAACCTACGGCCTACCTATAACTGCTTGTTTTCGGTCCGTCGAGTAAGTCTAGATATAGATCTGGAGATGCGGCCGCCGCGGTGGACCTGCTCGCGCGGTGAGTGATCGATCCGCCTCAGCCGCACGCCGCACGCACCACACACAGATCGTGTTTACCATCTACGCAGCGTGGGGCCGTTCTTCACTCCATTATTGTGAACTGGTTTCAAGGTTATCCCCTAATTAATTCTTTTTTCTCTTCCGTCCGCTGCCATTCTTCTGAGACTCCTCACTACGCGTATTTGCGGTAGACTGCTAGTTTAGATTGTTTACGTACGTCTATTTGCATAATTATTCGAGTTCTAGTTTAGTCAGTGTATAAATTGTATAGTATCTTTAATCGGAAGGTTGAAATGAGGCTTAATTTGAAAGAAGTAACAATGGATCGATGGCGAACGAATGTGCTCAATAAAACACAAACTGGTTCCACCAGGTGGTCCGCGGTAAATAACACGAACTTTGCCAGCGCTTACTGCGCACCAAGGATAGCCCGCGGTGGCCCCTAAAAATGAGAGCTCGCATCTTATTAGACAAAAGTTTGAATCGATGTTATGACAAATAATATTGTACATAGTTGCTTATGTTGATAAGTCTGGCAGATACAATGATGAGGTTGATTCCAGATCAAGTGAAGAGTGTAGACACATAGAGTATTGGAATGCTGGAAAATGGAAAATGGTTGTTTTCATAATAAATTGTAAAACCATTCAGTCATCGAGTCAAAAGAACAAAATAGTTAAAGCGGAACTATACGGAACAACAACTTATTGAAGTGATTTATATTATGACTCTATAGACTACTGATGATTAGAAGTGTATAGAATCATCTGTAAGACAGCATCCATAAAGCGTCATAAAACT
The DNA here is from genome assembly GCA_947049295.1 of Ligdia adustata. Taxonomy (NCBI): domain Eukaryota; kingdom Metazoa; phylum Arthropoda; class Insecta; order Lepidoptera; family Geometridae; genus Ligdia; species Ligdia adustata. The sequence continues at coordinate 14,566,602 of OX346221.1, forward strand.
ACCCCAAAATATAAAGTCTAAATTAAAGTAAAAACAAAAGTTACAATAGGCGCGGAATGATGTCCTTTATCAAAAAAAATATTACAACGTGCAAGCCCAAACATACTCTAAAAACAAATGTTCTGCTAAAAGAGTATCAAAAGTCGTCAATGTAGAGATATTTAAAAGGCCTTGTTTGGGGCATTAGATAAAAATACATTCAAGCGGGCTAGTACCTATTTACGTAGTGGTTGAGATAGGTCATCGTTGAGACCCAAATTAAAATACCTACGAGGTGAGCTCACGCTGAATTGGTTACATTAAAATGGCATTCTTGCAGCAAATAACCAGCAATTTTACATCTGACTATTGTTTTATAGGGAGATGGGAGACATGATACATTATGAAGAAAAACATCATGAAGCATGACGCCCGGAGTTGAGATTTTTGAAAATAATAATCTTTTTGTTATTTTATGGTTGTGTTGGGTAGCTGATCCCAATCTTCTGTTGACCCAATTATCTTGTAAGAATGGAACTAAAAGCAAAGAAGAAATAATAATCCAAAAGTAAGAATAAACAACCATGATATGTTTTTACTTGTTATGCTTGTTATTTTGCCGGTATGAGTTATGATCTCGGACAACCTTAATGAGTTCGTTCGTTGATAATTGGATTAATTGGACGTGCGTGACCGTATTGGATGTCGGACACGTTACTCTTTCTTAGCAAATCCAAACGTAAAACTTGAACAATATGTGAGAAAAACAAGACGCGAACTAAACAGACTAACTTTTGTGTACAAAGCCGCCTTAAAAAGATCTAAAGGGACGTAACCAGCCGAATAAAACTTTGTATATTTGGTTAGAATTATGCCCTAACGTAATACTGACAACTTTTACGCATAAAAAAACCTGTAATCCAATCCCTTCGGTCAACTCAAATCTTTTACAAGTTTTAATAGTCGCCAAGAGGGTCAAGTTTATCGTGAAAAGGATCAGAAAGAAAAAGCGGCTCCTTTGAAGATTATTTGAAAGTGACCCCTTTCTATTTAATTCACTCAGACACCGAGACCATTACGCAATAAATAAGTGTTCGAAATATTCGGAGTTCTCGTCACAGCTTCCGTTGTGAAAAAATTGGTCCTTCGAGCCGAGTTCAAAGGAACGCGCTTCAAATATCAGGTATTTATCTAAGGAGTGATACTGATCAGGATGAAACTTTCCAAATTTTATGGTAGCTTTGCAAAATACGTGACTTGGTTGAAATCTAGCCTTTATACCTACTGACGATATCTGATATAATATAGTTGATAATACAGTCATCAGTATAACATTTTGAAAAACGTTTTAAATTAATGTACATTTTTATATTTATCCGATCTGAAACATGAAAACATGGTATGAATAGTATTGTTGTTGAAAAGATTCCAGTTGGAATGGTTTTCAATTTGACTGACATTTATAAGAAACCATAACACGAGAGTGGAGTATACTGGAGTAGTAAGTACCCGTTAGAAAGCATAGTCTATTAAAAAATATTTTTAAATAATATAATCACAAACGACTACGAGTGAGATGCGAGACGATTATGACAAACATCTAGGTCATAAAATATTAGGTAGAAGCTTTTTAGATCGCTTTTTATAATAGGTACAATATGCTTGGAGGAACTCGGTGTTTGGATGAAAATTACTTGATAAAACATCGTCGGTACGCACTCACTTCCTCTTAAAGAGATCTAACAAGATGTACAGATGTGCAAAACCGATTTTATAAGACGTTTAATAAGAATTTGTCACTAAGACCCTTCTCCGCTACAAATCCGAGTTGTTCTGGAGCAATCTTAATGGCTGATACATTTCCATAACTGTTTTGCTAAATCTGCACAACTTCTATCACGACTTCTGTTTCGGTTCAGTCTTTGCGTAATCGGCCCAGAAATCAGGACTTTCATTTCACACTATCAGAAATCGGAGCTTTTATTATAGCGTCGATAAAATTTTGCAGGAAAGTAGGCATACCTAAATAAACAGATTTCGAAGTAGGCTAGTATTTTATTTGTTTTGATAGACTAGCTCTTCCACCTCACGCAATGGATGTTCCTGATATTGTGTGGATCGTGTATAAATTATAACTGCTAGTGGTTCTAGTTTAATCCGCTTCACACTATTTATTACGTGAAACCAAAAAAGAAGACAATATATTGGTAGTGTGAAGACACCAGCTGTAGTTGGAAGCGATTCCGGAGGAATTATAACGCATATGAAGAAACTGGTAAATTTTTCATATCTCATACTACGAATAGTTTATGCTAGTACTTCCGTGATCTATCAAAACTTATTGTTATTTTATTTATTTGATATAAGTAGGGTAGCTATAAAGTACTCTAGAAAAGGTATTTTAGTTAGCAACAAACTTCGTCATACTGGCCTGTAATTTTAAAAATAAAACTAAAACTCCATTTGGCTCAGCAGTAAGAATGAGAAAAGATAATATAATTATACTTATCATAAAATTACCCTACTATAATGTATAAATTTGCGAAATCGTCAGCACAAACCCAACGCAGGACGCACGAAGTTTTGTACACATTACGGTTTATTGGTTATAGGATAAATACTATTGTTCAGTTCTGCGTTGATATTCGAACAGGAAAATAAGGTAACTCCGTTTAAATACTTACTAGGTAGGCAGTAAAACAATAAATCTAAATTTAATTAATTTCATCAGGAAAATGTAGTAATACAGGGTTATTGGTTATACTAAACCGAAAGGAACCAACCCCGAATTCGGATAAAAACAACTTTTCCATACAATAATTTGATCGGTCGTTGACATAATGTATGAAACAGCTGTTTTTTTTCTGGAATTCAGAGTTGTCCCTAGTGAAAGATGTTCATTAGGATGAGTATAGTGACCCCCTTTCGGCTTAGAACACCACTAACCAATAACCGTGTATTAGTACTTGACTCAGTTTAAATACTTATTCTATACAAGATTTCTTCTGAAACTGTCGGATATTGGTTAAGTGTCAATCACATTTTCTACAATACTTATTCGAAAAGCAAACTTTCCGATACCTAATTAAAAACTTAAAAGCTTCCGATAATTATAATCGGAACTCATAAAAGCATCATTAAATTATTCTAATTAATCCATAATAAATATGTTGATGTACGAAACTTACTGAAGAAAAGTAATTAACGTCGATCATACATCGATCATAATTACCACGACAGCCGATTCTTGGAAAGTAAATATTTGTTCCGCCACCAATCCGCCAATCTGCCTGTAATCCTTACAACATAGGCATTCCTAAAGGAGCTAAGTAATTGGTTCTTTGCTAAAGTACCTAGAGGCGAGAAATTACAGGGCCTTTGATGGCTTAATTTTTATTTAATTATGATATTCTTTGAGAATTCCGTTTTAGAAGTTTGTTTCCTTAAACGTCTTCTTTATGCTCTACACAAATTAAACATACAAACAGCAAAATTACATTTATAAATTGTAGAACTGGAAAATCCTACTTTAAAGACATAAGTACACCTTTAAGCGCGACACATAAAGCGCGGTGTATCTCGCACCTAAGATTTCCTATGCCCTTGACATTCACCCAGAAAACTTGAGGTCGTTTTTATACATATACGAGACAAGGCCTCAATGGCAACGGTGTGGGACACTATCTATTGTATTACTTGTGGAATAACAAGTGATCCATTGTTGTGACGCTGGGAACTATCTTGATGCTAGGAAGTTGACGTAAGAGAACCCGTCTAGAAGCGTAGATAGCGTCTATATTTCGGCTATGACCTGTCTAGCCGTTTTGTGCGGGAGATTATCATTAGCCGCCCAGACGAGCCGGCTGCATGGCGGTGATCTATCTACTGTCGTTCATTCGTGTCTCTAGGCAACAATTTTGTTTTGTATCAATTGTAATAGAATTGCAGCGGATAGTCTGCAGTCGTATCAGATTTTGAATTGGAATAATCTAAGAAATGAGTAAAGCTTTCGGTGCTGAATCTTGTCAATATATTTTCTTGGCAAGATTTTTTTCACTCGTTACACTAGTTATCTCATTCAAACGTAATAGCTTTATGACAATTACTAGTAATTTGTACAAAAAATAGTGATAACCAAAGTGAAATTGGTGAGTACAGCAGGGTTGAGTTTTGTCGCTAACTTTATTTGATACATTATTAACCTTAGCAGTTAACGTCACTGTCCAGTATAATTGATTCGACTATTTTAATAATTAATATACGTAAAATCATCTCGTAACTCATATTTGTTCAACATAATCCGGTAAGTAATGTAATATTCTGTAAGTGATTAACGGAATATACAACATGCTGACCTAGTCACCTGAATTTTATTCACATGTTACTAAATACTCGTTATTTAAATTTGTTCCCGTACTATTCTAAAAATCTTTGTAATTCTCCATTTTCATGCTATTCCGGTGAGTTTGAGTAAGGGCTATTCATTTCGCTGCTCCAATCCATGAGGCTGCTCCATTTCAAATGTCTCTTAAACACTCAATAAATATTGATAAACTACAAGCTCGTGCGACCATATACTCCCAATTGTTTTCATGAATCCATTAATATTTACGACGTACTTAACTTCGCATGAAAATCTTTATAGTGGTTGATTTAATAGTCAGCATTCGAACTGTATAAACAGCTGTCATGTTGTGTAGTCGATTTTCACAGAGCTTGACATAAATCTTTATAACAAGGAAAAATTCGAAACTAATGCAAATTAGCAACGAACAGTGGTGCCTCATTTATCTGTCAGTAACATTTAGATTAGCACTGTTTGTTAGTGTGCTATCAACAAGCGACTGCTTTTAATTTTGTGGAATTACTAGAAAAATTATTTCTTCTTACACTTATATTTACCTGTAGAATGACCTTGATAATGAAATTGCTTATGGCAGTGATGGCAGTATGCATGAAATACTCGTGTATCTCGTAACTAATACTATGCTAATACTATCTTGAAGCCTTGAAGATGTATATTTGGTTTACTTCACAAAAAAATATAGTTGTGTTGTTCTACGGTTCCTCTATTTGAACAAATAGAGCAGACACTGAAAATCTTCCACAACCTCTCATTATGTATCGATTGAATCAGCTGCTCGAATAAACATGAAAATTATGAACACGACAAGGTCGCACCAACCAAACAAATAAAAAGCAATTTAGATATAAGGATAATTTGTCTGCCCTAGACATAAAAGACGCTTGGCTGAAGACAGTTTCGAGCCACGATTGATCATCTCAATCGTTTAAATATACGAATGAGATCTTATTCATTACGTTCTTACGGAAATCCTGGAATTAGATTTTAATCCTATGTCTGTTTACAAACCTCCTCTTTTGTGTCAGCAATTTGTTTCAATTGTGTAAAGAGTCTTTTTACCATTTCACCTTTTCGAAGTCAAAGAAAGTCTTAAATTTAATTTATTAAAAATATAATTGAAGAACAAGTCTTGGAATTAGTTAAATTTGCGCAGGAAACTATTTAGACATGCGATTCTAAGAAAGCTTATCAAATGAAAATCAAATTGTAGCTTTTGAGTCAATAGCGTTCAAATCCCCAATAAAGAGATCTATATGATATGAATATAATATAGGTATGCCTGTTATCCGTGAGAAGTACAAGTACCAGCGTTTAATAGTGCCATAAAGTGAGCATTCACACTTCATCCTTTAATCGATTACCGCTAAGGCTATAGGTATGTGGAATCCTTCAATCCCCGTCGAATTACTCAACTTTAGCCTTGACGTACGCTTTTTGCCAGTGTAAAAAATAAGCTCATATTGGACATTAATAGCGGAAAATTGCGATGAATGGAACTCACAATTCAGAATCAAAAAACTCATGGCAAGTACTTGCGGGCGGAACAATCGTGGCATGATTACAGTTCTTGAGATGCGATTGTAGTTTTTTCGTAGAGATGTTCGAGGTGGGAAGGCTGAATGAAATTTAAAACTATCCGACTACGTTCGGGGCTGTGGTATTCTAGGTATAAGCAGTGTAAGTAACATTTTATGTAACATATGTCATATAATAAGAAATAGTATATAGTAATTCTGTAATTCTTCTATTATTTATATACAATATGATAGATACAATTTATAAGTACTTCATAACGTCCCTTCAGACTAGCGTAAACTTAAACGCAATTTAGGGCACAATTAGCAGGAAACATGACCCCTACAGTGTGGGTTTCACTGACCGCAGAAGTTTAGGTAGCTTTAAAAGGTGTTCTCACTTTTGTTTCGGGATAAGGTTTTACAAACAGGTTCCAATTTACCCTGTCCTGACAATTATGTGTCGTTGCTCTCATTTTCTAGTAGCCTTGAGCTACACCAATAAGGGGCGTGATATACTCGTAGTAAAAAACAAAGACTTGTTTAGAAACCACGATTTAGATTACTTTTCTAATAGGCAGGTAACTGTACAATGCATGAATGAATTACTTACGTCGATGTCATGCGATTATGTGAAGCAAAGATATACAGTAGACAGGAGGTGGCAAAGAGAAGCCCAAGAAGCAGAGCATGCCGCGAACGAAGCTTATGCTCAACAGCGAACGAACATAAGCCTAAAGTTATGGATATTAACCATGCTAATATTGACATCAAATGTATGTCAAGTATCATAAAGAACATGTCTGGAGCTCATTCTTTATCCTGTTTAAATATTGCCTCTTACTTCTACACGAGTAGAACAATATTGTACACGCCACTCTTCTGTCTAATCAACCAATTTATTGCTTCAATCGCCTTGCCATTTATTTAAGGTCATCCCAACAACTAAATTCGTTTACTACTCGTATCATTTTCTGAGAATTTCCTCGACTTGTCTGTTCTATGTTGTCCCGAGTCTTTACTTTTAATCGCTCTTAAATATTTTTCATGTTCTTTATATAATGTTATCTCACGAAGTTAAGCTATTTAAATGTTTTTGCGACGAGAAGTTTCATAGGATCTCGTGATAATTGAATAAGTTAAACAATGTTCTTAATTTTGTTTGACTTGTTTTATTAAACACATCAATATCGTTGTTTGAGGAAAATAGCTTCGTGATAAAATTATTTATTGTTACTTAGTTGTTGAATTACTCGTAGTATGGTTCCTTGGTTACATTTAATTTCTGTTAATTACCGAGGACCACTTACATCTATAGGTACAACTACATCTTACTCATAGTGGTCGAAGTGCTATAATAATAGTAGTTTATCAACTTCACTTTCCCAAAGTATATATCTTATAAAATGTATACTACGAAGCAGGCATTTTCTGGGAAACCATTAGGGAAAGGCATTTTAATATACATTTAATATTTGGCATAACTTTAAAAATTCTGCTATAAAAAATTTGTTACTCGGTACCCAAATTTATTTACCCAGTTGTATTTTATTGTCTGTCATGTGTCTCATCAATTAAAAGTAAATACATTTATGTATTATATATTTATTTAAACTCAATTACTTAATTATACCCCGAATGAAACGTGACAGAGCGCTTACATTTTTTGCTGTTTGCAAGAAAGCTTATGGTGGAGCCCTAGTTCGAACAACCGGGCGTCGAGCCAACATCTTACAATATTAGGGCAAATAGCAACCTACGGGAGTGTGGTAACACCACACGAATACATGTTGATAAATATTTTTCTGTCAAAGTAGGTATAACTTCTCCGTACAATCCTTAACGATTCGATTCTGTTTTATGCTTTACAGGTAGGCTGGTATCCTAGAATATTTTCCTATCGGATGACTTCTAATTTTATTTAATCTAAAACAGGAGCTAACTTAGATTCTTCGTGTACTTATTTAATAATTTAATCGAACTTCAATATCTGAGCGAAGCCTTTCGACGACGAAGACCAAGCAAAAAAGCCTCTCATATATGTACCTACATATATCTGTTTACTCTAGTGCTACACCTATAGTGTAAAAATATACACACGTTTACAAGAATGCTTTGTTTTTCGCGGCGATCCTGATAAATTCTAAAATTATATTACGTTGATTACATAAAGTTGTGGAAATCAAAGTGGCGTGTGTTGGTGCGGTGGGGAGCGGCACGGCAGCAGCAGGCGGGTAGAGGGGGGAGGGGAGGCACGGCGTGCTCAGAACAAGGTCAGGGGCCCAGGCGTGCGCGCACCTTCCTTCGCGGCCCGCGTACCATTGTTTATGTATTGACCAAATTTGGCATCGCGCGATTTAACGGATCCGCATGATGAAGATCTTTCCGTTTTCTCACGGTCTCCTTCTTGCAATGTGGAAGGTACGTGTCATGCCTCGCAATGTGGGGATGGTGAGTCGCGTAACGATTAGGTATTTGAAAGTTAAATTAGGCTCGTACCCGCTCTTATATCTAGCATGCAAAAATCCTGCACGCTTTAGGAGAAATAAATGATATAATAATGTTGAGGACGTTCAATATGTATTCTGGGTTTATACGATGATCACGAAATTAAAGATAATTAAGTACCTACCTACTTCAAAGCAGCCTGTTCTAGATAGCCTTCAGCCAGCATTCGTGAACCTACTTATGCAAAATAGTTTAGAACATGTATGACAGGACAATAATCATCTAGGTATATAGTGACAATAAAAATATAAACAGCAAGAAATGTAAAAACAAACAAGAATTGAGCCATTAGAATTATTTATCAACGATTGGGCGTGTTTGACCGCTCAACCTCTTGATAAATGGTTTCATTGTCCTTTGGATCCTTGGAAACGAGATCGCTCGGTGCTTGGGAAGGTTCATTGCTGAATTATAACAATTTGCATGACTTACGGCTCAGAATTATTCGTCAACTTGAAGCCGGTATGACAAGTTTTATAGAGCTCAGTTAAAAGAGCTAATCAAAAAGCCTTCAAACAACACTACAAAGAAATTTGTGCTTTAGTTCTGGAATTGAGTATAATTTAGCTCATAACAGTTACTGATAATATATTATTGCTTCCAGACCTATTTGTAGTTACAATATTAAATAACAAACTCTATGAGTAAGAAAATCGTAGCTTGCTAAACGAGTTGTAAACTTTTAAAATTTGTATATTTTTAATTGTAGCGGGACGTGATGATTCCGATTTTTATGGAATTTAACGTTACAATTCAATTAACTTGCATTGGTTTTGGTCACGAAGAAATCGCGAAACGAATACCGACAGGATTTATAAGAATATTTGATTTGTAATCGAAATTTCGTTCAATACGTTCCATTATAAATCGGACGATAATCACATTAATATTAAGGAAAATTAGATCTCTGATATGACTTGTTTGATAATAAATGTCACTTGTGTATAATTGAGATGCAATTACACTTATAATAAAGGTGTACAAAATCTACTATTCACACGTCAAATTCGAAGAATGTGCCCCAGTAGGAAACATTTAACAAAATACATACTATAATCATCATCAAACTTCAAATTACAGCTGCTAACTGCCACTATTATAGCATTTAACTACACGATTAATGTTTATTTGAAACATTTGTTCTCCGGTCCCAATCGGTCTCGCTAGATGATGAAAAAAAGCAAACTGACTAGTGTAAAAAACATCAAAACGTACGTAAAAAAGCCTACGGTCTAGCGTCGCCGTTGGCACGATTAATTAATGTTTGCAAATGTCTGTCTGCATATTACTAGATACGCGTCCAATGTGAGTGTTTCTTTGCTTCAAACAGTCAAAATATTGTTTACAACGTTGTTGGTTCTAATGAAATCTTTAATTTACGTGATTATTTGATAAGACAGATCAATCGTTTTGCAATATTTTGATGTTCTAAATGTACTGATTGATGATTAAACCATATTGTTTTGGGATGACGTGTTGATTCTTTTCGGAAAGATTAAATAACTTTTTAGAAGGTTAATTAACAAAATATACTATAATAAAAAACGAGTAATTAATTCAGTGACATGTTGTACGAATTTGGTAACTATGTTTATAGCTTTATTGTTCGTATCCTTGTTTGTTTATAGGTAACCTAACTGGATACTAAGTACTCAATTCGGATGTAACTGGATTAACACATAGGAAAGAGGAAAATAGTAAATCTTTATGTAACACTAGCTGTGCCCCGCGGTTTCACCCGCGTAGTTCCCCTTTGGATTGTCTAAGGGGGAACTCCTTTTTTGAAGTCGGTTAAAAAGTATCCTATGTCCTTTCCCGGGGTCCAATCTACCTGTGCACCAAATTTCATCCAGATCGGTTTAGTGGTTTTGGCGTGAAAGCGAAACAGACAGACAGACAGAGTTACTTTCGCATTTATAATATTAGTTAGGATTTTGAGCTTGCAGTAGTATCGTTAATACTTAATTTTAAGTCTATAGTTACATATATCATATATCATTTAACTTATATATTATATGAGCTTTTTTCAAGTGAAATTGTTTTCCAATTGTATATATTGTGATAATTAACTAATAATCAATATATACAAAAGTTCTGATCGAGTTGTCAGGTTACAACTGCAACTAGAAATGCAACTCCTAAATTAGTCAAATGCAAAGTTTGTATTTACTAATATTTCCCATTTTGAGTCGCGTCTAACAGATAATAAATAGCATTGAATAATTTTAAATCTGATGGAATGCTTTTATCAAATTAAGATAAAGGTAGAGATAGGTACATATGTATCATATTATAAAAGTAGTACCTACATTGAGCTGCCTCATCGCCTACAACGATATTCTTTTAGGCATCTTTTGGACTAATGCTTAGCAGGAAAGTTTGTGTTTACAAAATTTCGGTTCGGTAAAATTCGGTCACATGGTTATTGAATTAAAATGTATAGGATTTGAGTTGAACATTGGAATGCAAACCTAAATTATGAACGATAATAATATATTTATCAGATTACACGCACTTGTGATTAGTTGAGATATCAATAAAACACAAAAGTCCACTCGAGATAAAGAACTATAACCGGCGCCGGGTTTTATTATTCTGATAAAACGAGCCTTAAATACATTGTTATCAATTTATCAGATTATTCTCATTGCAATCATAATACATTCGTTCCCTAATTTCTTATTATTAGATAGTGGTCTGGTTGATAATATTTTCAGGTACCTTAATTATGTTATGTGGTGTACCTACTTTACTGAATTATTAATATATTGTAAAGATTTAAAGTACATTAAAGTAACAGCTCAACTCTGATTAGATGACAAGGACATAATCATTATTAATGACAAGCATATAATTATCCTTTAAAAAATAAATAAGACAAAATTAGTATTTTTCATACCAGACTAGAGTACTTTGGTAGGAATCAGATAACCTTTAGTTTAAATCACAATTGGCAATATTCATGGCTAAACAACCTCTGAATTATAGACTTTCGCAACATATTATTTAGTGAGGCAGGTCAGGGTATTATAAAAGCTATGTAAATGGTATTGTGGCCTAGAAATTAATCGCAATAAAATGAAGTTGCAAGGCGTAAAACATCTCTTGTCTATGAAACAAGGTCGTAGAATAATATCAAGGAAATACTGTGTTGTTATTTAGGAAGAGTAAATAGCACGAGGTCATTATACATAATGCATGGGCTTCCTCTATTTTGTCTATCTTTATACGAGTTTCTGGAGTTTTTGAATGTGGGACTCGCTATCAGCTTCTGTATTATCAGATAGCAAATTTATTTTATAAATTTTGAGCCACAGCGCGGGTGCGAATCAGTTAGTTCTAGGCAAGCGTGATACATCATAGGTGGCATCGTCGCTTTGAGTAGCTGTCAAACGCGAACCTATTTTTAACAGTCTTCAAAAAAGTTGCTTTTTCTTTTAAATTTTACTAAAGGTTTTACAAATTTTACTGTTTCGTGGATCATATTTCAGAGGTGATATTGTGAAACTGTGTAAAAATTCTTCAACTATTTCGGTTTTTTATATTAAATATGTTGTTACTGGGTACCTAGCTATGTATAATCCAACCAACAGTAGGTACTGATCAATATAAAGCCATTTCATGGCCACCCATCCTGACTAAGTACCGGAATGAATTTTGCTTAACATCGGCAATCGGATAAAAAACAAGTTAACGCGGAGCCTTACAACAATACGAATACTCTTAAGTCCTAACAACAAGACTTATAAATCTTTTAAAACATGCCAACCTTCTAACAAAGAGCGTCACAAAAGATCAAAAAAAATATCGTCATAGCAACCGTGGCAGCAAACCGGACAAGCACCAGGGCACAAAGGGCTCGGTCCGGGTCTGACCTGACCTTCCTCAAGCGTACCTATACAATCTTCACATCCTTTGAAAGGGTCTGGAAGGGTCGCAGCCACATGGAGCTACGGCAGGTCAGATAACGAGAACTGCGTGTAACGTGGATTGATAACATTCAATTTGCTAATGTAGGGTTCTATTTAACGAGATTGAAGGTAAGATGAGGCTCTATTAGCGTGTAAGTGACATTGTTCAGTAATAATTGGTATCTTCTGTGATTTCGACAGACGGCGCTGTCAGACACTATCTTTAATATGTCAACCAAATTCAAAATAACGTAACTTATCGCAGTGTACAAAATTAATTTCGAATCTAAATATTTCCATGTTATATACGCAAAAAGGTGTTTTACGCTTTTTTATTGTGTCAATTTTGACATTTGTGACGAGTGTTACAATTTATAGATCAATGTGTTTAAACCAGTAACACTTATGTAAGATACGGGATAGAGACTATTATAATAAATATACAATCATTCACACACATACACACCCTGATATTCAGAAACTCACACACAAATATACACACGAGGGTCGAATATTTGTAATTAATATATTGTCCTGTTATTTAGTTAACTTATTTAAATTCTTATAATTAATTTAAACACAATTATGTTTTTGATAATATGTGAATAGATATGGAAGAGCGGGCCCCCTGTCACAAGTGTTTCTATACTTTAAAGAGGGCCCCCACCTTGATTATATGTAAAGACACTTTTAGTTACGAAAATAAAAACATTTTGATTTTTTTGATTTTGATTTTGATGTGACCATTGGAGTCAACTTAGGATACATAAATCTTCCAGGGATGCCATAATTCCACCACAATTCACAGAATTTAGATATTTATGTACACAATGAAGGAGGCGACTGACGCAATTTTCATTAATACACAATATTAACCACATCTTTAGGCATTTTTGGTAGACGTACACCGTCTTGGCCAAAAATAAAACAAGTCCTTTCCTAGAGTCGATTCTGTTTTCGACGATGTTTGTTTGTATTTGTTTGAAATACATATAGACATAAGAAACATGAGCAGCTTTCTTATGTCTTTATTAATCTCAACATTGTCATCAGTTTTTTTAACATTATATAGCCTACATTGTCTACTATATGAAGCGATGGTGCGGGATAAGAAGAATGACGCTTGTCTTGAACAACCGATCCGACTATTTCAGTTATCGGAAAAGTTATTGTCGAAGTTATCGAGAAATGATTTTAAATAAACATTGTAAGTCAGTTTTAATGTCACCTGATGTATTGGCCAAGATTCGGTTCATATTATGGGGTTCCGTATATTTTATATACGGACGTTACTGTTGATGATAAGACAGTTTTAAGGAAGAAGACTTAGTGAGACATCATAGTCTTCGACTATAGATAGGGTTATTAATATAAGTATTACAGAAAAGACTAGCTTTTTTTATTCGTCACCTTGATCCGGCACCGTACTGTAACTCAACATACATTTTATTCCCCAGAAGAATTATTATGATGTAAGTTCGCAACCAACATTCGCATTTTATTATGTAACAAATACAGAAACAAAAGCTCACTTCCGCGCCATAAAAGCGTTTTTTACAATAGCATCGACAACGACCGTAAAACTCTCAGAAGATATTCACGAATCGTTGTACTTATTTTGAAACAAAAACTTCTAAAAGAAACATTAGCCCACTGTTTATATATTAGTCAAGTATATATCAGATTTCTATCAATCAATCAATCATTTATTTATTTGTACAATTTTGTACATGATTTAAAGTAATATAGAACATCTGGCATATGCACCTATACATAAATACGAGTACAGTGCCCATGCGTAAAAATGACACGTCTTCTTTGATACTTAGTGAAATAGCTTGTTTTGTAGGTCACTAGGTCCTTTTTACTGGACTCCGTTTGCGTCTTTTAGGATGGTCCGTGAATAGGTACTACTGGAAAAATAGTTACAGTGATAATTTCTGTGATAGGAGCACAAATACGACCACAATAGTTACAAGCAAGACATTGCTTGATGAGAATGTTAATAACAATTAGAAAATGCTTAATTTTAGGCTTCAATTCATTTAATTTTTCCCACTTTTCATTATTTTTAACCCCCGACGCAGAAGCGACGGGGTGTTATGAGTCTGAGTGTGTGTATGTATGTGTGAGCCTGAGTATGGCATCGTAACTCCCAAACGAACTTAATTTTTTTTTGTTTCAAATCCAAGGAGGCTACACGGAGTGTTTTCAAAATTTTCAATTTTACTTTTAATATTACTGAGTATTATAAAAACCAATAAAATATGCTTCGTGTTCTTCGTTAATAGCGAAAAGCATTTATTTTATAGCTCTTGTAATAGTAGACTGAATCAAGGATTCCTGACTTCCTGACTTGCCATTTAAGTTGTCAGCGCATGTAAGGGGGTAGCATGAGGATTTCTAATACAGGGTAGCGCGTCACTTACATCCAGCTGATTAGCTGTAACTGATTGCAATCAAGCATGCTATTATTTTCTAGTACTATCCTGTTATTGAATGTCAAAAACAAAGCGAACCTACTTTATTATTTTTCTGACAGAGTTTAATTATTTCTGTGATATTACATGACCTACTAGTCATAGTTGATAGTTTTGATTCATAACATAGCACTTAATTTTGTAGGCGTTTTGCGATTGCCCAGTTTTATTCTAGATTAGATGGAGACCACAATCTGGTGACAGAGAAATGGGGATACACTCGTTTTAAGTGATTCTTAGATTATTTTATATTTAAAAACAAGTGGTTAGAAGCGGGTTCGAAAAAACCCGACTGCTAAATTGTTAAACTTGTGTATCACCTTAATTGTTTTTTTTTAAATTTTTATATCCATAGTGTCACTCGGCATGACGACTAAGATGCATCTATTGACACCACATAAAAATACGACAAGCCGTTTAGGCTCTAAGGCGTGCCAAACAAATATACATACATAAATACACTCGAAAAACATAACCCTCCTTCTTTCGCAGTCGGGTAAAAAATATAAATTGATCTATCTTGGTTAACTTACGTCCATTAGTTAGAGCAAAAATGATTCGCGGAAAGAGCCTTTTTAAAACTGTACCGCTGTATTGTACCTGATTCATAAGTACTGACATCAGCAATTGCTAGAATTTTAAGCTTAAACTCAAAGCTTAAAGAGTTAGGAATAGTGTTACGAGCGAGCGAAACGCTATTCCAAACTCTATAAAACATGTTTATAATACAGGCTCTACGGATTTTTGTCACAGAATAACAGCCAGTATCTGCGTTAAATTCGTTCTCAGTCTTTCTATGCTTCTCAAAACCAGTTTGTTCACAAGTGAGTGTTCTGCTCTCGTACATTCTGAATGGACGGTGAAATCTTGTTTTTATTTTATTATTATAAATATTGTGGGAATTGTACCTACTCGTTAGTTTAAATCCTAACGGCATACAGATTAGGTTTTTTGTGGTGTAAGTTTTATGTCTAACATACGAATTAAAAGTAGGTACATTGAAATTTAAATTCTTACAAGCTAAGTAATGTTGGTTTGACTGTTGCTTAATTAAATACATAGTACGAGCTAAATAAACAGCTCAGAAATCTTTCAGTTAAAAAACTGTTTTAGTTATAATTTATGATCATTTTCCTGACCTATTCCCTCTACGTGGGGTCAGCACAGCATAGTCTTCCTCTTCCATTGTACTCTATCAGCTGTCATTTCTTCATTCCTTCCCCTTTCACAGATATCTTTTTCACATAATCCATCCACATCTTCTTAGGTCGCTCCCTCCCGGCGCTTACGACGATAATACTTTGGTAAAATTTATAATATTTATTAAGAGTCCTCCGTCAGTCAGATAATTAAAATTTTGATTTTAATTTATCTATACCCTTTAAATAATTTCCGCATTATATAGTGTGCTATTTTTTTTTTTCGATTTTCGTTTGTTTCTGCAATGCTCACTCGTACTCGTTTTTCAAGAAATCATTTTATATTATTGTGGTTAATTTGTATTAACACTTATCATTTGTTTTATACTCGTAACCTTTCAATTTATCTATTTTCCTAAAAATGCAGTTTACTAAGCTGTTCAACGTAACTCAAAATTATAGTGGTTTAACAGAGTGGTTCTGGGTGATGTTCCCTAATTATTTTTATAATAAATAGGTACCTATGAGACATAATCATGTACTTTTTTGATCTTGCGTGTGGTATTTCCTATCCACTGATTATATTGCTTCCCTTTTTAGACTAGATAACCTCAGCTGATGGTTATATCTAATCTAAACTCAGTTCAAAAAAGAGGGAGTCCTCAATTCGTCGGAAGTTTTTTGTATGGTTTCTCACGTGACAGATATTTTTTGTCTGACTTTCTAGTCGATCGCATGTTATTGATTTTATGAAAATCCAGTTGATTTTTAAAACAAAAGAACTGTATAATTTATATCGCGTGCCAACATTGCAGTCAGAAATCACTTTTTTTTAAATGGCTTTAAAGTATTGCTTATGGTCTACCGACTAAGCTTCCCTCTCCCTAATTACGCAAAAATTCATCAAATAATTGTTTGATCATATCCTAGGTATACAAATTAAAAGCTTCTGCTATCTGAGCCGCGAGCTAATGCATGCTAATTTCCCTACTAGGACTTCGATTTGTTAGCTTAGTAGCTTGCATTCCTAGGCTACATGCTGTCTAGGCGCCAAGCTCGCAGCGCGGCTCCCTCGAACATGTTACTAGGTACGTTGTTTTACTAAGGTGATGAAGTAGGCTTTAGACGCTAAATATCCCGTTAGCCTGTGGGTTTCCGACTTACTCTTTCTCATATAACCTCCCAAATTATTTGCTATGAGACCTATTCCCGATATGTCCCAGCAGTTAGGTGGTAATAGTTGGTGAGCTATTTATTTGGGACAGCTGTTACAGTCATTTTGCTAAACTTACAATCTAATATATGTGATAGGAACCGAAAGCTACACATTCTTATTTTTTTGAGTTCTACTAATACGTATATTCTGGAACGAACCGAACTATTGAATCAATTTCAGTAAAAGAAATCGTAAAATGTAATTCTTGATTGATTAAAAATACTTTGGTTAATTTATCGTGCGAGCAGATGCAGATCTTATAAGATATTGTATAACCGTTTACTTAATCCTATTTATTATTAACTAGCTGAGCCGGCGAACTTCGTACCGCCTAACAGTTATTTATGTTTCTCACTTTTTAAACCTTTCTTCGAGTACGACATACATTTCAAGACCAAAATGAGCTTATCGGTCCAGCCGTTTTGCGACATAAACGAAAAGCAATTGATTTATGTACATAAGAAGAAGAAGATATTATAAACGCGATATTTGTGGATGTTGGATGTTTGTTATTCTTTCATGCAACAACTACTGAACCGATTTGGATGAAATAGAAGATAGCTTAGACACTAAACTAACACATAAGCTACTTTTTATCCTGTATTAACGCGGGTAACACCGCAGGGCGCAGCTAGTTACCTATATACGAGTAGGTGCCAGGTAAAATTGGTTTCTATTAATGTAATAACAATCGCGATCACCTCTTTACTCCAAATCGTGTAGGTTTCAGCCGTTTTGACAACTGAATTTCACAACTGGTTGCAGAAGAATGATTTTTCTTATTTCGCTGTCAGTTCCCAGCCAGGAATTTTCCATAACATACTAACTAAGCCAAAGAGCGTTGTAATCTAAACGACACTAGGAGAAAATGTCGATTATCTGGAAGTAGGTACAATACCACCATTTTTCAATTATGGAAATTAAAATAAATTCCAACAACATTTTTTTATACGAAACAATCGAATTAGGCACACAGGTGGAGTGTTCCTACGACTTAGACAAGAACCTCGTCAAAAACACTCAACCCTGCCCTGCGGACAACTTTTACATCATTAAAAACATGAAAATAATAAGAGCAGGTTCATTTCGGTTTTTCCTTTTAAAACTAAGTCCAAAAACTCTAAATTAGCCCAAAATAACATGAAAACTGTACTGAGGGTTGTAGGTACCAAGGGGTGTTATTTGAGATAACACGGTTGACCTGCTCAGTACCCACGGTCCTACATATTCACCAAATGTTATTTCGGCCTAAAATATGGTAGAACGTTGTTTATATGAAGGCCTTGTTTAACCATCAAATATTAATATTGAAGGCTTAGAAGTGACTTCAAAAACCCCCGATTGTTAAATATTTTAATCCTTCATTATTTTTTTATATATTTTGATTCACTCAGGTCACTCTCACGACTAAGACGAATCTATTGACACTACTCACATAAAAATACGACAAGCCGTTTGGGATCTAGGGCGTGACAAATAAATATACATATTATCTACATACATATATTCATAAACTCGAAAAACGTAACATTCCTTAATTCGCAGTCGTGTGAAAATACTATTTTCCCCATGATACACAGTTCCACAATAAATTCATTGTTATCCTTATTTGAATTCAATTCTTTCTTCCGTGCTCACCACTGGACAGGTTAATATTTTCTTTTATTGTGCTTTATGTAAGTGCGCTCTAATTTTATTATCAGTCTTCATCATTTGCCTTTTTTATAACCAATAGGCTTGCGCTTGACCGCTTGACAATGTGGCCAACCAATTCACTTGCGATTTGAAGGGCCGTAATTAAAGCTATCGTGAAATATAGAACTTGGCAGCGAATTCCAAATCCTGGTAGTTCGCATAATAAAAATAAACGCAAAGCGTCTAGTGAGAGTCCGTGGAAATTTTTGCCATTTAGCGATGGCGTCTTGCAGAATCTTTAATAGTCCGATTGTAAAAAAGGGATTCTGCAACTTTAAGACACACGTTACTTCTTGAAATGTACCTTATCCCATAAAAAACTTATACCTGGATATAAAAAAAAAACCAACAATTTTTAACAAAGTTACCAAACCGATTCGGTCTAAAAAACAATATTTTAAAACTATTAGCGTAAATAAGTATGTTATAGCGATTGTTTACCGCTTTTGTTCCCCCCGTACTACTTAACATAGGTACTTAACATATAAACCGAGAAAAAAAATATTTTCTCATTGTTTCAACTGAGAAACAAACTCCTTATAACAAAAGGAAATATTGCGAGCGAAGCAAACCTCTACGCGGTCGCGGCTGAGGTGGTAACTAACTTCTCCAATATGTCGAAACTTCTATATATTCACACGTCTATAAACTTACTTACAGTTTACTACTATATATAATATAACCCACATATCAATATCATCTTCAAATGCTTCCTATAATCAAAGACTAAATAATAAAGTACGAGCTTTGAAGAGATTATGGCTTTCTTGATCGAGATTACAGTAGGTACCTAATTAGCTAATTTTTAATCGTTTTAATCGTTAAAGCCGGCTGAATGTTAGTAAAGAGCATGAGTACATTATTATCTGTTACATGTTTATTATGAATGACATTTGATTATTTTTTTGTGATTTAACTCTAAAATAAAAAAACTTAAATTCAATTGACATGTTTAAGTAGGTCGTAGGTATAGTGCCGTTAGCCGTCTGCCCTCAGAGGTAAGAGCAATTCGATTGTCTATAGATCTTTAGTGGTGTATAGACAATCTTAGTGCTTATTATTGTTGTTTTTATCTCAAGAAGGCAACTCGCACGCATTTCTTTAAAATATATAGATAAAAATCTGTTAGTAAAATATTTGAATCAATACGGGCTTCCAAAAATGTATTACTACTAACGTAATAAGCAACAGTCACATACCTACCTACGTTCAGTAAATACCTACTGGTTTTTCATCAAAGCGTTCACGAGATCTAGACACGTCTAACCTCACAATAGGTACTAATAGAATATGTGCATTTTAATTTCATTTCGTCTATAAAAAAACAGGTACTCTTAAAATTAAATTGAAATAATATAAATATGACATCAGATAATAACCGGTAACATATTCTGTCTTCGGTTTATAAAAATATATTTATTTACTCATAAACAGGTTATTAATTTAGTAAATGTTTATATGCTGCCATTTTGCGTTTCTGATTGTTAAAAAACGTTGCCGCTAAAGTTTGGCTTTTAATAAATGTAGGTTTCAAATTTAATGCGTAAAGTTTACGCCCTCCATAAGCTTGGGAACATTGATAAGGGTACTTGAATTTACCGGAGAAGCTTTCATGTTTAATTTCACATCCATTACGGTGCCTGGCTTTGCGAGTGGACCGGGAAACTTTTATAGTGCTCGGATTCTAACTATTATTTGGACTAATACCTACCTTTGAGCTTGCTGCTATAATGTAGATTGAGTACCTTCGAAAGGATACATTTTAGGACATTTAAAAGTTTATACCTTCAGTGAAAATAGGAAAGGTTCGAAATAAATGGAAATATAATTAAAAATCGACTAAAAATGTGTGCCAAAGGTACAAAAATTATATGACATTTAATTACCTAACTTAGGCACCTATGTAATTAATAGTTATGTCACGATTTACTAAATTTGTCTATAAGCTAACTAAAAGTTAACAAGTTCCATCATGAACTCAGAAAGTCTAATGATATTAATTTATTTTTATTAAGACAGGTAGGTACTTTTAAGCTTACGAAATATCTATTTCGATCGGCAGCCCGTAATGAAACACAACACAAGCAGGAGTTACAAGCCCGCGCTCGGCCCCGGCCGATGACCCGGCCATAGACTAGAAAAACAAAAATATGCTAATACACCGAAAACGAATTATACCTAATACCTACCGACGCGACGCACGCTCGTTCACGTAATCCAGACACTATTTAAAAAGAAAGAAAAAACAACATAATGCATACATTAATTCACTCTTTTACGTTTTTTTCGCGTCGCATATTTAATTACTGCACAGGTTAGTTCCTCAGCATTTAATTGGAATTTACCTAGTTATTATGGTTAAATTATGTCTACTAACTTGATTTTGAAAAAAGAACATAAAATTTAGTTGGCTATGTGGTACACTAAATTTTTTGTCATTCTGTTCGTGAAAGTTTCGTTTTTCTTTGACCGAGTCGTCACACCCGTCATCGGTCTGCCTATAATGATGTTTTTTTCTGGTATCTTACGCATGAGCGTGTTAGCCTGCGTGACCTTGTGCGGGGCTGCGTAATAAAAGCCAGACATTGTAAAAAGTAGTAAAACCACGCGGTTTGTAAACGGGCTGTGTTATTTTTAATTCGGCCGGGTAACGAGGCTCTGAAGGGTGTAGGGCGGAAAGCGCGACTTTCAATGCTAAATTTGAATCGAATGACTGTGTCTGTTTATTTTAACGTCTTTGCTTCGATTAATGATAATGCAATAAATATTCAAAGTGTTATTTTGAGTTTTCATTATTGTCACTCCATTGATAATTGCAAACTCCGCTAAATTATAGTAAAATTTCATAATTAATTACGTATCCTTAGCTCGTGGAATATGCCAACCGTTCTCTTCATTTGACATTCAGGTTTCTAATTTCCTAGCAACTCCAGACTCTTGGTAATATGTTTTAGCCTTTTCCAGGTAAATCCTACTTAGGAAAATGACAAACAAGTAAATAGGTATTTAGGCAAATAATCAAATTATAATCGCTAAACATTAACAATTCAGGAAACTCTGCCGTTTGATAAATAAACGGTAAGGCTACATTTTCACCATTATCATTTCATACTAAGACATTTGCTTAATGGATTTACTAATTTTGTTACTTCTGAGAGGTCTTTTGATGTTTCAAAGCTTTTCAATGATTATTTGTAAGCGTTTCAGGATGGAGCAGAGGTTTTGAAATTGTAAACACTAGTCCAAATGAACGCTGTCGAGTGTGACTTCTCTTTGGATAGAAATTATTCACGTCAAATCCTTGACTTGGTTTATTATATTTCTTTCTGATAGTGATTTAATATACTAATATACGGTCCATATAGATTACTCTTGTTATAATGACTCCCTCTGAACCAGTCTTTTTTTGACTTTCGTCATCATACGCCTATAAATAACAAAAAAAAATTGTTTGAAGTATTCTTCCAGAAAATTTTATCTTATCCATATATATTTTTTAATACAATGTTAATGACATATTTGAAATATAATACATATAACAATCATCAAATCGACATATGTCATGCCTGCTATCTCTGTTAGCTACCACAACCGAGTTTTATACAGAAAATAGTTAAGCGACTCATCAAAATTAAGCTACTAGCGGAAAATTAGCTTGATAGTTATCAAGAGTCAAACATGGTCTAAAACATTTGTTAAAATTATTTGACCGAGCGAGCGAAGGGTCTCCGTATCCAGTCCAGCGAAAGTTAGTTTATTATTCGTAGTTTTGAAATTTGAACCAGAAATTTAGTATAAAAACCCTTGGCTCTACAAACTTTTTAGCTATGAGGATTTTTGATAGGGTTAGTATTCGCACCAAAGCAGTGGAAGCTACAACGCTGTTTATCTGTCGATTTTCTATAGTAGGTACGTAGTCCTGAAGAATTTAGACTAGACAATACTAGACTTTTAAGCACTTGTTGCTGTACGACTAGACGATTGATACCACTGAACATTTTCGGAATTGGACCGTGTGATATTGGACAGTTTAGGTGACTGGACGTAATCAGACTTTACAAAGTTTAAATTAAGACTGTTAGACACACTGGGCATTTCTGGACACTGGACCATTCTCTGCCTGAACGGATATATAAAGAACACAACCTTTAATACTAATTCTGAATATGACAAGTGTGCCTTCGGGGAGTGTGCCTTGGAATTACACAATTTAATTCCCCCATCCCTTCTCTACAATCGGACTAGTAGAGATACTGCAGGACGCCACCGCTATATGGTAAAAATTCCACGGACTCGCACTAAACGCTTTGCGTCGACTTATTGTGCGAACTGCCAGGATATGGAATTCACTGCCGAGTACTCTATTTCCCGATAGATATTATCTCGGTATTTTCAAATCGCGAGTGAATTGGTTTCTTCTAGGTAAGCGTGCCACATCCTAGACCCCATCGTCGCTTTACATCAGGCGAGTTGCGGTCGAGCGCAACCCATATAGCTATAAAAAAGATCGGTTAAGTGGTTGTCGTTTGTTGAATAATGTCGCAAAAAATGGTGATGAGATCAAAAGTTTTCAGAACTTTTACCATTATCTGCATACCTATTAATCTTCGAGTATAAAGTATAAACTTACAAAATAACAATCAAAATACTGGTACAAACATACAGATGTCAAAGACCCTAGATAGTCAGGATAGCATTCTCAACTCAACCCTTATCTAAAAGTTGTTCGAGCTTACAGAGGGTCTCCAATTAATGATGCCCCGTGGTCAGCACTTACATATTGAAGCCATTTAGGGCATTATAGAACAGAAGGGCGAAAGAGATTATTACAAATCTGTCATGTTTGGCGCTATCCACCGCTTCAGGGCATCGAACATGTAAGAGATAACAATTTGGGAACAAGATTAATGTAAGTTTTAGTTACTAATGTAAAGCTTTATTTGCCTTTAAATTAAACATGCAACTTTTACGCTCTAGCTTACAACTTTTTCATTGCTGAAAATAAGTTGAGATACGAATTACACTAAACGTTTCACCCTGCAGTACAATGCATGCTCTCTGTATTATTCTTCCGTGTAAATAAGACACAAAAACATTTAGCGCTGGTTGTTTACAACCAGCATTATGCTGAGTTGGAGCCAGTTTGTGCCAAGAAACTTATATATTTTTTTGAACTCTCTGTTAGTGGTAGTAGTTTTTTGGTACAAATAAATTCTTTTCTTTCTTCCTTTCTTTACAAAAAAAATATCAAAAATCATGATAAATTTTGCCAATGTCATGTGAGATACGACATTAAATCTCTCAAAGCGATCAAACATTAATTGAAACGCCAATAAACGAAGTTAACTAATTAGAAAATTACTGTTCTTGGCAAGATCTCAAGATAAGGTCAACATAATTTACGATTTCCATCATACACTGACGGAAACTATTCGCGATCGCAAAACCTAAGTAAATATGATTCGTGAAAGTTATTTATCCCTTGGTAAACAAACACGGGTTGCTCCGTTCTCTTTCGGGGAAGGATAGAGAAGTTTTTATAATTAGATTCTCATGAAACAGGGTCTCTGTAAGCATTACTTCCACGCGCGCCCTACGTGACGTGAGTCACAGATTTCGGAGACACTATAGATAAAATAGCCTATTTTTTGCGTAGATTTAGATCGTGCCTAATCTTTGATGGAATAAAAGACGTGAGCGATTTGTTGTTTCATGACTGCTTGTGTTTTCTGTTTAGTTTAGACGACATCCATTTTGATGATATCAAAAAAATAAACGACAGAATATTTCTCTGGTATTGTTTGGTCGCTCTTATTTTTTCTAGACAATTTCGTCTGTGATTTGATTATTGTTTTGATTTTTCTGTTTGTTTTCAAAGAGAGAGAAACATTTTTGTGTTGATATTGTTTTGAACTTAACGTCAAAGTCGTTAAAGTTCAATATTGAACAAAGAAGAGAAACGTCAGATACTAAAGTTGAAATTTCCCCAAAACAGCAGCAATTATAATCACGGCCCACGCGCACAATATCGGGCGCCTGAATGAGTCGTGTTGTATTGCGAAATGTGCTAAATTACGAACGGGCGCGTGCGTCATCTGTGAGGCCCGTACTCGGTACTGCGCCGCGTGGGTACTGAGGCCCGCGAGCTGTGTCGCCTCTCAAGGTCTGGGCTTTTTCATCATCTTTGACGTAATTATAGGTACTTACTACGTCTTATCTTTCATGCATTTCTATTAACGCGCGGTAGGAATAGAGAGTACGTATGGTTTTTAAAAGTAAATTATAAATCAATATTAAATTTTTTAACTATATTCTCGGCTAATTAAATGACAGTTAGCAGTGTTATTGTAGATATTGACATCTTCATAATATAACAGTTTATTGGTGGAAGTGTGGTTTCTGTATTGTTTTTATGAAATTTAATAGAAGCCCGGTTGTGCATATTCAGCGACAGATTCGATCGTGGCGCACTCGCCACAAACATTGTGTCAACTCTCTGATTAAATAAAAGAGTCTGACGTCAGACAGACGAGCAAGTCATACTGACAAAAGCAAAAAACCCAATATAACTGACTGAAACTCGTAAAAAATATCTACTCGTAAGGTATTGGATAGTGAAAATGCTACAGTACCCAATACCTACTTCATATCAAAAAAAAATATTAGTCTGTACATTTGGCAACATTGTTTACGTAAATAAATATAACAAAACAAAAACCGTCCCGTGTTCCTCGACCGAGAAATGTATTGGCGCGTGTCATTTGTTCAGAAGTTTGCACTATTTCTTTTCTAAGAAATACTTCCTCGACTGTGCTTCAAGGTCTGAGGAACACTGTCTGTACTGTAGTTTAATATTAGCTATTCTGTGTCCAAAAGCTATTCTTCATATTGCTGGACTGTAGTGGCCGTTGCACACTGTATTAGAGAATATCCCTACAGAGTTATCAGGTAGGAGTGTACCAAGTCGAAAGGTGTTCACTATACTCATCATTACAAAAAAACCTTTGTTATGGGCTTAGTACCTAGTAGTAGTGTAGACCACGCGACCAGTACTTTTACTTGACGATTTTATAAAAACACGTCCAAGTATATAAATTTTTTTCTAAAGTAAATCCAGTCTAAGAAAACTAATCAATAAATCTACGTCTTAATTAATTAATTATTAATTTTTGTATTCATATTTAAGGTATTTGTCGTAGGAAGTTATTCTTTATTATTATATTGTAATAATACTCGTAGTATATAATGAATTAAAAAAATCTTGATTTTATTACAAATAAAATTACGTATTCTACAGATTCACAAATTCTTTTGATATTAGTAAACTTCGTTATGACCGAGTCACATACACTATATTTCTAGTCTACCCATCAAAGTGAACCCATTGTAAAACAAAACTTAGCAAAATTAAAAAATATATATTATGCTCTCCATACCGCTAATTATTGTCCCAATTTTCTGTTACACGCTGTATACATAAATAGTACGATTTCGTGAGCGATGTATAGCAGCTCTGTGTTTTATGGGTCGTAGGGAAGACTTATTTGTTTGTAAGTTGCGTGGTGTCCCCACTCCAGGTCGATCGATGCGGGGCGGACACGAACCACCCGCCAGAGGAAACCAGATGGACATCTTCCATGGAAGATACAGCTATTTTCATCGAAGATACAGCTCTTTTTTAGGCCAAAAGTGCTAGCCTAGCTCTACAATACGAGCTCTCTCGTTATTTTAACATGTTGGGCTTGTCTTAATAGATAATACACGGACATATCAGTTAGTTTCTGAAAGGGCGAGTGCCTTAATTACCAAAAACAAAATGACTAACTACAACAACAAAAAAATATACAGAAAGATTACCTATAGACCATTTAACATCTACAGATAATACAATACAACGTTATATTATAAAAAGTTTATGAATGAACTAACTGCATCCTGTGGTGTTACCCGCGTTAGTACATGATAAAAAGTATGTCTTAAACCACAGTCTAAACTGTCTCCGTACCAATGTCATCCAAATCGGTTTAGCATTTAGAGTAACAAACACACATCCAATCGTATAAACTTTCGCGTTTATAATTTAATCTTTTATTACCTATCTACAACGTGTAACAAAATGGTGTGGCAATACTTAAGGGCGTTAGTCTCCCCATAAAAGTGAATCCCGCGTGGTTTTTTTTAAATTCGAAAAAAAATTATTGCGACGTTCATACAACTTGACTGATCACGTGACCTATTTTTGGATGGATCCTAAGATTTTTTTCTCGAATTTTGCAAAATTTTCTTTGACAATGGGTTTACCTTGATTGGTAGACTAACACCCTTAAGTGCTGTTACACGTTGCATAGTAGAATTGTTACTAGATATAAAATAAGATAGTCAGTAAGGCATAAAACATCACTTAGATAAAACTTGATAAAAAAAAGCGCAGCTATAATAATAAATATCAAAATAAAAAAAATTTATAGAATAATTCTAGCGCAGTTATCCCTCTAGCTACCCTAATCATCTGCCGCCCCCGGGGCGGGTAGTTCAAGGTCGTGGAATGATTTCCCGAATACAATATGAGGCCGCGAGTTCTTCCGGGTAATTTGAGCTGCTGCGTCATCACACTGCCTCCTTACTTAGTGGGACAAGGACTTGCACGGTCATTACTGCATCATACTATAACTACAACTACGTAGAATATAATACATTTTTATTTGTTACAGAAAGCAAAAACTAAAGATAATTATTTAAACTCATTTACTTACTGCTTTCAACCCCAAGTCAACATTTATTTATTTATTTATTTAATATGAACGCCCTAATAGCAATAACACATATTATAAAATCATACAGATACGATACTTATTAAAATTAAATTAGGAAAATTACAGCTACTTATGTCATAATTTATTAGTTTTGAAGTCATAGGACTCACAAAACGTCAATAATAAATTAATAATTATACACCATTTTTCGCAAAAAATGTCACAGTCGGAATAGATTCTTAGAAATGCGTTGAGATCACACATGGCGCGGCGTATCGGCGTAAACTTGCGGTGCTCAGTGCGGCACCGTCCTGTGAAGAAAAATGTATGCTTGTGGTCTGGTCTATGGCGGATATAGTTATCAGGCACATATATTGCACACATACGGTTGTGAAGGGCAGGGGAGTCTATAGCACCTCTCAAAATTTTACAGCCGGTCTTAAGCTGGTCAAACAACCTCCTAGTTTTCAGCGAATTGAAACCTAATTGGCCAAGAAGAAAATCAGTGGGGTATAAAAATGGGTAATACCCGTAAGTTTTTTTATAAAGATTTCTTAAAAAAGCTTTTTGAACTTTCTCAAGAGACAAGTTATATGTTTCGCAATGCGGGTTCCAGATATTCGCGCTCGACTCCAGTTTACTCCTGACCAGGGTAGTGAACAGTAGTTGCAAGACCTGGGGATCACGAAAATCTTTAGCATTGCGAAGTACAAAGCCAAGACGCTGGTAGGATTCCTTTGCAGTAATTAGGAAATGATCATTGAAAGTAAGACGACGATCAAAAGTCACGCCGAGATCTTTGATAGTGGATACTCGCTTCATGACATCACAATTAATAAAGTAAGTGCGCCGAACAGGAACACGCTTACGGCCAAAAGACATCACGTAGCATTTTTCTGGATTAAACAACATTTTGTTAGATACACTCCATTGATACACGGCGTCAACGTCGTTTTGTAACTTATCACAGTCGGCTTGTGATCTAACTTCGAGCGCAAGTTTTATACATAACATATGTTGACTTGAGCCAGCATTATGCATAATGCTGGCTGAAACAAGCATCGCTGGTCTTCCTCCCCACTAGGATTACTCCTGTGTCAGTCGTACCACGAACACGTGCAGAACTCATGAACACGTGCACATTACGAGTATAAGCATGGATTTGGTATTTTCTCATGTGCCTCGTGCATGTGTCCTATCACCTACTGTACCAATACTGTTGTTTTCAGTTACAAATAAATTGACATTTGATACTCATTTAATTAGTGAAATAAAATATATTTAACATCTTTATCTATATAAAAGGAAATAAATGAAATCAAATAATTACGTCACAATTAATAAATAAATTATATTGTATTTTATTCATTCGGGGACAGATGGAAATACAAGTGTTAACTGTCCCTGAATTATAACTTTTAGTTAAAATACAAATGTTGTTGAAATACTTCGAGTTCTATTCGTCAGGCGCCCTTACATTAGTGAAAATGAAATTTTTTTAAGCTATTGCATAGCTTTTCGCGAGCTTTGAGCGCGGCGACCGAATCAAGAAATTCCGTAACGAATAAACCTAACACTCGTCTAACTCGTTTCAGTTCGGCAGACTTCGGCGCGGTTGGTGTGCGTGCGATTATACGTTTGCGTATGCAATAGCTTTACCGCGGCAGTCCCCGAGTACCACACGTATTTTTTTGATTTATGATATCTCCAAAGCGGTCCAGAAGTCTGAGAAATCGAATAATTAACACATAAGTTTGTTAATTTTTGATTTCTATTATAATCGTCATTATAACAATACATGATGTATGGGATCACCTCAATTAATAAATTATTACTAATAATTATTTATTAATTGATATGAAGAATTTTAATTGTAGCGTAAATAAAAAATACCAATAAGTACTGCCACTACCTACTTTAACCAATAGTGCATCACAACGAGACGAAAAATCCAAAAGAGCCAACACTCTCTTGCTAAACAATTCAAGCACTTCCATGAATCAAAAAAATAAATAATTATAAAATCTATAATAACAAACTTGAATAAAACGTGAACATTAAAATCGGCTTACAATCAAACTAAGAATGTGTATAAGTCTATTAACCCTCTACAACCCCCCATACCGTGAATATAAACACGCCCCCTCAAGATCCCCCTTGAATTATTGCTTTTCTTTACTACTAGTTATGGTAAATATATCTCTGTATGGTATATATCTAAATACTCTGTGTATCATCTGATATTTAGTTACGTCTCAAATGTAAATATTACTTGTGTTTTTACGAAGTATTTTAGGAAAAATCGGATTATGGTACGGTTCAGCAGGGATGTCTAAATTTTTGTCCATGATACCCTAGGGGTACACAATATTCTTTAAAAGAGTGTTTCGCTAATTATGGGAGCCTCGAAATGGTTTACATATAAGTTACAGTGCTAGGATTACATATGATTATCCGTAGATAATTTTTTTACCTAAGGCACTACTGCTTGGCGCTACTGATAGTTTCATGGGAAATTTTACTTTTCCATGACACTACCTGTAGTGCCACCTTTTAAAAATGAATTTCCCGTGACACTACAGTGACCCTAGTAGTGTCGAGGGTAAATTAATTACCTTTGGCGCTTGTCTTTCACCTCTCTTCTATATTCCTACTGATTTGTAAACCCAGCAGGACCATAATGAAACATCTACACCATATTTTTGATGAGCGAGTTATTTTGCTGCCATGTGGCAATGGGTTTAAATGAGTTGATTCTGATTGATTCTGTACCTTCACGGGCACCAAAAAGTCTTAAAATGATTATTTGCATCATGACCAACACAAAAAAATTCGGGTTCGTTAAGAAAGTTGGAGTACCTCTTGCCCCACTCGATAAAATAGAACATAATCTTTGTACCCAGTTGATAAAACATCGTCATGTTACGCCGCTTAGCTTTGAATAAACCACTTACAAAGCAGCCTTCATATGTAGGTATCATGTAAAGGTTTATAAAGGCTTTCATGAAAGTATTCGCTGAAAAACGAGTCAATTCAGTTCGGCTGAGTTGGTTCGTTTGTGACAACTGGGTAGGTACGGGATGGATATTACAAATAATGGTTACAGCTTAGCAGGTATTTATATTTCTTTAGCAATACATTTTTGGTGTAATACTTTAATATAATATTCATGTACTTGATAGGGCTTGTTAGGATATGATACTATTAAAGAGTAACTTAAACGTATTGTGTATAGCAGTTCCCATGTTCCTAGAAAATATAATAATTTGTTGTTCGCCGCTCCCAAAAAAGCCTTTTCCTTTTTAATTTGACTCTATTTAATCATACGATACGTGTGACGAATTGAAACCCTCTTAGAAAGAAGTTTTCAATTCGTCAGATCCTTATATAGGTATGTGCTGATTTTTCAAAAATGCTTGCATGGATTGATTTGGAAATTTCTTTTCTGTTGGAGGAGGAACGAACACGTTTCCAATATTTTCAATTAGTTCCCATGGCTTGATTTTTAATCAATTTTTTTTATCTGTACAAGACAAGTGCCTGCAGAATATAAGTCTGTTGTAATATATTTTGTTTGAATAAAACTCTCTTGTTAAATTGTATAATATTGAAGTGTAAGAATTAACTCTCTCACGTGACAATAAAAAGACGAAGTTTATATATTTCCGGTAGATTTTTATAGGTTGCCGGAAGGTCGGACTCAGGATATATGAGCTCGTAGGCTTTAGACTGGAGGCTTCTTGCCCTTACACCTTCTATGGTTATAGCCTACCCTTTATTGAATTATGACTAAGATATTCTGAAATAAGATCATAGAACAAAATATGATTTAATATTATACCGAACTTGAATATATAATTCGTATACGCAAACTTAAAAAGAACCCAAACTGTAAAAATTAAATATAAACTGAACTATAAATTCTAGCTCGAGATCAGAAATTGTTAGTGAATAGGTTTTGATAAAAAAAAATAAAATAATGTTTTTTATTCCAGTAGTTTGGTTTATTAAGCAAAATAACTAAAAAAGTGTCTCGCTTAACTCAAGTCGGTTTTCGGTTTTTCAAGAGAATTATAGGTAACATTACCCCGGGGCTGCGCCCCGTGATGTTAGCCGGGGAAATTTGATTAAACACTGGATTCTTTCGACCATCCTATCCTATCTACTTAATCTAAAATATCCTATGTAGGACATAAGCTATTTTGGTGGCAAATTTCACTGAAATACGTTTAGCAGTTTTTACGTAAATGAGTAGCAAACTTTTGCGTTAATAATATTAGTAGGATTAATTAATATATTCCCAAAATTCAATAGGATGATACAGAATGGCAACGCCCATTTTAGTTAGAAATATATTATTAGTATCTTCTAGTATTGCTTGCGAAGTCCCGACATACCCGTCTAGAAGCTTCAGTATAAATGAATTATTCCCTATTTTCATCACATTTAGTTTCTACGCCGCTGTCTACTGATTTACCCTTATCTAGGATTCTACCCTTGTTAGGTTTCTCTATAAATATATATAAATATACGTTACGATATGCCTATTGTATTATTTAGCAAGTTTAGTCACAATTACCTAAAGTCTTAGTCAGCATTAAATATATATTTCTTTTCAAAAGAAGTGACAACGTATATAAATGAAAAGGTCCAGCATAACAATTTAATTAAAAAAAAGTAATCACTGAATTTCACGATAAATCTTTTTCAGTTTTTTTAAATCGCTCCTGTCGTTTTCAAGGAAATCAGCTAATAAATATTTAAAAAAACATACCCGTCCAATTGAGTATCTTATTCTCTTGTAACGAGGTAAAAAATAGTTTTTTATCGGCTTTAATTATTTAGTTTATCAAATCAATGTAATTATTTCGAAATAAAGATTATAACTGCTTGGATACCGATCCTTTCAAAATGTATTGCACTGCAATTGCAAGTCATCGACATGGGTCTAATTCAAAAATACGTAGCGATAGCCTGACGATAACTAATAATTGCTACCTATGTTTAATTGAACAAGCAAAAACTCAAGCACATTACATAGTTTAAAAATATCAAAAAAACTCAAGCCACGGTTAAATAATGAGTGCTTGTGTAACCACACGACAAGAATACACCAAACCACAACTATACTATTAAAAAAATAGTGAAGCAATCTGTTAGAGTGCTCTTGGGTTTTCCGCACCGGCCGCCATGTTGGATGCAAACGTCAAAAGGTCGTCGACCTCGCGGTGCACTTCGAAGGCCGTGATTTTAGTTGCGAGTAGAAATATAGCTAAAGCTTGGTAGGGAGAACATTTTTATTGACTGAGTAAGCGAAGCGTTCGTTATTGAATCTACCCTGATCTGAATAGCTAGTCTTGATGAAACTTTATGTATATTTTTGTCGGAGATGTTTGATAAAGGAACTATTTCCTGCATAAAAATTATAATTTTGCTATAGCGCAACTTAATAACAGACTTTAATATATTTGACAATGTAATGTGGTTTAAAATATGAACAAAATCGGTAAAAAGTTGTCAAGATTTGAGATCGGCTAAACAAAATTGTTTGAAGTTCGCGGAATCTTGTAGTAAAAAATAATAAACTATTATTGTACGAGTAAAATGAAGAGCCCTCGATGCTCAATAGAAACTGTTGTTTTGTAGATTTTGTATTTTATCTAAGTAACCTAACTATCCAGGTATGTACTAAATACTAATGTACATTATACTAATTTACAGAATTTCGTCATTATAGAAATCCTTGCTGCGTGCTATAACTTAAAGGGGTTAAGAATGGTTCAATGCTAGACCCTTTTAAGAGAGGATTTCCAAAAAAATAAATTAATACTCCTTATGATTAATACTTTCCGAATGTCATGTCTCCAGGATGTGACATACTATTTTTTTAAATGTATTGATATAAAATCACTAATGCGTGTAAAAGGTGTGGTTCCCCGTACATACCTATCTTTAAACGTGACTTTTTGTCGATGACGGATTTTACCCTCTTTCTTATAAGTATCCATACTCATAATATAATATATATATATATAATGTATAGTTAAGTTACCTATCCACGACATCAGTAATCCTCTTACTTGTTGTATAGGATGAAATAAGATTAAGGAAGTAGGCGAGTTCGTATTTCCACCGGTTTCAAAAAGCAGGAGGTTCACAGTTCCGCTGTATTCTTTACGCGGTCTACATGATTTCTCAGAGACGCCTAAATTAATTTAGACATTACCGAGTCAAGGCACCACAGGAAAATTTCTCTGACGGTGCCAATTTTTTAGTTTACTAGGGTGTAATTTCCATGTGGTATTTAATACATTTTATTGAAATTGGTCTAGCAAGTAAGGTTTGTTTAAGTTGTTGGTAATGTTCGTTTTTAAATCAAAATAAAATTGACGCGCCTTTCTAATATAAGTCGATCGCACTAATTTAAATGTAACTTATTGAAAAATAAAGAGAGCCTTCTTTTTAATCTAGTCGCGTGTGCAGGCGGCGCCTGTCTACAAAACACAATATTTGTACCATCTCATTCTTGATTCGGTAAAGTGACGTAACAATAATAATATCGGCAAGTCGGTTTGTCTCGCCCGCGCTTTCTTACTCGTAACACGTATTAATATTCATTGAGCGCAGTAAGTGTAGGTTGGTGTAAGTATGGCCGCTAGTATGATTCATGGAGGTAAACTTAATTGTGGAATAAGGACGGCAGGTATTCTCTGTGTGCTTTTTAGCAAGCGGTTTGAGACAGCCGAAGCCGTCAGAGGTCGGAACTGTTCTGCTTTTTAACCCTCGACGGAAAAAATGTATCTCTGTTTTGTTTTAGTTTGTTTGAAAGGTGAATTAATTAGTAGTGTTATTTGCTATGTTCGATGAAAATCGGTCCAAGATGGCCGCTGTCACAATATGGCGGATAACAATTTTTTTCACAATCCTCTTAGTATATAGATTTCAAATGAAATGGCTTGACTATTAGAGTAGAATACACACATTATGATAAATTTCAAATCCAAGATGGCCACCACCACATGCAATGGCCAATAATTGGGGTGGTTTTTAAATTTTCGATTTACTTGTACCCCTCTCTGTTCATTATAACTGTAAACATTACAGAGCTGAACTTAATTGAGCGGTTAATAAACTATAATCAGTTTCTTTTTTTACCGAATTTCAAAAAGACAAAGAAATGCTTAATTCGACCCGATATTTTTTATGTTTGTTTTCCAAACAAAACCCAAGTATAATTTCGTTCACATTCAAATAAAAATGAGTGTCAGTCAGTCAGGACTCACTCGTTTCCATATATACATTATACATATCTTTTATTATTTTACAAGCGTTTACAATCAATGAATCGTTCCCAGGGCTATATCAATCGATGTTTCACAAAGGTCCACACATTCGGCCTTGAAATATTGATTTCCTTGTTATATAACCGTTATGTTATACAACCAAACAATCGTTGCCAAGTTGAGAGTGTACTGCTTCAGTTCAGTTCATATGAAGACATACAAGTGGCGGGTTTACTGCTCCACTCACTAACTCACTTGTACCTACTGATTTCATTCAACAATCGTTAGGCGGCGTACTCGTACGTAGGTGGAGTTAAGTAAAACTTTTTTATAACAAACTCAATTAAGGAGGTTCTAATTTCGAATGTATTTCTCTAACGACTTATTAAAAAGAGGAGGAGGTTTGTTACCTGATTTCTTCTATTTGGTAGATTAGAAGAATTCTTTTTTTATTTGAAGGGGTATGTTCCTCCCGTGTGGTCCCGTTTTTATTTTAAAGATAATTACAAATTAGTGTATACATTTTTAAAGTCACTTATGCATTGCTTGTAAATTAAAAAAAATTCTTTGTTTTTTTTCTTGGTTGGCACAGGACCGGAAAGGATAGCACGCGCAAGAGGAGATCTATACTCAGCAGTAGGTGAAGGTTGATGATGATGAAGTTGAATATAAATAGGTAATATCACATTGCAGCGTTTTCAATTAAAATAAAATATAATAATAGATATACTTATTCGGTAAAGAAAGCTTCAGTTTCGACTACGACTATCAATTTGCTCAGGAAAATGTACATAATAGCCTTATTCTTGTTTTGTATATATCGTTAAAGTAAACACGTACGAAAAGATTGCCTAAATTCTTTCAAATAACGCCAATCTTTCCTTTGGCAAGTAAATCGTCCTGTCATTGTAGACTTCGCACGATTCCCTCAGGATTATTGTACTTTTCTTCATACACATTTACACTTACTGAAAAAATGTGACTTTTGTAATAGTATGATTGGTTTTTCCAAAGTATTTTACTTATTTGCAAGCAAGCTAGTAATGCCAGGTTTTTTGGTGCTACTGCGAAAAAACCGGTAGTCTTCTAATATGAAAGTAGATCCATAGAGAAACCTTGAGAAAAAAAAGCTCCCAGTAGCCACATGATGTAGATATCCAATATCCAATAAAGATACTGAGGCCAAGACAAATAACTGAAGAATACATAACGAGCTAAATGTTAGATACAAATTCTAATTATTTTCTATTTCATTACTTCATTATACCTATTTTCTATAAAGTTATTTAAGTTTTAAGATATTCATCGTAAAGTTAACACGATCGATCTTGATTCGGAATAAACATCACTGCTTGTGTCTTGAAAAAAAAGTAACAGCGCGTTGATGTCTTTCGTGCCATTATTCCTTATTGTCATTTATAGGGAACTCAATAAAAAGTAACGATTTGATGGTAAATTAAAAAGAATTCTAACCTCACAGGCAACAGTAACTAAGCTCTTTGTCTAAAAGATATTTTTCCTCAATAAAAATTAGACAGGAAGAGTTATAGTTTCGGAAAATGGCGATAGATGGCGGTATCTGTCTGTTTTACATTTTCACACGCAATTATCCGAATAATTAACTAAAGAATTGTCTTTTTTAAATATCTTTCTAAATAGAAGAGCGATGTTATTGACAGACACTAGCACATTAAGATCTAATTAAATGTACAGTCGCGATTTCTAAATCTTCTTTACGCTTAAGAGTATCACCGACCCTTCACTGTTTTCGGATTTCTGATAGAATTTTCGTTCCGGGGCCTACCTCTTTTCACCTCCTAAATTGTAACGTTTGTTATTGGTGTCAATCGCTTTACTGTGATGTATTTTACGCCTACACATATTTTGAAAAAAGTTATTGAATTCTGTATAATTAAGGCTTTTATAATAGGCATCGTATCAGCGCAAAAATATTAATATAAAAGACAGAAAAAATAAAACGGTAAAGCCTAGTAAATAATGCGTTAGGTATGTGGAAAAAAAAACAACTGGAATCGGACAACATTAAAAGGTAGAAAAGGTATATCTTATTGTATGGACAAATTGGCGGTCTATAGCTGTCTTAGGGCAATTTAATGTTATCAAACGGCAGTGATTATAAAAGGTAGGTAATACTAATCCATAATGCTATATTCTGCAACGGGCGGTCATCGACCCGCCCACTTTCACTAGGCTATCTAGTTTTTCTAGACGTACCTATCTACCTACTTGCACGAAACAAAACATGCCCACCACAGACTATACTATACTAAAGGCTTATCGGAGATTCATAGCCGCTTTCTATTTCAATGGCACTCATTTAACGGCCTAAAGTTAAAGTATTTGCTTAATTGAGTACAAAGTTAAGCAGGTAGGTATTCTGTACATTCTTATGTTTGAATAATGCGATCGAAGCCTTGTATTGCAAGTTTTTGATCGGAGTGATACTTGTTTTGAAGCTTTTCACGGTTCTTTTTGTCACCTATTGACTTCCAAGTAAGAGGAGGTGGGTATTCTATTCAATGTTTGTTTCATGTTTATTAGGTACCTGATTTCTCGAAGACGGCTGACTCGACTCACAAATTATTTCTTTGAAAAGGAATTTTATCAAAATCGGTCTCGAGGTTTGATTTTTATATCAAAATAACTAAGTAAAATAAGTTCGACGACGCGACGCCGTAAATAAAGTCGGCTATCACTGATTTTTGTAAAGAATTATTTTAAAAGAACTTACTTTTTGATGTCAGTTCGTAAATACGTTTATTCATAATTCTAAATTAAACTAGTCATCTACACTCACATTACAAAAAAGAAGAAATGTTTGTTTGTTGATTGAAGAAAATAGATCAGACCTTGCCCAGCAGTGAAATAGCATAGGTTCAAAAAAGTTTTATGATTTTTATTTTATATACTAACAAAAAAATATACTAAACATACTTTAGAAACTGTGAGTTCGAGTTTTGCTAAGTATTTGCGAATAAATTATCAATAGGGGATCAAATGGGGGTTCAAAGTTTGAAACGGGCAAGCGACGCCGCGGGTGACAGCTTTAATAAAGTACATTCACCTCCAGAGACTCGTTAAAAATTCAGTAAAAGCTATTAAAAGTATTGAAATTCTAGAAAACTACATTAAGATGGACGGGGGAGATATTTGAAAAATATTAAATTTTCTTTGTCCGAGATAAGTTACTGCCTATTTTCTTATAACGGACAGCAATTTATTGTGTCGAAGGAGAAGAGTCTTAGAACAAATAATATTAGATTTACGTTATTTAACAACTGAGAAAAAAAATAACTTACTAATAAATAATGTAATATTATTATTGTTACAATAACTAGTCGTTTTGCAAACAATTTTATTATTTTTGCGATAACAATAATTTTGTAAACACCTTTATTATTAACTTAGTTAATATTTAGAATTTTCAGTAAACCTAAACCTGGTGCGTGCCTTCGCTGGATGTTATTAAAGTCGATCGGTATATGGCGTAGCAAACTTCCCACATATAAACACCCTAAAATCACAAATCTCCGATGACAAAACAAATATAAAAAACAATTTAGAAAGTGTGAACCAAACTGGATACCTAGTTTCGTTAAAATTGGTTGATAGCATACATAACAGGATAATAAAATAATTTAATAAATAAATATGATTTTGTAAGATTTTAAGCTTTTAGGATGATTATTTTGCTCGATATCAAAATAAAGATCGAATCTGCTTGGGAATTAAATAAAAAACATTGCGGTTATTTTACTTACGATAGCTAGATATATCGCTTCTATCTCGCTCTAATTATAATATATATTATAATAGTAATAATATTAGTAATATATTATTTAAGTAGTATCATACTCGTACGTCAAAATACAATACTTGGTTAGTTTACAAAATCATAAATAAAGTTAGTAGTTATTAAATACAAAATCCCTCAGGAGCTACAATACGGTAAAATTAAAAAAACTTAATAAACCCCAAATAAGTAAAGGTAACATTGTGCCGTCTTATTGCCGAGAGAAATTACAAAAATACCACAACAACATTCCTAAGAATTACGAAACAGTAAAATTATTTATACTAATTATTTTGACTTTATACGAGCAAAAAGTCTCTCAACATTCAACTCGCTTCTCTGCGAAACTGCGGTTACAATGACGAATTTGCTCTTGAACCTATGAATATTATAGAAATAATCTTTGGTTACAAACAAACAATGATACCAGCTATATATAGGTATGCTAACGTTAGCAGGTAAAGCCGCAGAATGCATACTAGTTTATAATATGTACAGGAAACATTAAAGTGATAAAATTATAGTGAGAGGTTCCCAACCGTTAAAGCTATCACTAGAAACGATACTAACACTCCTAGGTATCTATTTACATGCACTATCAATTTGTTTCAACTGAAGCTCTTATTACAATGGGATAGAGTTCACTATTAATTTACAAAAAGGAAGATGTAACTTGTAATTTAGACCTTAGAAGTTAGGATTTAAAGTACTTTTTCGTTTGGTTTAGTTTGGGTTTGTAATGTGTAATCTTAGAAATCATGGTTCTCCTACGGGATGTGACGTTATACGCAGGTATGTATAGTGTGGTCCCATATTAATTATATTTAAATCGGCCCAGAGGATTGTTTATTAAATCGGAATAACTGAAAAAGTCCTATTCGGCGTCCGAACTAATTTAAATAAATAGTAATTTTATTAAAAATAACTTATTTGTTTTATACAAACCCAATATTCATAAAGCTATTATTTTATAAAAAAATAACTCTAAATAAATATATTGCTGTCTATCAATTTAAGTCGTTCATGCTTGTGTTTGTGAATGTTGCATATGACTTTCTCATAACAGGAGAAATCCTAGTAGAGAGCTATGTCTGTTAAACGTAATATACATATTATATATTTAAAATATGTAGATATAAACAGTGCGTTCTATTTAAGTGACTGTTGCAAGTTGTAAATATGTAGTATCTAAGTCTATTAGAATTCTAGCAGTATCATTAGGTAAAACGCAGCGGCCGCAGACTTAGAAGATAGTCTACACTACGCAGGTTTACAAAGTTTCGTCGATCGAAATCAGTTGAAAGTAAAAGAAATGTCAGACATATATCACACACGTTGAGAACGCTTTAACTTGGTTAAATTGTAGAAAATTTGGTATATTAAATATCTTAAAATTTTACAAAAATAATTAACATAATTATTTGACAAAGTAACCGTCAACAGTACGATTAACATTACATGCAAATTATAAATCGCAGATTCAATTTTAGATGTTTAAATGATATTGTCTTCATCACAAACCCGCCGACCTTTCGAACAACATTGTCATTTGAACCTTATCAAAGTTATATTATGAGACCTGCTTAAAACGAGTTCATACATACAAACAATGTAGCGATGTTGGTCGATTGCCGTGCAAAAGGTACGAGAACGATCCCTGATAAAAAGAGCCTGAGCTACCGGTGAAGGATAACATCATGAAAAAACCATAGCATGGTGGTATAGCGTTTCCTATCGCTCGCCTGGCTAGCTACCATCCTCGAGTTGTAATATTGTCGCCAAGCACCTAACGGTGTGTTCCAGCAGCATTCCTTGAGAGCCAGTGTATTCCAGACTAGGCATACTCTATCTAAGGCTACAATATCGCTGACTTAGTGCAAACTTGTAGTCAAATGCCTAGCTCTCTAGGAATTAAAAAAACTGGATACTGGGTACCTACTAAGATAATTGCGAGAATTTTATTTGCTTTATTAATATCTAAGTTCTTACTTTTGTTACTAATTAGTGTACTTTTTCCTTGAGAAACGCAGTCTAATACTTACTTTCTTGAGTACGGTTGTGCAAATCCTAGTCAAGTTACTTGAGTCACTTAAATCACGACTTGCGTAATCTAGAGACAGCTACATTTAACAGGTCTGTTGCGGCATCGTGACTATCTTACATACCTCAGGTGTATAGATGAGGCCGCGGGTTCGATTCCTAACGACTGACATTCCAATCACCGACCACTGAGTATTAACCTCGACATGCATTGCAATTGCAGTTTTACAATGCAGATAGGTAACTGCAAGACTCGTGGCTAGAATAAATGTTTTAGAAAAGCCTATCGGGGATCGTTAGCAATGATGGCTTCCATACCAAGGTATTCTTCTTCCTTCTATTCTGGTTCGTAATTTGAAAATTATTGAAAACTTTTTTGTTACTTTTTTATGTAAACTGAAAAGTTACTTTGACGGATGTGGAATTCGCAGCCGAGTTCTCTATTTCCTGATATCTTTATTCACATCACAAGTGAATTACATTCGTCTAGGCAAGCGTGCCACATCCTAGACCGCATCGTCGTCGCTTATCATCAGGTGAGTTGCGGTCAAGCACAAGCAAAGAGTGTGGGTAACCTTGTAAAAAACTACTACGCTTTATGAAATAGCTGTTTTCTGTTGTGTTTATTATCTGATATTTTTTTCGTGTGTTATCTAAAAAGAGTTTAGAATAAATGAATCGTTTATTTGTGACAAAAATATTTACCAAAAAATAAAAACAAAATGTAACATATATAATAATAATGTATGTTTGTGAGAACCCGACACCAACTCAGCAAAATTCTGGCTGCATGAGCCAGCGCTGGTCTTGTGCAAAGTATTTACGTGTTAACTAAAAGCGTCTAACGGTACATTTTCCATTATTGTGTTTTTTGTGACCTTCAGTTTTATAAATTCAGTAAGTAAATGGTTCCCGTTATTTTATTTCGTTAAAAAGATTTTAAAATATTTCAGAATTAGTTTGATGGTCTCAAGAGGATATATATTAGATTGAACAATGTAGAATAGTATATTCTATGTTAGGTTATTTATATAAATAAAAAAATCTCGTATGTAATAGAATTTCTAAACATCATGATATGAAGTAGTTCCTTGCTTTAAAGGTCAAAATATAGTCAAAAGAGTAAGTCCTGACCTGACTGACTGACTGATGTTTGCTAGGAATCAGCACAGAGATTTACTGCTGAACCTAAAGACATGAACTTTGGATGGGGAACGTCAAAACAAACACGTCAAAACGTGGAAGAGACATGTGACCAGAATGCTGGCTCGTATTTCGGTCAGAAAATTAGCATTGCCATTCAACGTGGCAATGCTGCCAGCATTCTTGAACTTTCCCTTCTACTGGGGGTTTATAATTAAATAAGCTTTTATAACTGTGAATGTTTTTTTCCTTTGCTTTTGTGTTTTAATAAACTCATACTTCGGAGGGTATATTCATTATAGGGTGTAGGGGTGTGCTTAGAAAAGATTTTAGGAAATTCAAACCTTAAAGGGTTCAAAGTTTGAAACTTATTTATATATTTCGTGCGACGCCGCGGGAGAGAGTAGTAGGTACAAAAAAGTCATATACCGTAAAATTCTCCGAAGATATATAATAACACATTACAAAAAGCATTGATGAACAAAACTCCTCCTGCAAGTACGATACAGACAAAGTATATTCTCTCGCGATACTTTTTATGCTATATCACAGCGCAATGCAGTAAACACAGATTTTTCCTGTTACCATTTCTTTTGGTACGAAATACCCGTGACTAATGGAGGGGCGAAGTGATGGGGGGAGGCAATTGTGATCGCCGCGGGAAACCTTCAACCAGCGCGACTGATACGAGTAAACGGAAAAATAACTCGTACCAAACTAGTATTAGACATGTCAGTAAAGTTTACCATGGAGAGTCGGTCGGCTTGTGACAAAAAGATGCTGCCTTACTATTTTTTGTTCAATATTGCTTGTATATAATAATATACCATATTCTATTATATTCAAAATGCCAACATTGAATTGGCAAAATGACAACGTTCCATAATGACCAGGTTGCAAAAGTCGTAGTTAGGACTTTTATTGGTATCAAGTGTAATATTTTTGATAATAGACTGTAATAATAGTGCGGTTCTGGTAATTAAAACATTTTGATATTTTTAGTCGCCACTTGAAACCAAACATTGCGAGACTCCTGCTGGTCAAGTCTGTTGTTTGAATCGTCTCAGAATTACGATTGTATTGTACCAAAATGGCGGTTTCGACATAGAATAGATCAGAGTTAGTATTAAAAATTATATTTTGTTTAATACTAACTGTGGCTTATTCTATGATAAAGCGGCCATTTTGGCACAATGCAATTGTAATTCTGAGACGATACAAATAACAGACTTGATACCCTGGTGAGAATAATTCTACGTTCGCTGGTTCGGTAAACAATTGGGATTTGAAAAATTAAGTAAGCATCACAAAATGGTAGTTATTTGTTCGTTGCGCGTGATTGCATCGTTTTCTATCTGCACTGGATAACATTAATAATTGTACTGAACTCCACTATTATAGTTTTGTTTGTTAATTCGTTGTTATGCTCTATAGTCGAGTCAACGGAATAGGTTCAAAGTAGTATTTACAAGTTTAGTTACTTTCAAATGGCACCTTTGGAATTGGTTTTTGTTACGTAGAGATGTCTTGATAAAGAGTATTTATTGAAATATTAGAATGAAATCTGATTTATTTGTGCATTATAGTGTAACTAATACTTCATATTTTTTTACGTTATCATCTATAATTCGAATTCGAAATATCAGTACTCTCAGCTGTATTCTATGGCTTGTCTATAACTTTATTCGTCCTTCGTCCAAGTCAAATAATGTAAAGCGATTATATTAGTTTTATAATGAATACCTCACTCCTTAAAATGTAACTACGAGTGGTAATGGTTGAATGCACACTACTTGATATTATTGGAATTTTGAATTTTCAGAATAGGAGGAAAACTTGGAGGAGGTTTCACGAGCATTCATTGTGAGATGGCCTAAAGTAATAAAAATCCAAGTTTAATGAACTCTTGCAATTTAATTAGTTTAATAATGATACGATCGTCGTGA
This sequence comes from Ligdia adustata, assembly GCA_947049295.1. NCBI lineage: Eukaryota > Metazoa > Arthropoda > Insecta > Lepidoptera > Geometridae > Ligdia > Ligdia adustata. Next base: position 14,610,389 of record OX346221.1, read on the forward strand.
ACAATGACATATTTAAATATTTAAAAAATAGTTACCACCTACTACCACTGCGGCGGGCGCCTACACAAGTTTTATTGGTAATTCGAAATAAAAATAATCTGTTTAAATTTTTAAATAAAAAAGCTTCTGAAACTATTTAAACGAGAAATTAGCTACATCTCATGCGTATGAACTCGCGTATTAGATGTTTGTGACCGAGATGTAGTTTGATGAATGTAGTTTGTAAAATCATTTTCAAAACGAGCGGCACAGTATTGAGATGAACAACTTTTTAAATCATAAATATCATTACTCTTTGATGAGTGATAAAAAAACAATTGACAATGGATTCTCGCCATCTTTTTTCTACAATGAAGGTTGCAACGTTTCAAAAAATATAACATTCGAAATTCAAATAGTGCAAAACTTTTGGTGTGTCCCATTTCTTACAGTTCGTTTCATAATCCGAGACTGAACGTTCACCTTTCATGATCCACGCAACTGTCATCATAACAAATAAGTAGGTACGCAGTGACATCAGCTATATAAATACTATTGTTATCTACTATGATGTATAAGGTGGGGATGGATACAACTATGATTTCATTCATTACTGATTAATTTTATAAAATTAACGAGTGAGATGAATTTTATTTTATATTTTTGATAAAGCAAGTAATAATAATATTGAACTATAATAATCGGTTCAGGTTTGGATATTCTTAAGATTTTCGGAGCCATGAATGTTGAAAACTTTAACAAAATAGTGCAAGCACACATTCCCACTACATATTTATTACATAGATATGTTCATTTCGAATTGTAATTATTCTTGACTTTTAGACAATGTTAGGAATGAAGTAGCTCAAAGTAAAAACTTGTTAAATTGTGTTTTTTATTTAATAATTTGACATATTGTTCATTTGTTTGGTCCTTATATGCTCCGTTACAAGTAACTGTCTCAGTAAACTGAATAGCAAAGCAACGGATATTCCCGCGTTCACTGAAAATATGGCGTCTCTGTCTGTGAATTTATTGCAAAACTAGTGATTCTACAAGCTTTAATGTCTAATATAGGTGGATTATTAACCATTAATATCTTGTTTATGTGCACAAGTGTGGGCAAGCGATATAAAGACGGAATAACGTGGTTTTCGTGTTCGCGCGAAATCTCCATAGAAACCTTGGTAAAGTCTCCACCGCTATACGAGGGTACATGAGGTGACTTTAACTCTATCACAATGACTTATAACTTGATATTTCTGGCAAATATACAAATCGTTTAGTGTAATATATCAAAAAAAAAAGCAATGAATACAATTTTGCTACATGCTTGTTAATTGTCTATCACAGATTTTCGTTGTACATATATAGGTACGTTCGGCCAAGATCATATACATTATGCTATGTTTTAAGACATATTCTTATGAATCCTTTATAGAATTTTGTATTAATTAAGAGTTTGCAACATATCATAAGATAAATCAATACTTATTTCGTAACAAAACTCAAACGAACTGGTACTGAACTTTTTAGTCATCTGACCACAGACATAAAAGCCAGGTACTCAGGTAGATACCGCAATATAGGCACACGTAATCTCGACCGCGATGGTATTCGTTCATTTCCGTTCTATCCATCGTCCATCGGTACCGATATCTTTTTACTCGGATGTGAGTCAACAGCTCGCACAGGTATGTGAATGACATTACAGAAATGTGAACAGGCTACATATTACTTACGAAGAATGAATTAATGAAATGATGTAGAACTAAACAATGTTAGGAGATAAGTACGTAAGCTTTTATACAACAACACCTACTAATAAACTTAAAGTTTTCACTCGTTGAAATAGTCACACTACAATTAAAAAATATACTAACCATTTTTTTTTTAATAATGAGTATTACATTAAATTTTTCACAATTTTCTTCAACCTAAGGTAAATCCGGGAAGAGATCGCTTTTTAACGATAAGGCTGCCACTTGTAACACTGGGTTTTGTAAGAATGTTTTCTCTTATATTTAATTTTTTTGTGTGACTGCAATATGGATTTGGATTGATCTATGTATTTATCTATGACATAGACGAGTAAGCATGAAACTTACCTACTTATAGTTGCAACACTAATCGAGACTAATTTAGTGTAGGTAAAGCATATAAGTTACAATTGTAATACATACGAAATAAAAAATAAATTTACCTAAACATTAAAAAATATGATTAAATTCTTACTACCTCATTTGCTAAAAGCTGCTTGTAAAAATGAATGACTTATCGGATACTACATCAATAACCTCCGCTAGGCATCACGTGAGTCAACGGTTGAGGTATGCAACAGTTTCCGAACCCCCCGACAGAGGGCGTTCACCCGCCGTCGCTCGGCGCGGGGCAGGCTCGGCTAGGCTTTGCATGCGCCCGCGCAGGCATTTCCGTACCCGGGGGAGGTAGGCAGGCAGGGGGGAGGGGGGAGGAGGTAAGCTACTAGGGCTGCGATAATCTATTTGAGTAAATGTCGACGGCTAATGGTAGCCTTTCGAATGTTTGTAAAGAAATTCTGGTGTGATGCTTTCACTACAACTTATGTTTTGAATTTACCTTTTAATAAAGATTTGTAATATTATTATGATGTAAGTCTGTAAAGGTTCATATGTGTTAGACAAACAGAGCTCAGTATTCTGAAGTATTCTAGCAAATACAAATTAAAGTTAAACAAATAAATGTGTGTCAAAATGTACAATACGTGACAATACATGTTTTTACAACATTTCATAAGGTACCTCAAGGAATCTATGTTATGATTTTCTTAGTTATTTATGTACTTGCCCGTTCCACACAACTCCTACATTATTGTTTTCCACACAACTCCTTCATTATTGTGTTTTTCGGTTTCTCTTCATGTTTTTCTCATTTTCATTATTACATGAATTTTCTTTATTCTTTTCTCATTAATTACATTAATTAGTGCGTTTTATACAACTTCTAATTATGTTATAAAATTTTATTAATTGTTATTTTCAACCCTAACCGGCGAGGGTGTCGTGGGAGAGAGCCGGAGGAATGTCAGGTGCCGCTCGTAACGGATACCTTTACTCAACGGGATTTAGAAAGCAAGCGGAATGTTAAACTTAGCCCGCACTTAGTTAGACTCACTTCCAGGTTAGAAGCGACTTAGTACTTACTTAGTTTATTAGCAGTGTCCGTTGTGAACATTGTTCAATATTATTTCTTATTTTCCAAAGCTTATCGGAGCGTTTCTGACTGATTCGACGCGTCACCAGAATGCCGGTTTTTATCTGGCCCAACGTATAAACATTGCCATTCAGTGTGGTAATGCGGCTAGCATCTGGGCGCGCTGCCCTCTGGTTGTGGATTGGAGCATTTGTATTATCTGTAGATATTAAATGGCCTATCGGTAATTTTTCTGCTATAATTTTTTTGTTCTTGTAGTTAGTAATTTTGTTTTTGGTAAAAAAGGGCACTTGTACAATATTAGTTTGGTTTCCATTTGCCAATTTATTAATTACTCACTAATATTTTCGACAATTTAATAATTCATCATATTTTAGTACAAAAAACACTAGTAAACTATAAAATTAAAGCTTATAAGAGAGCGAACGAAATGACACGACAAATTCGAACCTGCAAATACTTAGTAGTTTGACAATAGTAAAAAGAAGTAAAAATAAAGCTTTGTGAACTTGAAATAAAAATGTCGCATATATTTTAAATGTCCTCTGATAAGCTCATAATAATCATCATAAAAAGTATAGCAAAAATAGCGAAACAGCTTTAATAACCAGCAGGTGATGGCAACTTACAGCTGCCTTCTTCATTGGCGCTTCCTGTAAACAACTCCATAGCTATGTCGGCCTGCTCCAATTATAACATCATAATTAGCTATTTAAAGATACTCAAGGTTTTACCTGCTAGTCCTGGGCTGGGGACCAAACATAATGATCACAAGTTGACACAACAAAAAAATGACTTCAAAACACCCGACTTCAACAACTTTAGAGCCGCGTACCTAACAAGTGAAATTGCAGTTTGGAGCAGCAGCTAGTATATATAGCCTTTGACCATCTGCAAGTAAAGGCGATTCTATTGACACCACTCACATAGAAATACGATCGTACATCGACATCAAGTTATCAAGCAGTTCGACTTCTTCGTTATACCTTCAGCATAAGTAGTTCTTAAGCTCTGTGCAATGCTAAATCCCACTAATCCCCAAAAACATGGGTATATCTTATTATAGAAAAATTGTGTACGGCCAGTTTTATATGATAATTATATCTGTTACACCTATTTATAAGTAGTATGCTCAGTTATCTGGAACTGGCTCTCAATCGCGCAGGCACAGAAAGTTGAATTTACGAAATTGTTGAATTCTTATAACGTTGAAAACGCCAAAAAGTTAAACCCTTAAGTATTGAATTATCAAAAAAAACCTATACGCTTTTTTGTATAAAGAAAACATGCTAAAAATTAACGCTAATTTAATTTTTTACTATACTTTAAACGTAATCAAATTCTTCCTTTATTTTTCTTATTTTAAATATTTTTCTAAAGAAGTAAAAACGTTGTAAAGTTAATAACATTAGCATAAGACTCGTACCACCATAAAAGGATCCCAATTGGCACCACATCGATTAACGTACCACTCTACATGCAACTCTGTCCCACGATTGTTATTCAAATCATTGCATTAATTGCCGTCTTTTTGCGAAGTCGGTTAGAAAATAACTGAGAAGCGATGAACTGGCAAGAAACCTTTTATTTTTGTTTCTCACTTAATCGCCATTTAAGTTCTTAATTAGCGCCTGAATTATCTAACTTGAGAGCTGTTTTTGTAGACTGAGCATTATAGGCTTCGCTTTAAAGTTTTATTTGGTTTTGCTTCTTAGCGATAAGGCCACCACTTGTACCACTATATTTTGTAAGAAGTTTTCTCTTGTATTCTGTTTTTTTGTCTGCAATAAAGAATCGATGTATCTATCTACGTAGATAATAAGGTTTATGAAAAGTTAAGTTTTTTTAAAGTTTGTTTTGTGTCTTCCATATTGTATCCTTTTTATGAAAAATGCTTTTTGGCAAACATAGATTACAGATATACGTAGTAAAATATCGTATCGAATCAAACCCATAAAGTCCGACTGTTGGGTACGGGCCTCCTCTGTGAAGAGGGTGTTGACTGTAGTCCACCACGCCGGCCAATTGCAGGTTAGGAACTTCACTTGTCTCCGAAATCTTAACTTTCTTCGACAAGAAAAAGTCCTCACGATGTTCTTTTTCGTTTAAGCAAGTATTATATTTAGAAAAGCAAGTTGATCTTAATTCTAATATGAATAAAAAGCTTAGGTGCATGCCTATCTATGAGATTGAAGCTTTATCCTTTCGCTTGAGAGACGAGTGGTTCACCAAATAGGTTATCATTGTCTAATAATTAAAATATCACTTACCTATTTTACTCAAATATCATAAATGTCGAAAACGAAATAGTTGTTTCATTGACTTCAAGGCTTTTACTTGATTATTTATTCAATACCTTAAAACACTTACTGTACCGTATTTATTAAACAAGCGCTAAGTAAGTAACATAATTTAATTTATAATTAAGCATGTCTGGAAATTTAAGTAACTCGATATCTAAGTGAAGTCTTGATCTAATTAATGTGTAGGACTTAGGCCTTGCAATTTCACTTACGTTTTTAACTTAATATATATCTAAACATCAATCTAACATTACCAGCGAATAAATAACGCTGAAAAATTTAGAACCAAGTTACGTCTGATTGGTTGGCAATTAAGACTTGAACATAAGTACTGACATGAAGAAAACAGCTTTGAAACTGAGACGCTTAATCTTTTCGGTCAACTAGGCAAACAGTTCGTATGAAATGTCGTATTTAAGAAACATTTAGAACTAAATCTAACCTAAGTATAAAAAATAACAATTCTAACAGCTTTAGTTTCTAAATTTATAATCATTTTTATCATGCATATTCTTATTGTTTAAGAAGATGAATTTTCACGCGCACATGATTGTTGAAAAGGTCCAACTATAGCTTCTTTCACATTCGGTGAACTTTATGAGGGATCAAATGAGTCGTTCGTGTCTTCAACGATCATCGTTAAGCAATATGAATCAAACACGCTTTGTATAGTTTTCTAAATAAAACATATTCTTGCAACCTTTTCAGCAAAACCCAAACCTTACAGCCTTCAAATGAAGCTAAAAACATTTTTATCACTTCGCGTGACTGTGTCCTACGTACTACATAGTAACTGCTATTTATTCTACGGTACACTTGGGAGGGGATGGAGGGGGTAATTAGAAGGTCAATGCTCTACCACCCTGTTGCAGTACAGGGTCGCGCTAATTTATGCTCTATTTTCAGCATTTTACAGTTTGTTTTGAAATGTAGAGTGTGGTTGCACTAGCGTTATCTTAAGAGCAAGTTGATGTCTAATAATATTGCACTTTATATTGTAGGCGATAGAGTTTGTTTTTCTATGTAGAGTAGGTTTAGTCAGTATAGGTTTTGTATGTGGGAAATTGGAAATGTAGACTTTCAGGAATATTGACTACAGAGCTTGTTACGGGTGGTTGGACATATCGGGTTTACAGACTGTTATCTTTTCTAGTTAAACAAGAGAAACGTGAACATTTGGGACGATTTTATTATGTTACTTTATAAATTTCTACCCTCAATTTTTGTGGAAATATTTGACCAAAGCTAATATTGTAACTGTAAATTACATTTTCATAGAAATTAGATTTATTTAGCATATTTAGTAAAAAAAATGTTCACCGATTTCCATTACGGCAGGTGCAGATAGAACTGTTTCAGTAATATTTCGATTCAAAAATCCAACCTCTTGATCGAGTTTGTTGAAATTAAAGTGGGACCATTTTGGAGGTATACCATACCAAACAAAAAAAAAAACGATCCACCCGTCTCCGTAGAATCAGGTAACAAAATAATACAATCGAATTGAGAAACTTCTCTTAGAAAAAACTGGTAAAAAAGTAGAAATTACATAAATTTAGTTTATTCCTTTAAGTAAGGTTTTCCTGATGAAAAAAATATACATATATTCTATTAAAATATAATATTTGCCTACGTCTGATATAATTTTGTCGTAATAATTATTTATAGGTAAGTAAATATGAAAATGTATGTAAATAATATAATATAATTTACTAATTTTTTCTTTTTTAATTAAAAGTACTCAAATAAATTAATATCATACAATTAATATGAATTGTATACCTACAGTTCACTCAGTGCGAGAAGTGATACGGTCGCGAACACTATGTCCTCTTTACAATCATCCTAACTAATGAACACGACCGAGTTTGAATAAAGTACGAAAGTACGAAAGTACGCCTCATAACCTTTACTAACAAACATACCTACTTATAATAAATAAAATAATAAATAAATAAATCATTATATTTTAGTTAACTTCATACTTAATACTTTACAGATAACCATCTAACCAAAAACAAAATGACTAACAGCAACAACAAAAAAGACTATTTAAGATCTACAGATAATCTAAATGCTCCAGCTCATCACCAGAGGGTAGCGTGCCCATCATGTTAGCCGCATTACCACGCTGAATACTGGTACGTTGGGTCAGATAAAAACCGGCATTCTGGTCACGCGTCGAATCGATCAAACACTCCAATAAGAAAATAAAACCTTCATATAAATGTAATAACTTAATAATAATTGATCAATGTTCAAGCAAAAATATACCTGTACTTTTTCCTGATATTGTATTGTTGCTCAAACTTGAAAGTAGTCAATTATATAAATGTTTCTCTCTCGGATCGACAAGTTACGAGTATGAGAACTTCAAGTTGAGAACTGTCATTTGTCAGTTTGCTTCCAAAACTTATACTCTAGAAGAACCTGAGTACGTGAACGAATAAATCATACAGACATGATACTTCGTCGCTTTATTTGGGAAAAGATAATTATCAAGATACTAATAGATAAGATAAGACTATTAATTATTAAGATATTAGATATTATTAGAAGTGTTTTGACTGACAGGTCATTAGTAGGTACTTACAAAAAAAATGTATTAGTACAAGAACAAAATTGTATGTACATAATCAAAGTAACGTTAAACAGATTTAATTTTATTTGTATGACAGATATTAATATTGTTGTCTATAGATGAATATAGATCCAGCATAATAAATGTAGCAACAAATGTATTTAAATTGTACAAGAATATTTAGATAAGTGCTTTTTCAAATTTTATTCTTAATATGATCTGTATAGAATAATTTTGTATAAAAATCGACATTTAATAAAAATAGATATTTTTACTTTTTTTCTAAATCTTTAGAACATTAATCAACCGTCCCTTTAGTTACATATCTCTTACCATATAGGTCAACGGAGCTGACAAATTATTGGTAAAGTTTCACTAACAACCGATCATTCTGGAAGCTTCTAGAATTCGTAATGTTTTGCTCAAGGACGCTGCCCACTCGAGCGGACGAGCGTATGCACTACTTCCGACACGATCTGACATGTCGTGGTTGTGTGAAGGTGACAAAGTTAAATCGCAAAATTATGTACAAATACCTAGATAGAGAATATTATGAAAAATTACTTATCAAAATTCATTAGTGTCGCCTTTATCAATTTACACAATCCTTTAATCATTGTAACGCAAAATTTCTACTCTATTGAATTGGCATAAAACGGTTTTAAAGTAAAATTGCTGATTATTGATTTGACTTCATAAACGATTTACTTTACAACGAAATTAATTGTAAAAAAGACTAAAGCTATGTAATAGGACAAAAGTTAGAATTATGATTAGGTATCTGCTAGATTTGTACATCCATTAGTTTGTGTTCCATTGAAAATATTATTGCAAACAATTTTGATTCTAGAGAGTTAACGGTCAGAAGTCTACTGAACCGAAAGAGGGTCAATGTATTCAACTTTTTATATGGAACGGCTTCAAATTTTGATCCCATAGTAAAAGTTCTTCCTTAGGATAAGTATAGTGATTCCCTTTCGGATTAGTACACCCCTAAACGATAACCCTGTATACCAATCATGAAAGAGTTCTATACAGTTCATTTCACTATTATTTTTTGATATCTAAACAGAATTTTATTTTTCGTAAGTTTAATCGACGCAATTTATTGAATTATCGAATCCAGTGCGTATTACTTCTGAGCTACCGATTTTTACAACTTGCTTCTAATCTAATAAAAGTTATAGTCGTTTTTAGAGACCGAGCTAGGATAGATATATCATAAAAAGGAGATGAAAGGGACGATAAAGTGGCGATCATAATAAACGACTAAAAGTACAGTAAAACGATGAGGAAAGAGGTCAAAAGTGACGTATTTTAACCTTCCTAGCCCTTTAGTTTGATCGATTTGATCTTTAATAAATTAGTAATATGTTTTCTGTGCTGTTAACTCTTATGGGGAAGGTACGAGTATGTTCACACGCACTCTATTGTTTTCTGTAAGTAATGGTATTTGTTATACAGTGAAATTATTTTATATTACCGAAAACGAAGACTAGAAGAGCAACTTTCTATTTCAGGGTTCCTGATACATCTACACTACATATACCGAATCACACTAATATTATAAAGGCGAGAATTTGTGTGTGTGTGTGCGTGTTTGTTTGTTCCACCTTCACACTCAAACGGCTTGACGGATTTTCAATGAAATTTGACACGAAGATAGCTTATACCTTGGACTAACATATAGGCTTCTTTTTATCCAGGAAAAATGTCCCTATGGAATGATCAAATATCTACCCCGGATAAAACCGCGGGGCGCAGCTAGTTTTTTCTATATATGTATCATTTTCACAAATTAGGCTCGCAAAAGAAAATTACCTTAAAGAAAAAAACCAAGACTATGTATGACCTAAGTAGTCATTTTTAGAGTTCCGTACCCAAACGGTGATCAGTTCAGTTATTTTATTTACTTAGGTGTTTACATGTTCCACAGTAAAGAACCCTTATAAATAGTCAAATAAATATTATATGTATAGTATTTAAAAACACTACCTAAACCAAACCTATAATATCAATGAAATAAAAAAGATTACTCAATAAGTCCGTTAGTTGAGGGAAAGGTGGCAACAATGCTGGCAGCATTGTCAAATAAATTAAATTATACGAAGAAAATGTGTCATACTAAAAAGTTTAAAAATACGCGTACAATCAAACACGTTCAGATGCAAGGAAAATCTAAATATAAAACTATGTATAACAACTCAGGCATTATAAACAGAGGTCAGGTGCCATTATATAAAATGTTCCGAGGGTTATATACTACAATAATACATATATATTTTTCTTTAGCCGGCTACTTTGCTTTTTGGTCTAAAATGTATGAAGCGAGTCTGTTCTCCTTTGTCACAGACAGGAAAATAATTACTTATTAGAATTTTATTTCCCAAGAAAAGTTTACGTGAGGGGAGAAACAGTTTCGTGTCACCTCCACCGGAAGTCACCCTCCCTTGCCCCCTCCCTTGCAGCACTTCCGGTCTGAATATTTCACGAGAGGCCGAACGTAGCTCGTTTATTATTGGCCGAGTTGTTTTTATTGGCTAAGCCGTTTTTAACCGTTTCCCGTTTTATCGCATTCAATTTTGCGGAATTAAAAAACGACAGCTGTTCGGTTTAACGACACAATTTTGCAGGATCACTTCGTTTTATTAAAAACCCAATGTGGCGGATAATGCTTGGGAACTGTATTCACAGACATAGAATGACTTCTAAAAGCCTAACTATACACGCGATCACGATATTTTTGCGACTTTGAAAAAATATATGACATTCACCCTCAAGTAGTAAAATCTGTCGCCAAGCACCTAACGGTGTGTTCCTTTCTTGAGAGCCAGTGTATTCCAGACTAGACATACTCCATCTAGGGCTACAGTATCGCTGACTTCTGTGGTTGTGCCAACTTGTGGTCAAATGCCTAGCTGTGTACTATAAACAAAAACAGTCAAAAATAAGCAAAAACATATCTATCTAAGACTAAAAGTTGAACAGGAAAACTCCTAATCCTAGTAAATCGTCAGTGTTTATAAGATTTATTAAAATTGTGGCAAGTGCCTTTGTGAACATAAACAAAATGTCTAACAACATTAACAAAAAAAATATAGCAGATAAATAACTGTTTACTTATATTACATATGTAGGTATATATAACGTAAGTAAATATTCGAGCCATTCTTCCAATGTTAGAGAAAATTACTCATATTATTATATATTTTTTGTGCACGTTTAATCATAGTTAGTTTGATTAACATGTTTGTTATTCTAGTTTCATTTTGTTGAGCTGAGCATTTCATATAATACAAGGCCAGAAGCACCCGACAACTAGTGTATGTATGTATGTATGTATGTACCTACGTAACCCAATCCCACTAGTTATGTCGTTATTTATACTCGAGTTGTAAGTCACTGGTTCTCAAACTATGTGTACGTGAATACATAAACCCTGCCAACATCATAGTGTTGCAAAAAAAAACCTACAACTCGCAATGACTCTAATTCGGTTAAACTAACTAAACTAATATCACTTCCGTCTTTTTTTACTTATGGAAACAAAACGACAGGGGACAATTTTTGAACTGTCAAATTAGGTTAGTAAGTCTGGCATGCCCGAATAAGATTCAATAAGTTTCGGGACTAATTCTGATGGCGGTGACAGCTATAAACTAACTGAAGTGACATAATCCATTTCATTACACTTGTTTGGCAAAAAAGAGACAACCAACATTAAATATTTTACAACTGTCAATTAAAGCATGTTAAAATTTAAGGGGAATAAAATTAGAAACATAAAAAAAATTAGGGAATAATTTGGGGTATTCATAACATTTGTGTCCGACTAACTAAATACTGACTGGCTAAAATAGTTTAGGAAAGTTATTATCAATTCTCTCCACATCTGTCTCGGGCAACATTTACCGCACCCGTGAGGGTTCACAAGAACACTTTATGCATCTCTGTCGTAGTATAAAAATAGGTATCTTTGCAAGAATGCCTAGAAATGAAATACACTAACCTAGGTCAACATTATATCTGCAGATATACCTACCAATAGGCACGTAGTTACAGAGGTACGAGTATATCGGAGAGGGGAGTCTACGCTCGACCTAGGTATGACATTTCTTGTCTTAGGTCAAGAATTAAGTACGAATAATAAACTTAAGAAGGGAAAAGGCCTGAGAGGGCGAGTGCTAAGTAGAATTTGCAAGCGATAAATGGTTTTAAGTTAAGAGGAATAGTTTTAATGTACTTTAGGATTGGCTTTTTAGATTGAAGAGATTCTGAACAGACAATCGCAAGTTCTCTTTAAATATTTGCCGGCTATATCTGTTATAAATAAAATAGCTTTCGATGAATTTCTAACGTGTACCATATATTTCTGTCTTGTATTTAGCCGACTGCGAAAGAAGGCCGGTTATGTTTTGTACGACTTACGTATGTATGATTCTTTGGCACGCCCTAGAGCCTAAACGACTTGTCGTATTTTTATGTGAGTGGTGTTAATAGATTCGTCTCAGTCGTGAGAGTGACACTGGGTACGTTAATTAATAAAAAAATAAATTAAGTATGATACACAGGTTTAACGATTTAGCAGTCGGGGTTTTCGAACTCGCTTCTAACCACTTGTTCTTGTCATGACTACGCATTATAATAATGTAATAGTGGTTGTCGAGACTGGACAGCAGACGATCACGGCACCTACCGACTTGAACACGTTTGTTGTTTTTTAATTATAACGTACTAAATTGTCTAACAAGCTTAAACACCTAAAACCGATATAAATCTTAAACAGTAATATTAATAATATACCTTACAGTAACAAATGTAGAGCTGGTGGAAATATATTAGTACCAGAATCTGTGTAATTTGTTTTTGTCAGAACTTTTGCTTTTTAAACGTGAAACGTTCTATGAAGGTTTTATCAAAGTGAAAACAGGTGCTTTTACTGAGATTTTCCGGTTTCATGCCATTAGCAGAGAATGTGAGGATGGTGGTAAAGCGCTATTCAGAGGTAAAAGGCTGCATATTCACTAGGAATATAGGTATCTTTTAACGTTCATATGCGATTTGTTGGCCGACGACTTTCAGTCTCGTAGAAAAAGCGCTAAAGCCTTATTTTAACAGATGCAGATAGACTAGCTGCGCCCTGCACTTTTGCCTGCGGTAAATATTTAATCATGCTATAAGAAAACTTCATTTTCAGGATAAAAAGTAGCACACGTGTCAATCCAAGGTATAAGCTATCTTCTTGCCAAATTTCATGTAAGTCCGTCAAGCCGTGTTAGCGTTAGCGTTAGGGAGGAACAAACAAACACACACTCTTACAAGCTTTTGCCAACGCCTTTAATTAAATAATATAAGTGTGATAAACTTTACTGTAGTCACACAAACACAACAATACATTTTACATAACACGAGCCGCGATGCCAAAAGCGAGCTGTTCGTGTCAATTTCACCGACCTCTTCATCACTTTGATTAAATTCACTGAATGTTGATAAAAAATATAGTTGCACCTTTACAACTATTAAGTACTAGAACACTGATAAACTTAATGAATACGTTTGTTTTCAAAATAAAATAAGGATCGTTACCTTGTATACCACTTTACTATCTCTTCCTTGCTAATTTCTGGTGTATACGCAGCCTTCCGAAAAATAAGGATAATTGGAATCTAAACAGCTAGATTCTTATTCGACTCTCATTTTTCCAAATAATTAGTAGCCGACTTTGAAGAAGATATCAGTACATTTTCCTATTTACCTTCTACTTTAGTAAACACAAATATTCGAGAATGGGAGATTATAATGTATCAGGTCCGCTAGTCGTACATTTGTTTTAGATGTCGAATCAATCATCAATGTTAAGCAACGACCTTCTCGGCCAGCTCCTGGATGGGTGATCGTTGAATGGTACCTTGCGTCCGATGACACGTCAAATTGAAGGCCCCGGTTGTAAGTTCTTGGATAACGGTAATTGTAGGCCACATTAGAGGCAATCAGACGGCCTAGAAACTTTGGCACCAGACCGAGCTTCTCCGCATATACTAAGAAGATGATGATCGGGGGGTGTAAAATGGCCGCTTTAGCTGAATCATAATAGAAAAATCTAGAGAATTGCTCAGCGAACCGTAAATTGGTCATACAGCGGCAATTTATTTTATGAATTGTCGATGAATCATATTTCGCAATTCATCCTTTTGGCAGATTTGTATGAATATTCGTAAAATGGCCGCCAAGTATGAATTGCTGAACTGTCACTTATTTTTTTAATTTGCATGGCAGAATTAATTTTTGTGTAGGAAAATAAAATAAGTTGGGTTTATAGACGGAGGTATTTTTTGTGCAGATCCCAAAAAGATTCTCCATGCTATATTTTGGTACATACGACCGAAATTAGTTTAGTGTCAATTAATTTAGTCCAAAAATAGCGACATCCGGCGTGGACTCTTGTATCTCTTTGAGGTACACAGTTTTTCTGTCTCAAAATAGAGTAATTGACACGTCTGTACACCCATCAATAATTCTATTCACGTTCTAACGTAACACTAGACCATTGTTTAAATTCCGGAAGTCTGCGTCACTTCCTCTTTTTTGTAAAATAATATGTCATTTTAGAGCAAACTAGGATGAGTCTACTTCGGAGAATCTTAGTGCATACATTTCCTTTGTTATTCTACATAGTATAGGTTTTTAGATTTCTAATATGTTTCTATATCTATGAATGACGATTGATTTATCGATATGAAGATCGAGCAAACGTGGTTTTATTTAAACAGTGTTGAAGCGGAGAACTGTTATAACGAATCGCTTGTTTGCTTGCTCTTATTTTCAACTCTTTCATGCCTTACTCTAGGGAGAGTGCCGAATAGACAGCTGGTTAGGCATTCTGAAATACGAGTTAATTTAAATAGCGAACGAATTACATTTACTTACTTATTTAACTTTTTGGTAAATTTATTCTACACCAAAAAATAAAATTACTAAGATACTATAAACATATTTAAAAGAGTAAGTCGTGACTGACTCACTGACTGACTGATTGACCGACCGACCGACCGACCGACCGACCGACCGACCGACTGACCGACCGACCGACTGACCGACCGACCGACCGTGCATTCATTATAGTGTGTGGGGGAGTACTTTGATGTGATCTTTGGAAATTCAACCCCTAAGAGGATCAAATAGGGGTTCAAAGTTTGAAACTTCGTCATAATTTATTTTATTTGTCGCGGGTGATAGCTACTATTACGTGTATAAATGTAATGTTAAATCATTGGACGGTCTTACGATCTAAAAATATTTCTTCAAGGAAACCTTAGTTTATAAATTATTTTTTCTGGGATATAATATTGTACCTACTTGCGTTAGTATACCTTGTTTCGTTCGCAACTCGGAAATAATTTAAGACTATGCTACACTTTATTACTTGAACAGTAAAAAAAATGATGAAAATGATACAACATTTCGTAAGATGATAATCCTATCGGTTTATCAAACTACTCGTCATATTCTAGTTTATCTTCTCAAAGGGTTATTGAAGCTTTACATTTGTTTATCATGCATGTGTAGGTGTAGGGATTATGAGAGACTAGCTGTGCGCCGCGGTATCACGGTAATTTGATTAAATTTGATTATGTTTGATAAAAAATATCCCATGTTTTAATTCTTGTGCGTGAAGCACACACACACACATATACACACATTTTTGCCATTATAATAATATATTATTTACTATGTAAAGGACTGTAAATGATGTATGTTTCGGCGATTTATTAATGTAAAACCATTAAAAAAAAGTGTATGATCTAATTTGACTTTTGTATTGATAAAATGCGCCAATTTTTTTGTGACATTTTTCTGTAAAAAAAATATCATCATTAAAATTGTTGTCTATAATGTTTGTTTTCCGTTTCGCCGCCTTATAATCCGAAATGTGATTGAGTTGCAGCGGTGGCGGTGACAGACAACCTTGGGCGAGGCCGTTAGCGTCTCCTAATCTATGCGTCCGCGCAGACCAAACACTTACGATATACGACGCTAGCAGTGACTGAAGTTCATACTATTCTTTTCCTTAGAACTCGTGCCATCTGAGGCGCCATTTGTGCTTGTCGCCTTCAAAACTCGCGGCCCAATCGTCCAGTCAAGCGGTCCGAGGTCGCCTTCGACCAACATTTCAGTCTTTTCTGAAAAAATGTTAACCTTCACTTGAATGCAACGTCATCGTAGTTCACTCACAAGGTCGACGTTTTTAGTCACCCCGCGGTTGGTTCACAACTAACCAAAAAGACTTCACACTCTTTTTTGTTTTTTTTAATCTATCTAGTAGTTATTAAGTTTATTTTTCCAAATCTTAATTCTTTAAAATATTAGTATAGAAGTACAGATATAGATAACATAGAAATGTAATTAAAAAATATTAAGTCAAATTTAATAAGGACTCTACAAATTGAATCTTCGATACTGTTTCGTAAAACGAGTACATTACAGTGATAACATTTTCGCGCTCCGATCTAACTATGTTCTAACCTGTGATGTGTTGTTACGCAACTTTACGTTTGTCTGCTGTATACTAGAAGGTACGTTTAAAAATAGTTTGGTTTTAGATATGTTGAGTATCGTCCCATTACGATGTTTTGTAATAGACGCATATTTATGCGTATAGCAGTTGTTGATGCTAATGTTAGATTGTAGCTGATTACGAGTTGATTATATATGCGGATTTGTTTTTTTTATTTGGGTATTTTTTTTCTTTCTTAAGGTGTGTAAATATACTGGCAGAAGAGTTTAGCAGCGTCGTGATTTTTCTTGTGTATATCAAAAAGTAAGCACGTTTTATACTCCCAGAAATAACGAAATAGTAATTTTATCTGTCTATATTCTATCCATCTATCGTATAATTAAACAAGAGTAGGTCTTGTATGACTGAAATTAGCTGAAAATCAACACAGAGCCTAAACCGCTGAACTTAATGAGATTTGGTGGCAGTATTTATTAAAGAACGTAAAAGAGCACCAAGATTTTTGGTAAATCAACTAGGGGGATCAAATGGGGGGTTAAATTTGACGCGGGTGGTAGTAAGTTAGTTAATAGTCAGTGTGTTGAATTAAATGTATATCTGAAGATATTTAATTATCTTGCTCTTTTTTGTGGTATATTTTCGTGCTTAGTTTTATATAATTATTATGCCAATAAGGTTTAATTCTTTTAAAAATAAACTAGTATAATTGCAAACGCCGACGGAGTGAATGGAATATTCTCAATACATTTGATATAGCCAAACTTTTATTTTCCTTTCCTTATTTACTAATTCTTTTGCTTGAAGATGTTAACCTTTATTTTAACATTTTCCTAAAAAGTTGTAACACGGAAACATAATAATTATTATCTATTTACGTAATACTATATAATTCATATGCGCTGACGTCACATCCCGGGGCGTGGTGACGTCACGCATTATCATGCTGTCCTACGACGCGGCTCGTCCGGGATGAAATATGCATCGCTGGGACGCGCTGGGAATTCATACTGTTTCATAAATGGAATTCGTTTATTTGATGACATTAATATTTTTTTCTTCTGTTGGTTCGGCTTTACACATATTGTGTATTGTGCCAGTTTCACGTGCTTGTTTCATTTGTTTGTACTTGTTTATTCGAATGGAAAAGGTTTTTATTCGATTGCTGTTTGTTTAGAAATTTTATTTAGAGTAGTAAAATTGAATGTTTTGGTAGCTTTATTGTGGAGTGTTAAGTAATGTTGGTTAAAAGTGGTTATGAAATACGTTTCATTTGTTTCATGTAAAAAATCGTTATTATAGAGACATCTAGTGAACTTGCAATAATTTATTTACTCGTCAATTTCATAAATACTAATTTTTTAATTTACTTAACGAATCATAATGTTATTAATTGCATTAATTGCTGTCACTTGTTTATGAATAAGAAGTCCTAACTAAAATAGGTGCTTGACGCCGTTCAACATACGTTTGTCACAAAAAAAATATATCAATTTAAAAAATTATTAAACATACACAAATAACGTATTTACTAATCACTAGCAAATTGGGAGAATGCGTGACGCTAAAACAAGTAAAGTAATCGTATATGTACAAAAAAAAACTTAAACACTTACTGCTTTATTAATAAACGCGTCTTAAGTAAAAATATCTTTTGTCTAGTTCTATCCAATGGAGAATGCACGCGCCAAGACAAAATAAATGACAATTAAAGTTAAGACGCGTTTATTAATAAGACTACTAATACCTCTACATCACTAAACATACTAATATTTATACCAACAAAAGGTCTACATTATTTGTCACAATAAAGACACTTAAATAGAAGGTATACTATAAATATTTAGGTTATTAAATTAATTAGGTATGTACATGAATGTTAAGAGGCAATAAACATCTGTTGCACTTGTCAGGTCTATAATAAGACTGCAGCGATGCAATTGGTCGCGTAGGGATCGTTGCACCGCGCGCATGCCATTGCGTCATCCGCGGGAATATAATTACGTAGCTGTAACAAACAAAATATACTATGACTACTCGTAGTAGATATATTACTGGAATGTAAACAAGAAAACTCTTTATTTAGAAAATTAACGTGTGTTTGATTCATATTGTTTAAGAAGACAGGCTTTCACGCGTACCTGATTGTTGGAAAGGTTTCGTTCACAAATGTGAACGAAACTATAGTTGGACCTTTCCTTACCTAACCATTTGGTTAATTTCACCGTAACCACCACCGGTGGTTGTGTGCGAGACGTGTCATCGTTGAAGACACTAACGACTCATTTCATCCCTGATGAAGTTCACCGAATGTAAACGAAACTATAGTTGTACCTTGCCAACAATCAGGTACGCGTCAAAACCCGTCTTCTTAAACAATATGAAGAAAAGAATTATAATCCCTTAGCGGTTCAATTTACAAAAAAAATCCTTAGTAGACACACTACTACACTGTCAAAATTTCACGTTTCACTGGTTCAACGATTTAGCAGTCGGGTTTTTTCGAACTCGCTTCTGACCACTTGTTTTACAGAACTAGAAATTATATTCTTTCTAACAAAAATGGTCTTAATTTTTCGAAATCGAAAACGGGGGAACATACAAAAAGAAACGGAAAAAAATCGGCGGTACTCTGGTTACTCTGCCCACTGGTTGTGTTGGAGCTTTATATGGATTGATGATTCAGCTTCTCATTTAATATTCAGGTGGAGAATACTTAATAGTTAGAAATGTTGAGACAGTAAAGACACTATCCTAAATATAAAATGACATCTCTATAAAGCAGCTAGAAAATAATAACATGAATAAAATAACAAAGGAACATGAAAAACTTAAGAAAAACATTTTAGCATCGGCCTTAATCCTTGTGCTATTAAAACCTTAAAATAATCAAAACATATTTAAAAGTATAAATTTAATTAAAATGCTATTTACTCCAAAACTCTTGTATCCAATGCTTTAAAAAAAGACTGGTGTTACACCTGTGTTTTGAGCACTCGCACCAAATTACTTTGCCTAGTTTGGGGCCCTCAATATTATATGTCTAAATAGTTGTTAAAATGACCCTAATTAATCATATAGCTACATTAAGTTTCTTCCAAAACTAATATATTTATTTACATCACTACTTCAAATTCTTTCCAAATTGTCAAAACGAAATCGCAATCGAATCGCATTTCATTCTTAGCGGGTGAAGGTTCCTCCATAGGTCGAGGGTTAGGAGTTAGGGGCCGAAACCGAGGGAGGTTTCTTTCAATAAAACAGTTTTTAACACCCCATCCCACGGAAACCCCTCTGACCTTGGAAAATGTTTTCAAATTAAGCGACACAAAGAATCTCATTCGCTATTTAAAAAAAAATAGAACATGATAATAAAGTATCAGTCATTTTTGCCTTTAGTGTCAAAAGTAAAATAATTAACTGCAACAAAAACTAACTATATCATAAAGATTACCTATAGACCATTTAAGATCTACAGATAATCAAAATGCTCCAACCAGAGGGCAGCGTGCCCAGAATGCTAGCCGAATTACCACGCTAAATGGCAAAGCTAATACAATACGTCGTGCAAGATAAAAACCGGCATTCTGGTCATTCTGTTTCAGTTAAGTTTTGTTGTAACCATTTGTTAAAATAACTTATATAGATTAACCTAACTATGTCAAGTAAAAGGAAAAAGGATTTGCTGATCAACAATGAAAATTATTCAATGCACATAGAAACACGTGGCGCAATAACAAAAAAAAACCAACAGTAAAAGCAATAAAGTAAACAAAAATATATCACGTAAAAGCAACGATGGAACTGAATACATAACATTTCAGCAAAAACTCCTCTTAAAAGGGAAAAAAGCAAAGACAAAACATTACTTTTACTATTCAGAGCCGGGTGCCATCTTGTCTAAATAATATCGGGGAAGCAAAGGGTTCTTCTCAAGGTCAACTTTGCAAATCCCTTTTTTGTCCTTTCGTCGACCGCAATATATTGTTCCTTGCTCGGGTACCTACTTTGTTCTAAGCGACTTTTGATGAAGCTATTGAATTGGTATTCCTCTTTATTGTGAGCTCTTAGAAAATCGTTGCTCAGAAACTTGTCTAAAGCTCAATAGGAACCTGTGTAAGATGCAGACATATTTTTTTAACGTTTAGCATAGATGATATTGATTGCTTTTTGTATTACAAGAGTGCCAAATTAAAATGGTCGTGAGAATAATGACGTAATCTCTAACCGAGGTACTACAACAGTTTGTTACTTATACTAACTCAATGTATGTTATATTTTGCCATATATTGAAGAATCTTTAAACAATGTCAGTGGCAATCACATACATTTCATTATTTTGACAACTGCTGTGAGACATGAACCAGTTAAGATGACAAAAAAATTGTTTCGCGCAGATTTTTGGACTTTATTATATTTAAGAAACTGCGCCTTGAGGTGTTACCCGCGTTAATACAGGATAAAAAGCTTCTGTGTCAATCCACACTCTAAGCTATCTCCATACCAAATTTCATTCAAATTGGTTAATTAGTTTTGGGTGAAAGAGTAACAAACATTCGTCGACACATTTTAGACCGGCTCTGTCGAGTGACTTCACCTCAGAGTAACTAAGTAATGATTTGTGTTATTACTTTAATAATAAATGTTTACTTTACTTACTAACTTTACTTCTTACAAGCTTTCGCGTTTATAATATTGGTAGGACTTTTGCTGTGTCTCTTGAAGCTTCATGTGAATAACACATGCAATCTTGACTAAAATACATATTTAGAAATTTTGTAGAACTTCTAACAAAATAGATTTGTCTGCAAAAAATAACGTCAAATAATATGCCTCAATAGATAAATAATTTCTTTTCATACAAAATTCATTTAATATATCCATAAATGTATGCATACCAAATATTTTCGCCGTTAGCTCCTTTCATCATATTTTAAAATTATATTTATCTAGATACTCGTAAACCACAATTTTACTAAGTCTAGTTTTATGAGCACTCCGATAGAAAATATAAAATATACCCTGATCAAATATTTACTTACTGCATCATATCATTTTATGATTTTAGTTTTTACTGATTTTTAGTTTGAGCTTTACAAGACTTTCTTAAAATATTTCATTTATAAACTTATCTTTACCTTTAATTAAATATCTTAAATAACATAACGTCTAAAACACATCTCATTTCACCAGTAGTGATACTGCAAGACGCCACCGATACATGGTAAAAATTCCACTCGCACAAAATACTCTGTGTCTGCTTTTATTGTGCCAAACTGCCAGGTTGTGGAATTCGGCTTAGTTCTCTATTTCCTGGTTACTATAATCCGGTTGTTTTCAAGACTCAGTTTCTTCTAGGCAAGCGTGCCTCGTCTTATGCCGCATCGTCGATTTACATCGGGCGAGTTGCGGTCAAACTCAAGCCTATTTACTACGAAAAAATAGCCAGAGTTCATACATATTGCAAACAATTATTATCAAAATGATAATTCTTGCGTAAATGTATATTTATTATATAAATACCTTTATTACCAAAAACAAAATGACTAACTACAACAACAATATTTTAAAATCATATTGAACTGTACCTACAGTTCAATATACGAGTGATAAGTATAGCAAAAACCCCTACTTACCTAATATGATTACCTCAAACAATGTATTTTAAACAAATAAAATTAGCTGATTTATCTTAATAAATAAATATTTAGTATTTCAAAACATATTTTCCTACAAGAGCAGGATAATACCTTGAATTTTAAACATATGTTATTATAATCAAAGCATTTATCCATTCCGAACTAAAGAATGTCCACCGTTATTTGTAGAGCCCAACATTCCGCGCACTCACACTTACATACACACACACACATACACGAACCTCGCTGAAACATTCTTCGGTTCGGTGCAAAATGTCCACTTATTGATGTAGGTCAGTGTATCTGTACTCTTCACTCTATAGTTCTCTCCGTAGTGTTGTCTCTTTTACACGCTGCAGAGGAATTTCTTGAACAATTTTTGCCAGTTAGATTCCTTGCGATGCATCCGTTGGGAATTATATTATAGAGTAGCCATAGAACCGTTTCATTGGACTCTATTGCTACTAATAACCTGTTTTCTGTGTGCATTCCAGTTATTAGCTTTACATTTATTAGTCTAGCATTTGCAAATACGGTGTTCCTTCAACAAATAGGCAAAATACACTTGATATATTTATAATTTTAGTTTGCCGTAATGTATAATCTCCAGATTGGGGCATTACGTGAGCATTCTTTGTATTGATGCTTATCGCAGCTGTGTTGATAATTTCAACTACATTGTGTTACAAATCTCTTAGACATTATTATTTTTCTGATTTCAATTACTTACCTTCATTGGATCTTTTATTACCTTATTAGTATCACCCTATCATTTTATTGCTATCTCTATCTATCTTCTCTATCTATATATCTCTCTATTACTCTCTTGGCATCTTTATCATTACTTTATTTACATATTCATTTACGCGTACGTAGATACAATCAAATAACCATTACCATAAATAATCCCTTGAGTACTTCGTGTCAACTAAGTCGTGTACAAACAAGTTTGTACCACCGTACATAAAAAGCCGTATTATGGGGTTAGAAACTTCGTTATGGATAATTAAGACCCCTCCCATGGATGTTGTTGGCAGCCTTGACCCTCCCCGCTCTTCTATATCGTGAAGCCAATGATGGCTTCTATTGTGCCCTGCGGGGCTTTTTTTATTCTATTTCTACGTACAAAAAGGTTTGTGGCACAAAAAAGGGCTGCGTTGGAAATGGTGCTACCTGCAGAACTATCGGCTACGGTACGGTTAGAGGATTGAAGATAAACTGTTTTATAGGTGAACATGTTAATTTGGTTTTGTAACAAGATTTCAGGATGTAACTTCTAGGCAATTAATTTTATTCTATTTTGGAGTAGCTCTATTTGCAAGTTTGATATTCTTTTGAGAGTGGTTTTTCTAAAACCCTTTTTTGTTTTCTTGTCTTGTATTTAAAACGGATCATGTTTAGGCGACAAAATCAGTCTATATCGGGAGTAAAGCTTAACATTAAGTATGTACTAGAATTTTGATGATAAGTTAATATGCAATATCAAATAATATAACTCTATTTTATGCGTTTAAAGAAATTAATTTATGTAATACAATATTGAGTCACGTATTGAAATATATTCAAAATGTTTCCAAGTATGATGTTAAACAAATATAATTCAGTTACAAATTGTGGTATTTAATAATAAATGAAAAGTATTTCTAATAACGCTTATGTATGGAAAATCACCGATAAACGTTTATTATTCTACAAAATGGCTACGCTCGCTATACCTAAGCCCTTTATTTTTATTGAATCCGTAATCCAATATCAGGAAAATTCTTATAGTATATCTGATAAAGTAACACAAGTAAATATAGTATAACTAGGTATATATATATAATAACCAGCAAGTAAGAGATGATGTTTTAGTATCTAAATCTCTATTAACTTCCACTTATTATTCCTTTGTGAGAAATAGGAAATAAGAATTGATAGACATAATTACGTAGAAAGGAAAACGAATAGAAGTAGATAATGATGCTCTGACTACAGATAGTGCTAAAGGAATAGCAAAGTATGAACCTAATAGTGATTGAAATTAATAACATTATCATTTGCTAGAACTATGTGTAAATCATATGACGATACGCCTAGATAGGTTTATTGTGAATATTCTATAGGCATACATTTATTCATTAGTAAAGATATACATACTCGTATTTACAGATTGTCAATGTCACCATGAAAACATTTGATTTTCGCCATTTTGGCGCTGATCGCATACGGATGTAATAATATTAACTTTTAGCTCATATAAGAATCTGCCACTTTACAAAATCTAATAAGTAAATAGAGTCGTTTCAGCTAAAGTTTGCGTCAACAACAACAAATTTAATTAGTTCAAATGTTACCGAAACTGAGCGATATTACGCCGAGTCAAGATTTACGCTGAAGTTTTATTCCTAAATTACTTAATTGACTCGTTTTAATGTCTGTTTCTTTTGGAAACAAGTGATTAATGGTAACCACTTTTGAACGAAACACAGCTGCGGCCGTGGATATCTCGGCTTCACGTGGAGGAACATTAGGAGCTTAAATTAATTTTGTTTCGAGATTAATTTCGTAACTGTTACTTTGATAACTTATTTCGTCTTCGCCGGGTGGATTAGGGGTGGCGCAAGGGTAAACCCTAGGGCCTGGGTCTTTTCTATTAATTACTGTTTTGCGTTTATTGTACGTTCATAGTAAAGTAAGTGTTTTTATAAACCTTTTAAGTGATAATGATAATCTATATAATACCTAAAGTATTGATAAATTATGAGTAAGTACTGATTTACTGATATTACCTAGGAATCGCTGCAGAACCTAAAGACGCGAAATTTGGAGTGTTTATTCATTATAGGGTGTAGGGGTATACTAATAAAGGAAGTTTGAAAATTCAACCCCTAAAGGGGTCAATTTCAAAGTGTGAAACTTTTTTATATTGCATATTATGTCACTTGCAATGCCGCGGGACAGCAACTAGTATATAATAATAGTAAAATGTTAAATATTTTAATTTAATTACATATAAATTACATTAAGTATGTTATAAATAAGAAAGCTCCTGATAAATAATTAATCTTTCGTCCTGCCATCTGTTGAGATTCTGCAGAAAAGCATCCTTCCGCATTCTTTCATAATAGGTAGTAATAAGCCGTAAAATGCGACACTCACAGACATTAAAACGACAAAAAAACTTGTCCTATTCTCACCAAACATGTGTATGTTTGCAATTTTTGGCAAAATAATAAGAACTCTATCGCCCCAGTGAATAAAGCATAAAATCGTAAAAACACACAACACGAAAGTCCGGTAACAGTGACACGGTGAAGCGAAAACGGTCATAGTCACACGTGGGTTTACTACGTGCGAAAGGGATGGAAATAAGGTAACTTAAGGTTCTGCGACAAGGACGGAAGTATAACCTTGACCTGTGCAGTGGACGCTCGCAGCGCCACCGGGCGCGGCGGACGAATTGAAAATTAATAATAAATGGAGTGTTTTTACGAAGGTCAATACGAAATGAGATAGATGGCTCTGATGTTGATCCAGCAATAAAATATCCATTGCAAGCTTTACGATAATATATTATCCGGGTTGATTATTAAAACTAAAGCAAAAGATTGATTATTAAAACCAAAGCAAAGCAGAGGCTTAGAGATTGTTGCCTTAATGACGAAACTATTACCATTTCCAGTTGTGAAGTCCACTCGTAGAAGCGAGTTATAAGTGTTATAATGATGATGATTTATTGGCAAAGGAAGCAAGAACGAATTAGCAGCGGGCCTCAAACTAGGCATAACTTACCTGTGTGCCTGCCAGGGTGCCCAAGATACACTTGGGCTCAGTTGATAAATAGCACACTTTACAGACGCTAGCTTGTTGTACATATTAGCATACCTCGAGTTACCTATTATTTACATTACTAAAATATTAAATGACTAATGACAGAAACATTGAACATGACATATGGATTAAAGGATGAAAAAAATATGAGTTAATGATAAAGATATGCAAACTTTGTATGTTGAGTGTGTATTAGTGTGTCTGTATGAGGATGTATATGAATGCGAGGGTGTATGCGTATAAAAGATGAGTTAATATGGAAAGATATGGAAAGAAAGAAACTCCATTGTTAGGCGTTAAGCGCGTTTTACAGTTCATAGACTGCTGAAAGTAGGTGGAGATACAAGCTGTATCAGTCACTTATATGCTCATGTGATACCTACGTGGATTAGGTACTATAAGGTTTAATGGGGTGGGTATACCTCCCTGATTCTCATTTTGTTCAAAATTACAATCTAAATTTTGTATATCTACATGTTCACATACTCGTACAGAATTATAAGTAAATATATGCTCATAGCTCGGACGACAACCTAAACCTTTTTCAGAATTTGTCTTTATCTGGAGATGGCAAAAGGGTATAGTTGCTTCCCGCCGTTTCACTAGTTACGAGTAAGTATGAAACTGCGAGCTTTGCAGTAGAATTTTTCTAAAGTCGCTTGTTACCACTTTCTGCTATAGGTATTAGTTGGACGTTAATTTAGTTTCAATAACTACATTTAAAATACTGTTCAATTTAAAATATTTATTTATTGTAGCGATGATGGTCGAGTTACCCGACCGTTGAGGTTCGATCTCGCAAAACATGCAAAAAGAGCCTGAGCTACCGGTGAAGGAAAACATAGTAAGGAAACCATATCATGGTGATAGGGCGTTTCCTGTCGCTCGCCTGGCTAGTTGTAAAATCTGTAGCCAAGCACCTTCCTTGAGAGCCAGTGTATTTCAGACTAGGCATGCTCCATCTAGGGCTACAGTATCGCTAACTTCCGTGGCCGTGCGAACTTGTGGTCAAATGCCTAGCCTAATTGTGGTAAAATAATTATTAAAAAACTATTTTTTTATACATTTTTCCTTCAGTATTTCGGACAAAAGAGTATTTCTAAAAGAGTTAAATTTAAATAACGCAGGTAGGTACCTAATGTTTGCCCATGGCTATTAGACCTCTTTATGTTGATCTCACATCCACTCCTGACTCCCGACCTTTACCTGTACACTTACCGCAAAATTGCTGACAAGTCAAAGCAAATTTCTCGACTATTTTCATAATATTTATGTACTTTGTACCTGTTTAGTATGTATTTAAGGATAACAAGCCGAGTCTTCCTTTGATATTGTACTCTTGATAGTATTATTTGAGCAAACAAGTTACGTTTTATCTGGTAGTAAAGTAGCAAGTACGCTGTCGCCTCAGGCTTTCTTTACTTGATTGATTATTTATAGAGATGTTATTTTTTTATATTACTGTATTAATAACTACCACAATAGAATGCCGGTGTTTGTCTGGCACAACGTATAGGAACGCCACCGGAACACACCTTTAGGTGCTTGGCGACAGATTTTTCGACTTGAAGGCTAGCCAGGCGAGCGTTAAAAAACGTTCTATCACCATGCAATACCTCTGGTGGTAGGTTGGAGCATTTGGATTATCTTTAATTCTAAATGGTCTATAGATAACCCATATGTTATTTTTTTGTTGTAGTTAATCACTTCGTTTTTCGTAATAAAAGGAGTAAATAAACAGGTCATTGAAATATTTTGGTTAAAATATCGAATCTGAACCACTAAAAGTAGCAAATAACTAACTTTAGATCAAAAACATAAGAATGTGACTAAAGAACTTTATAATTTTAATTCTCTCTTTAAGTTTGTCTTTTTAATTTAATTTTTCCATCTAAAACCTATGATAAAATAGGTAAGTAGGTAATCCTAGAGACGGACCACTGTAAAGTAAGTTCATAGATCGAGACATCACATAGACTGGACCATTCATCAATGTGGAAAATTCTAAGGTTAGTATTACTACGATCATTTTTCCATTTGATAAATAATCAATACACCAATATGAAGGTAAGTGCAAGCCTATATATATAAATTTATTAAGAAAAGCATTAGAATATTGATGGTATAGTAAATCAAGTGTAAAGAGCTGCCCTGACAGATCATGTTACACAGCTGAGCTTACCTACCATAGGTGGATGACATATACAATTGAGGTTCCAATGACTGCTCAGTTTGGAAGAGAGGCTTTAGGTGGCCTAGTAAGTCTTGATACCGCAACCAACCGCTTTAGTTATACGAAGGTAATGATGACTAATAGTTATTCTTAGTTAGTCTTTTGAATTAATAACTTAAGGTAAGAAAATTAAAAATCTTTGAGGAACTATCGGATAATATTATTCTTAGGGTAAGTAAATGGTAGGTATATTATACTCGTAGTAAAGAGTTCTCTAAGAAAGTTATTTACTTCATATTAAAGATATTTCTACACAACGTTATAAAACCTGTTTTCTGCGACTATTTCATACAATATCTGTGTCAGAAGTATCCCGCATTATTTTGTGTGATTCGTAACAAGCTACATACATAGACATTGCCCGTGCAACTAACGCTATTCAAGCCATGTTGAGCAATAGTTTTAGTTAATCAATAATATTAGTCGCGTAACTACATATTTATTAAATCGCGTGTGTCCTGTGTCCACACCAGCTTTAATCAAACATATTATGATGTTATTTTTTTAAATATAATATTTACGAAAATATGCTTCAGAGTCGGAAAAAAAATTACCACTTGTTATAATTCGTGATTAACCTTGATAATGACATAGACATTCGGTTCAGAACTTTTAATTTATTTTTATATTTATATAAAATTAAAAGTTCTGAACTGCATAAGTATGTTAACCACCGGTCAAGTGGTGCTGTTCTGCTAGTTACTGCTCGTACTAGTGAACTTCTTGTTCAATCGTTGAATACACGTTGGTACCGCCCTTCAAAGCTCAATTGACATTCATCAATTAGACATATTGCGCAATATAATTGTTGGCGTATGTATGGCTTTAGTAGCGATATACAGAACGAGATTTGTACCGTGCGTCGCTCCATTGTTCGTTTGATTGATATACGTTCTCCGCACGAACTTATTACTATTTTGATATGTTGCGCGACACGGAGCTGTTTGAAGGTTTCCTCGGAAATATCTCTGGCTTTTAGTAGGTACCAATGATGTATTTCTGGGACACCATAAGGATACGGTAGGATTATGAACTTCGTACCGCCTAACAGTCATAAATGTTTAATTTTTCCTTGGACTTTCACAATCATCTCAACACCAAAATTAGCTAAATCTGCCCAGTCGTTCTCGAGTTTTTGCAAAGACAAACGAACAGCAATTGAATTTTACGAGTATATATAAGAGAAGATTAGATTTGTTTAGTCATCCGGGATTATTGCATTCGCATTACATCTGGCTGCAGCACCACTCTGTGAAGAGCTCTACGAATGAGAAGATGCTATGTACCTCTTGCTCACTTGTCGCATGTTCTATCCTCAGATGTGCCGGTGACATGGGTGCCGCCGCCGCGCGCCACGCTCCCGTGCCTGATCCCCGACGCAGACCGCATCCAGCTGCGTCGGCCGCCGCCGCCGCTCGAGGGGACCCGCCCCAGGGCGAAGCCCTACCTCTGGAGGAGGGATGGAGAGATTATACGGTGAGGAACTGCCTTTTTTTAGTTTAGTTTAGTTGATAATATGATGAAACCCATGAGGGGTGAGTAGACTTTCCACGCTCGAGCACACGAGCAGTAAACACAGAGAGAAGTACCTATAGCGTCTATATTGTGCAAACTATCAAAACTCGCTCCTGGACACACAGAAATTTCTATTTAAATATAGACATTAACAATTTTTTTTTTAAATACCGTGTTTTTTATTTTTTTATATAGCTTAAAGGCTTGCGCTTGAACGCAACTCGCCTGATGTAAAGCTACGATGCGGTCTAGAATGTAGCGCGCTTGCCTAGAAGAAGCCGATTTACTCGCGATTTGAAGAGACCGAGATTATATCTATCGGGAAATAGATAATAAATGCATTATAGAAGAGCACGATTAAATTATTCCCGCATTTCCAAACCAGACGCTTTATTATTTACCCTGAAAATTCCCAAAAAGTTCGCAGTTTCATAAAGTTCCCAGTTGAGTTTGAAGATGTGATGACCTTGTTCAGGAATACGAGTGGCAGTCTGGAGGTGTCGCGGAGGAGGGATCCCGAGGCAGTCTACCAGTGCATGGTCCGACACCTGGCCGGAGACTACGTGCTGGGCTACCCCATCAACCTGCGATACGCTTGTGAGTATTACTCATGCATTTCCTAAACTGGCTAAGATTTTATGTAAAAAATATCTAGCGTTTTCCTGCTTTGTTTTGATGTCAGCGTGAGAAATCAAGCGAGCGTTTGAAGAGTCAACATCTCTTGAGGATGCTTTGCGCCACGGCGAAACACGTGTCGAGGAAGTCGGATACTGAGAAAAAGAGAAATAATAAGGTGAAGAGGAACCACACCACAAAAACAAAAATATTTTTCGTTTTCTCACGCTGACATCAAAACAAATCGGGAAAACACTAGATATTCTTTATATATATAACATCTTATTATGAATGGGTTCCCGCAAAGTAACACCTAACTCAGTTAAGTATCTACTAAACTAGCTGCTTAAAAGCTCGATGTTGTTTTCAATGGTAATCCGTAGAAACTTGCTCATCTTGAATAAAGCACAAGTTCGATCGTGGAAGATAAAGGTACTGCTTGCACTAATGGGATGGATCAGCTAAATACCAGAATCGAAGCCTGTCGAAAGACTGCTCAATTTCAAGAATGCAACGATGCTCTACTCAAAATTAAAAACATTCAAATATATATTTTTAAATTTTTATTTATTTTTACCCGACTGCGCAAACAGGTGGGTTATGTTTTTCGAGTGTGTGTATGTATATATGTATGAATATTTTTGGCACGACCTAGAGCCTAAACGGCTGTTTGTGAGTGGCGTCATTATTTACAAGAATAATTAAATAAATTAATATTGGACATCTGTAATCTCAATAATAGCTTATTTATTATGTATAGCTTTATAATTATTATATAATATGTAATAGATTAAATATTACTTGTTTTTAGGTATATATGTAAACATTACAAGGAAATTACGTGTAAAGTTGGCAGGAAGTTTCTTATTTCCTCAAGGCTTGAGGCTCGTGTACCATTCATGCATTAAATTATTCCTCCTCCAGCCCACGACCGACCGCGATCCGACGGATTCCACATCAACAACATTATATATATACCCTAATGTTAATTACTATAACCAACTTCTACGAATATTGGGGAATAATTCATGATACGGGACTGAGTAGGAAACTACACAGAGAAATAGATGACAGCTAAGATTTGTGTTTCAAATGGCAGCTCTCCAGACTTCAGCGGACAGCTGCTCTATGCTGTAAATAAAAGACTAAGAAGAAAGTCAAAGACAATGTTGTTTGATTATTCGTGCACACAGGCACACTCTTCGCAGACCGAGCGGTTTTTTTTTATTAATTCAGTAAAAAAATGTTAAAATTTTGCTTGTTAGTTATGAGCGTCATTTACCTGTCAATTTCATTGCAATTTAGTATTTATTTACATTCGATATTCGACTCAATAATCGGTCTTCAAGTTTTCAATATTTACCTCTTACTTTTCTTGCATACATGCTCAACAAATCATAAATTTAACGATCACTATGCAATAATATTATTCCAATATCTAAAAGCTAGACTGGTTTTAATTTAACATAAGAAAGCCAATATTTTTGTGTTCTGCTAAAATAACTTGTTGTACTACAAGAAACTAAACCTTCTTTTATTATTATTTCTCTGATTTTGAATAGAGTTTGAAGCAAAGAGTTTCATAACTACTTTCCCTGATATTCAAATAAATTGTCTAGGATAAGTTATAATGATTTTAATATAACAAGACCAATAGTCGAATAAACTCAAACGGTTTTCATTTAAAAAACTGACGCGTGAAACTTTTTATTTTAGGATGAGTTTTTACACGTTTCATTCGTATTTAGTAAACTTCATGACACTCCTTCCGCATATTATAGACTATCTATATATACTATACACGCGGCTTCGACCGCGTTGTTTGTTTTACGGGTTCGTCTTTCTGTTTTTGCTTTTATACTCTGCAGTAATTTTGTGCAAATACATTAGACGTTGTGACGTTACTGACTTATTCATTATCAATCCGTAATGACATGAAGATGGTGGAATAGCAATGAGGGAGGTAAATATTGTTGTACGCCACTCAGCCGGCGGTATTAGGGTGGTAACACACTGGGATTGGCAATAAGAGTCTCAATCTTTTAGCCCCCGCTGTGGGCTAGTTGTTAGGATACTCGCCTAAAGAGCGGTGCTTGGTTCCATTCCTGGCCGACTAGCTGTTCTAACGGTGAATTAGATTATTTGTTTTGGAGTCTACAGGCTTTTTTATCAAAGATCACAAACCATCGACTGGTAAATTATTAATGATTATAGTTTTTGTATTATATTGCTATACTTGATAAGAGTTGAAATTCATGAATTTTAGATTAAATAAATTTTGCACTAAAACGTTTCGTACCGGCGGGCGGCTACGAAGGTCTACGCGTCGTGATTATTGTAAATAACGTAGACACGCGTAGCAAATAACTTTTAGGATTTTATTTTTAAAAATTAGTTTTTATTTTATTGTAGTTGGCGCTGTTTGGGACTGGATTTACTAAGTACGAGTAAATGTTATTTGACAATTTATAAAATATCAATCTTGGCCAGACTGTTCTGCTCTAAATGTTGCTGAACTTCAGCGATCAGTTAGGAGAGTGAATTTAGTTGACAAAATAAAAAACCCCGCGTTGTGGCATAGACGCTTCGATCGCTCGGCTCATAAACTCTATACAAGTTTTGTACAAATGTTCTCATAGCTATCTTAGTTATTAAGACTAGGCTTTTAAATCCTCAGAATTAATGAATTAAAGAATTAATTAAGAAATGTATTCATAGTGACTATAATAGTATTATATATTTTTTTGTTAGAAGCTAATAACAATTAAATTATCTTTTTTAATTTCCCACCCTTAGCTCCCCTCTAGTATTTCTCCTGTATAAAGTAAAGTTACACTAAATAGGGCTGTATATAATTTATTTTTCCGTTAAACAATTATTTAAGTTACTTTTAACGATCCAAATCTGAATCGTTAAACGGTGGTGATAAAATAACCAAAATAAAATTAAATTTATAAATTAATCATAATTAGTAATACCTACACTTTTTCCTTCATAATAAATTCAATAATTTCAAAGAATACTGATTATTTTTCTTACAAAAAACATTCTCAATTAAACCCGGAAAAGTCACGTAAAGATTTCAGTCTGAATAAAGGTAAAATTATGATAAATAAATCCTAAATATCGCAATTTGCTTCGTACCTAATTTTTATCACGATTTATTTTAATTTATTCTAGGAAGCCATTAAAGTTACCGGAGAGATTTTTTATATTTTACGACGGATTCATACAAAAGTAACAACTAATTTTAGGACTGTAAAAACTAGATAATTTATATTCAAAAAGTTTTTTAATTAACATAAAAAAAAACTTCAGCAGATGTCAAAAAAATAGGAGGTACTCAATTCGACTGTATATATTTTATTTGTACCTATATGTTTGTGACGTATTTTGTCGGAGACGTCTGAACCGATTTTGAAAAAAAAGAAAATTATTTGTAACGGCACATCTCCAGCTCCAGCTCCAGCTCCAGTGGTCCCATTACAATTGTATACAAATCAGTCCAGATGATAGATTTTAACTTACATAACTGAAAAAAAATTGTTAGTTAGAAGTTAGTTAACACGTTTTTTTTAAAATAACGTGTTCTAGTAAAACTGACAGATATTTAATACGAACCTTTTCAATTATGTGTTGGATTACATATAAACGTTTCATAGTGTACATCGAGCCGAAGCGGAACACTGCTGAGCACAGGTCTCTTCTATGAAGAACTTTTTAAATTGCGAATGATAATGAAAACCACCTCAAAAAGTTCTTAGGCGATCCGCACCGCGGTACGTAGATTTATTCAAAAGGAGTGAATTGATAATTCACTCCACGGTTCGAAACGTTAAAGTGCGAAACGACTAAGGAGCTGCTCTTTCCCGCAAAAATAAAGTACATGATACAACTGTTTTTTATTGAATTTCATTCAAATGTGCTTTGTTTTATAAGTTCGGTACCTCCTCTCCGTTCAATACACCCATATCCGATGCTTATTCATATTTGGTCTTAAATATAATTTATTTCTATAAATAATACGGTTCCTTCCCCTAACGAAAGCATTCCTAATACCGGTACTGTTAGAGCCATTCATGCTAACACATGATTAGGTCTATATATCGATGTAGCAGCTATGTACGAGTACATATACAATATATATGTCTTCACTATCATTTGTTTATCCGTCCTGACAGTTCATGAATCCGCCGCGTCATATCCCATTGTACGATCAATCCATCTATCTACTATACTATATTTATCTACATGTATCCTAGTATATATATATCTGTTTACTTGTATGTCTGTGTGTAGTAACGCAAGCCACCACTTGATTGATTGCATTCATCTACACACGTAGGAAATGATCAAAACATTTGAAAGAACTGTTGTAGTTGTACTGGAAAAGAAACGCCAATACTGTAAGGTACCTTTTGTATTATTTTGGACATATTTGGAACAACATACCAAGTGTTTCTACATTTTAGATGTATTCATTAAATACGGTAGCTGTTGGGTGCTAATAATGTAGGAAAGTGGAGGGTATTTCCTGAAGTTCTAAGAAAACATTTTAAGTTTATATTACATTGATTAACAACCTTATATCAATCAAAGAGGTCAATTGCCGTCAAAAAGGTAGGAAGTTCGATTCCAAGGAACATGAGCCGAGCTACCGGTGAAAGGAAACATTACGATGGTAGAGCGTTTTCTAACGCTTGCCTGGCTACCTACCACCCTCAAGTTGAAAAATCTGTCGCTAAGAACCTAACGGCCTTACTTGAGAGCCAGTATATTCCAGACTAGACATGCTCCATCTATTGCTACAGTGACGCTGATTTCTGTGGTCGTGCGAGCTTACGGTCAAGCTTAGCTGTGTAGGATAAAAAAATACCTACTTAAAAATATACTTATTTCTTCGATTAATTCCCGTTCCATCTCACAAATTTTTATCAACATAAAAAAAAATGTTCAACATCTATTTGTGGGTTTGATTTACGATCGAATCTCGATTAAACTTTCGAATATATACCAAATTAACTTTCTGCGTGTTCAAGTCACAAGTTAGAAAAAAGTTAGTTTCGCGAAGTTCTTAAGCTTTATTATCAGATTTTTGATCCACAGTTTTTCCTAATAGACTACTGACAATAACTAACGCGACACATATCTACACATTTTGACACAGTAATCGTTTACTTACATTCGATTAATTAGGGCATTTTCTTATAACAAAATTATAGCTCACCCGTTTTAGCAATTAATTCGAGAAGCCGCGATATTCCCCGGAATAGAACCCGCACCTGTGGGGATTAGACTGCAGATACCCAGTGATGGATTACACCCCTCCTCGAGGAAAATATCTAAGGGAGGCGGGTTGGGACCTGGAGTCTGGAATATGTCGTCATCATTTGTGCTCTTGTTTGGAGTAATTTTGCTGATAATATTTTTCATAATACGATATTTCGTAGAACAGATGATATTTAATTTAGCGTGCTCCCGCCAAGTCTCGCACGGGCGTACCATCCTTTTCTCGAAGCGGGTCGAGCGATTTTCGACCCTCTGTAACTTCATCGTGAGAGAAGCAAGAAGCTCAAATTTTCATTACATTTATCAGCAACCGAATATGATTTACTTATTGTTGGAAAAATCTTAGATATAATTTATTTTTCGTATGATCTCTGAGGTATTGTTGAAAGCATTTTCATCGCACAAAATATATTTTATTTTGTTTGTGATTGAACAGTTAGCGCAGAACTGGTACTTTTTATTATTCCTTTTCAAAAATGTGACGTGAAGTGGCGCCGATAGCACTTTATCAGTAATTTCGACTTTCAAACAAAAAAAATAGTTTTTCAAATCGGTCCCCCGCGTCCGAGAAATCAGCTAACAGACACAGAGTATTAGTATTGAAAGTCTGTATAAATAAACGACACGCACTTAACTGATATTTTCATAATTAAAGTTCTCACTAAATAATAGTACTTAATCATAATAATTAAAGTGTTCGAATGTTTTGCCTCATAGTATTGAAATCGATAGCGTAATGGCGTAGGGAAGCAAATTTTGCCCTATCTTGTAAGAAATCATCAGACAATTTAAAAAATCCTCGATTAAATATAAAAAAGTGGTTAGGAGCGAGTTTGAAATAACTGCGAAATTGGTAAACCTGTGTAACATAATTAATTGCTTTTTTTTAATTTTAATTTACCTAGAGTCTCACTCACGCACGACTGACACGAATCTATTGACACTATTCAAATAAAAATACGACAAGCCGTTTAGCTTCTAGGGTTTGTCAAATAAGTATACATGCAAATATTCAAAAAACATAACCCTCTTTCTTTCGCAGTCGGGTAATAATTGACAAATTCGTTGGAATTTGCGAATTTTTAACCAGTCCAGACAAACATACATACATGCTGAAATGAAAGAAAATGTCTAAATAGACTGGAAACAGATATTCTGTGCTAGGTCGGTAATCTGTAAATTACATACACTATCCTAGAAAACAGCTAATGCTATCTCTACATTAAATAACAGGATGATACCGACCGTACGAGTATACCTCAAGGATATAGACTTCCTGCGTTACTTACATTACAGCATAATGATTAGAAATGAACAAAGTACTTACCTGCTCACCAAAGGAAGTGTTCGCGGCGACATTACTTTGATATGTGATAGGATATGTGATAGTCAAGTGCGTGTTGTGACACGTGTAAGGTTCCATGGGATTAATGGCATTCATGGAAATTACTTAGTACCATTTGTAACCTAGGGTTTAAGTAGAAAGAGACGGGTTTACGACATTTCAATAAACACAAAAAATATTTGTTTTTATTTGGAACTAAAAAATGAAAATTGCTAATTTTGTAGTTTGTACAAATTGTGAACTAAAGCATCAATATATGAATTAATTTGTACAATGCTATAATGTCATCAGGCATAATTCTGTTGAAATATTTTTCAACAGAATTATGCCTGATGACATTATAATCTATATTAGAATTACTACAGATCCTGACCTGAAATTTGACCTGTTGTGTAATAGTTAGGAACTAGTAATATGAAACGTTTAGCAGAATGCATTCAAGTCAACAAATCGAAGCATCTTGCATTATTGTTTATAATAATAATGTAAAATTAGTTTATAACGAGCAATACGAGTTTTGAGTAATTCATCAGCTCATCCTACATGCCTACGGCCCATTTATGACTACTTGCAGAAAATCAAAATAAATCATATTTTCACGTCTCACGTTACTTTTATTTTTAACATGAGGAAAGCTAGAATCGGTGACAAAAGTATTTGTGTACACAAATAAAAATAAAAATAATAAGAGCATGGAATAAACTTTAATGGAAATTGGCTATTACGAAGAAAATGCGAAAACTGTATTTTTTCTTAGTATGACTGTGTTTAATCCTAAATTCTGTACATTGCAAATGTAAACAAATATTGTTCTAAATTTTTTCACGCAGCTAGACTGTTCCGCGCCCGAAAAACAACATTTTATATAAAATAAAACTGCTAAATAATTTTGAGTGAAATTTGGCACCATTCTTGCTTTTATCCTGGATAAACTCTAGGATACTTTTCATCCCAGAAAAGTGCAGTTGGGATAATGAAATTTTCTCTAGTAATACCGCGGAGCGCAGGTGGATATAAAATAAATGAATAACACACGACATCAGTAACTAAATATAGCTATTTAACTTATACGTACGTATATATGTAACTAGCATACAAGGATTATTTCTTGGTACCATGTAAAGTTTTTATAAATTCAAAAAATAAATTGATCATGTTGTGCTTGTTCCAGATTTGTCCAAGGAGGTATCAACGGTGCCTAAAGGCGAGGCGACCGCGTGGCTCGGCCAGCCGTTCGTGATCAAGTGCCAGGTAGACTCGGGACCCGCCGCGGTCATCAGCTGGCTCAGAGATGGAGAGCCACTGCCTGATGACGCAAGGTAATATTTAACTTCATAGATTTCTGTTCGCCTAGTATATGCATAGCTTCTTTCAGAAATTAAACATAAGAAAACCTTACGGTAAGGACACAAAGATATACGATAAACTCAAAAGTGCAATATTCGGTGGCCTTCCAATAGTAATCTGTAGCAGGGAACCTTAGCGGGATTTCCTTGCATCATAGAAGTATTAATTGATAGCAAATGTACAAAAAATTACTACTGTTTCTAACACACGTAAGTGCAAAAGTGCAACCTAGCTTTATTGATAACTACCTGCGTTACTACAGACAGGCGTCCTATAAGCAATTTATTGATAACTACCTGCGTTACTACAGACAGGCGTCCTATAAGCAATTTATTGATAACTACCTGCGTTACTACAGACAGGCGTCCTATAAGCAATTTATTGATAACTACCTGCGTTACTACAGACAGGCGTCCTATAAGCAATTTATTGATAACTACCTGCGTTACTACAGACAGGCGTTCTATAAGCAATTTCCTTTTCAATACAGTATAATACAGTCGCCGGTGGCTAAGTGAAAAAAAAGAAATTGTTTTGAAATACTTACGACCTTTGTTTATTATAAAACCCACGACCAAACATTGAGACCGTTGTACCCACTTATTAATTTCAGATACCAGTATGTTAAGAATCAACTCATCATCACCGAGGTGAAAGAAGAAGATGACGGCGCCTACAGGTTCGTATTCGATACTTTTTCTTTCCTTTTATCAATCTCATATTTACTGAGCTTGGTAACATTGGCTTTGTTCTACCAGTGCGTGTTTGTCTACACACTAAATCTTCGAAAAGCATGTTCTTGTATAATTTTTTATCTTAGGGGATTTGTCCTAATGAGGATAAAGTTTGCTATGGAGCCATTTAAAGGTTGACTTAAATGTTTGGTAGAATTGTGCAGTATTTAACCTCAAATAAAAATTCTGAATATGAATATCGGTCAAAACTTGTGAAAATATAAAAAAATAAACCTAAAAAAAAACGCAAGAAAAATTATGCATGTCAGGTAAAATGTTTGTCATAAATACATATACGAAATCAATAACTTCCTTACAGATGCAAAGCGTATAACGCTCTCGCGAACAGGAGCCGGATCAGTCAAGAGGTTGACAGCCTGCAGCTGACTGTGGAGGAACCCCCTGAACACCTGAAGGTCTCCTTCCTTCAAGTGGAACAGGATGCCACGATAGAAGTGCCGAGGGGAAGCAGGGTGGCCCTGCCTTGTTATGTCATTGGGAAGCCTAGGCCACAGGTAATTATAGATCAGACTCCCTGTAAAGTAATCTTGTAAAAAGTCGTGTTTGGTTAAAGCCTTAAAAGAAAGGTGTAAAGTTTATGTAAAATGATAAGGCAATCAAATTAAGGTGTTATATATATATAATAGAATAGAAATGAGTAGGAACATATTGTAACATTGAAAACTAAGAACACCCGCCTTCCTAGTATGGGTGTTTAATCTCCAAGGAAAAATGAGACAAAAAAACTAACGCGTGTTCGATTCATATTATTTAAGACACGGGATTTCACCTGATTGTTGGAAAAGTTCAACTATAGTTTCGTTCACATTCGGTGAAATTTATCAGGGATGAAATGAGTCGTTCGTGTCTTCAACGAAAACACGTCTCGCACGTAAAGTTGGACCTTCCCAACAATCAGGTACGCGTGAGAAACAAGATAAAACTGAAATTGGTAAATTGAAATGTCACCTATAGCTCAGAAGACTTACGTTTCGAATGAGAAGTATTCAAATTTTGTACCTTGAAAGTGGGAGAAAGCTATAATATATCCCCTATAGCTCATGCTATAGGGGCCAGCATTGACTCCAGGGTACAGGAACTTGTGTATCTGATGACGCCTTAATCGTTGCTGTTTGACATGTTTTTCATCGTTAATCACATGCTTTGTTCTACCCCTCAGTTAATCTGGGAGTTAACCCCACCGGGTGGTGAGGGGCGCACGGGCGAGCTGGAGTCCACCGAAGAGCTGTTCCTGATGCCGAGCGCGCAGCCCGACCAGGCCGGGGGGTATGTCTGCCGGGTGCAAGGACATCACGATCTCACCAAGGTATTCATTGTCCTCATCAAGTGGTTGTAGCCGACTGCTTCAATTCATTGATGTATTTGACCTTGATATTTTTAGCAGATTTCGAAGAAAGGTTCTCAAATCCTCGATTTTTTTGTGTTTTTGACTTTCAGATACACTTGGACAGATTCGAATTTTTATGTTTGATACAATAGTATACGTTATAGTTGTCAATTTTATATATCGGTCCGCTAGTTTGATCTGGAAATCAAAATAAGTAACTGAAAAATTAGTATACGCGGTTGACGGTCGCGATTGTAAACTTCAAAATATTTTTGTTCGTAAGGTCAACAGAATCAGTCCGCGAACCACTATTTTATTATGTTACATTCAAGCGAGTGTATTGTTTGTTACAGACGTTCAATGTTACCATAGCAACATCTGTAAACATGACGCATGCGCCGGAGTCGCGGTCGGCGGCGCGCGCCTCTACCGTGCGCTTCAACTGCACCGCGAGCGGCGAGCCGAGCGCGCGTGTCTCGTGGTACAAGGACGGACGACCGATCAGGATCGAGGGCAGAGTGAGTGTGTTGTTATACTAACGCTCTGTGCGTAACCATAGCAACGTGTGTAAACATGGCGCATGCGCCGGAGTCGCGGTTGGAGTTGTCAAAAATTATTACTGCGCAGTCAAAGTTTTTGGTTAAAGTTGGTTGACGGTGATTGTACCACCAGCATTGAACGTAGCCTTATCAGTTGCGGGGAATGCGACGCATGAGCTAGAGTATCTTGGTATAACACAGACGACACATAAGAATACCTTTGTTCCTATCGGTTCTCATCAATTATTACAGCACCATCTATCCAACTCATTTGGAACTCCTACGTTTTCATGTGTAAACTGAGCTGCCGTTGCTCTAGAGAAGAGTGGATTGCAAAGGTTTTCTCTAATTTCCACCTTGAACCAGAAGCACAGCGCTTCGTAAGCATCTTAATAAAGAATAAGATTGTCAAATATCTTGTATGGAAACTCAATATTGGACAAATCAGCGGCGAACAGACCAAAAACCGCGTTGCTGCAGTTCGCGATTCATAGTAAACAGTAGTTTCTATTGCATAACAGAGATGGTGCTGTATACCGTTGCGTGGACACAAACTGTTGCTGTAAATGCACCATAGTCTTCAAACTTAGTTATTTATTAACGTTATTAACATTAGTTGTCAACCAATATTAAACTTTATAATGTATGTTTACAGTATGAAATAGTTCCATATGCTGAAGATAAGAGCCTCATGCAGCTGTTGATTAGAAGCGTTACGTCTGAAGATGCAGGTAAATCTCATTTCGACGTTAACTTTCGTAGTTTTCTTAATGTTTAGCCTATTTATTTGCCAGAATTGATAAGCGTTGTGAATTTAATAATTGTGCTTACTTACCTTTAATGTGATTTTTTATAGGTTTCAATGCCCAGCAAACATGTTAGTCTACCTATAAGTGTGGGAAAAAGTTAGCGCTTGTTTAAACTGAAAACATTGTTGGAAATTCGAAAACCATTCCGAAATAATGTAATAAAGAGACTAAAAGTACCGGATTATTATATCCACTTTCTTAAAACTTATTTACATTACGTCTTTATGCTAAGACCGGCAGATACTATCATTAAAAAAATTACCTGTCATCTGTGAACCACACCAAAACTTACTACAAAAATACAGATTATAATGACATCATTTTTACGAGCTTATGACGAGAATAACATTATGCTGAACTTTTCTTATATTTTTAAAAAAACTCTTAAAACGTAATTATTATGTACTAAATAAAATAAAAAAATAGTAACACGTTATATTTCATTTGTCTTTCCATAATCGTAAAAAATGGGAGGTCAAATTTTAAATGTTGTCAATTCTAATTGGCAAATCAGAATCGCATTTCGACAAGCACCCAACTGCCAGAGACCCAAAGCACCTTTCTTTACCTTACATATAAATGTCCTATCTACCCCAAATTTTTATATCTATAATAAATTTCAGTGGGTTTTTTTTTCGTACACTTCGTTTCTCCAACGGATCATATTCATCACCAGGGATATACCAGTGCTTCGCCCGCAACTCTGCGTCAGTGACGTCAGCGTGGGCTCGCCTGAACGTGACGGGTGGGGAGGTGGCCGCGGCGCCGGACGACGTGCGCTGCTGGCCGGCCGGTGCCAGGGACGTGCTGCTGCGCTGGAGGCCCATGGACGACGTCGTGGCTTACACCGTGCATACTACTACACCAGGTACCGTTA
The DNA here is from genome assembly GCA_947049295.1 of Ligdia adustata. Classification (NCBI taxonomy): domain Eukaryota; kingdom Metazoa; phylum Arthropoda; class Insecta; order Lepidoptera; family Geometridae; genus Ligdia; species Ligdia adustata. The sequence continues at coordinate 14,653,059 of OX346221.1, forward strand.
CCTATATATATATATGGTGTCTGGAATCCTCGCACTTTATCTCAGTCTTTAGACTTCCACCCTGCGTTGAGCCGGGGTGGCAATCATGGTTTTCTCCGTGCGTAATATTATACCAGTAATGACTATTTAGTCCAGCTTTTTTACGTGTTGGCAGTGTTGTTGCAACATTAACGTCTCCTCCTTATCTACTTGACATTGTCAGATTAGGAGCTCAAATGAACAATAGCTATAAGGTACCAGCATAGATGAGCGAGCAAGAAACACGGCGAGACATAATAATATCATCTCATCGATGATGAGTCATTTATACTCTAATATTAGGCAGCTGACGTACTCTAAAGTGCAGTAGTCAAGATTTTATCAAAAAAATCTTCTGAGACAATAATCTAAAACGCGCGTATTATATGCGAAAACTGTTCAATAAACAATCGATCTACGCATTACAAATGATACTTGATTTGAATTACAGCCAAAGAATAGACACCAATAGTATAAATATAAATTTAGATATTGCTATATCTATATATGAATTGAAGCTGTTAATGCCATCTATAAGTTGTTGTGAGTAACAGTAAAAATAAACTTTGTTCTCTTTTTCTGTTACAGATGGATCTTCTCTACCCTCGCAGCCAGTGACTATTCCAGAGACGTTGATCACTGTCAGATCACCATTGACACCTTATAGCTTTCAAGTAAGTTACAATAAGTTATTGATAAACTTAGCTTATAGTAAATGATATCACTGCTATTGACACGTCTGTTAGAACAATGTTGTACAATGTTGAATGCTACCAAATCTATAATAAAAGTGAGCCAAAGAAACAGGACAGCAGCAATTAATATTTGCTGATAATAGGATAATAAACCAATTAAAAAGAAGTTCATGTTGCAAAATACTCAAATATGATTTGTAACGCTTCCAAATTGTTCTGAACTTTTTCACTGGTGTTAGATGGGTTACCGAAGATTGGGGTTTACTAATGATCCAATCGTGCATTAGAGGACACGTTAAGTTGTAGGTCCTGGCTGTTTGTCAATGGATAATAAACTACACGGTTGTTTTGTGCGATGCAGGTGCAAGCGTTCCTCCGCTCGGCTGCCGGTGACAAGAACACCGCCACTCACATCAGCAACATATCCAAGAGCGTCACGTGTCAAGGACAGGGAGGTCAGTTGTCTCAAATCAATCAATTCTCATTTAATTTAATCATCATCTTCCTTCTTAACTTACCCTTGATAATTCTTCTTTACTTGCTCATGACTTCATTTTGTGTCATTGTAGTTTAAAAACCCGACTGTTAAACCTGTGTATCATCCTAGATTTTTTCTTAATTTGATGTACCTTTTTTAACGTGTAGAAATACTGCATGCGTACCTCTCCAGCACGAGGAGGCAGAGCGGTTATGTGGGACTCTTACCCACTAAAATTCTACAGTGTTAATCAGTGTCGATAACTGGTAGGACACGGGAACGCTTTAGCACTTAACCACGACCCGCCACGACTGTCCGTCATCGGACCTATCCCTCGGGGTTACTCCCGCGATCGCCCCGGTTTTTTCTTAATTTGATGTACCTCGTGTCACTCTTACGACTAAGACGAATCTATTGACGCCACTCATATAAAAATACGACAAGCCGTTTAGGCTTTAGGGCGTGCCAAAAAGCTTTGTTAAGAGTAATTTAAATGTACAAAAAAATAAATAAAAGGCCCATTCATTACTAAATTATCTTTTAATCTGCTAAAGTTTTATTTCGTAGATTAAAAGTTTTTACATTCACTACCCATGCCTTCTCGGACCAGAGCTGCTGTTCTTAGATTTTTTTCTCCAATAATACAAACTTCTCTATTTCCTCCCGCAGTGCCTATCAAGCTATCCAAAGCTGGCGATGACTCCGTCCTGGTCTCCTGGAGAGAGTTCTACATAGAGCATCGTGGCGTGAAGCAGTGGATCCTGCAGCACAAGGCAGAGAACAGTTCCAACGAACACAACGTCACTCTGGATGAGAATGTCTACAACTATACTTTGAAGGGTAAGATGCTTCTATAATTAGAATGGAAAATTATTGCGGTTTGTCATGTGGCTTATTTCCTGCATCGGAAATTTAAGCGTGGTTGGTTTCACACGCGGCATGATACGGATGATTATCTATTTTTTTAATCTAGGTACTTTATGTTATCTTGTACAAATGGATACAATCACTGGCAAATTATTTATTTATTTGAGCCAATGAATTCAGCTGCGTTATGACGATTTTTAGGTTTCTTTCGTGTTATTCGTTCCTAATGGAATCCGTTAAAAGGAGACCAGTGGTTCTACAATCAGAAGGGGACAATTTCGCATGTGCATGTGTAATATTCCCCCACCACAGACTGGAGGGAATTTTGAGAAGCTTATGCCCTTTTATGTATATTAGTCATCAGGTTACCATAGCACATGCTTTGCCTAGTTTGGGACCTGAAGACCTTGGTATGGATGTTGTCCTATATTATTATTATATTTTCTTTTAAAACCCGAACACGCATATTGCAATCCCAAATTGGCATAGCTAGAATGTCACGGTCAGACTTATTAACTTTGTTAATATGAATATAATAATATGGGACAACATCCACACAAAGGTCTTCAAGTCCCAAACTAGGCAAAGCCTGTGCTATGGTAACCTGATGACTGATATACATACTTAGAAATACATATATACATACTTATATATATATATATATATACAGGAGTCGGCACTCGAAGTGTTACCAATTCAAAATGCTGTAATTTGACAATTTTGTTTCTTTTTATTTATAAACTTCAATATATAGAAAAAAAACGTCTGTCCGAGAAGGCTTCACGCGTTGCACGAATGTGGTCTGCTGATATTTTGTTCCATTCTCAGCGAAGAGCAATCTTTAAGGTGTCGACTGTCCCATATTTTTTTGCTGATACTTTGGCCTCTAGAATTGACCATATGGAAAAATCCATTGGGTTTAAGTCCGGCGAATATGGTGGCCATTGTTGCGAAGAAATGAAGCTCGGAACTTTTTTTTGCAAAAAAATTTGGGTTTCACGGGCTTTGTGGGATGGTGATGAGTCTTGCTGAAACGTCCAATGGTTTCTACCGAATTTCTTACTTGCCCAAGGTAACAAAGCATCGTTTAAAATCTTTTCACGGTAGATTTGCTGGTTTATCTTTGCACCATGCTCAATGAAAACGAGAGGTGAACGTCCCGTAGCAGTTACCGCGGCCCAAACTGCATCACTGATGATGGTGCTTGCTTTCGCAGAGCAATTCGTTGGTCTAAATTGTCGTTTGATTTAGACTTAAACCATACGCGATTATTTTGTTTGTTCACTTAATGCTGAACCGTAAAGATTTTTTCATCGGAAAATACCAAAATTTCAAGCTTGCTATCAACGTGCAACTGCTTTAACTCCTTAGCTCTTTCTAGGCGAACTGCCTTTTGTGCAAGTGTCAAGTCTTGCACTTTTTGTATTTTGTAAAGCTTCAGTTGTAGTTTATTTTTTAATATGCGTCCTATGCTCCGGGCAGATACATTAAGACTTTTCGCCAATTTAACTGCGCTTTGTCGTGAATTTCGTTCAATTCTAGCTTTTACCTTTCGAACCATTTCTGATGATGTTGCTGTTGTCGGATGTCCACCTCCATGGCGTTTCTTGATGCTACCCGTATCATTGTAACGCGTGATGGTCCGATAGACAAACATTTCATTCAGATGTAAATGTCGTAGCGCGTTAACAATGGCTGGTTACGATTTTCTAGCCAAATACAAAGTAATGACACTGTGGCGTTTGAATTCCATCTGGATAACTTTTTTATCAGCGACGAAAAACAATGAGCTTCTGTATGTTTAGGAATAATACAATAGACTTACGACTGTGAAAAAATGGGCGCCATATTGTAAACAGTTTGGTTGCTATAGCAACTTAAAGTAACACTTCGAGCGCCTACCCCTGTATAATAAACAGCTAGACACAGGTCAAACAGACATGTTCATGCACACAAATGTTTGACCTGTCCGGTACTATGTCCTAGATCTTTACTCCAAATTATTTGTATAACCGCAACAAGTAGCGGTTTTAACCGTGTTTGGTTGTTAACAGTGTCTCCAGATGAGGGGCAGCAGGTCCGCGTGCTCGGCAGCAGGTCTGTTCCCTGGCTGCATCAGAACCTGACGCTAGTGCCGTGGACCGCCACCTCCGCCGCAGGACACTACCTACCGCCCGGGTGAGGTTCGACAGGGGACCATACGGGGGATGAGGAGGGTCAGATAACACCACTGATTAGACTTATTGTCCTATTTCCTTCGGAGAATTATTGTTCTCCGATATAAATATTTATTTATATGTTTATTTATAAATACTGTCAGATAAATGCAAAATCAGCCAGACAAGATTCGTTCGGTCTATTATACTTACTCAAACTGTTGAAACGCGCAAAATATTTACAGAGCATATTTGTGATGTAGTGAGGTGCGCGCGGTCCCTGAAGACGTAGAGGTGACAGCTGTCAACGCACGGAACTTCACCGTCAGGTGGCGCTGCGAAGAGGATTCTTTACTTACCTACTCATACATGGTCTGCACCAGGAGACAGGGAGGTGACGATGATTGTATCGAAAGGTTTGTGGTTTTTTATTTGTTAGCTATGGCGTCACACGATTAGTATGTTTGCCAGTGTCAAAATCTTGCATGAGAATATGAAGTTGTTAAATGCTGCCTCTATCTTACCCAATTGGTTTCAATTTAAAAACATTGAAGTTGCAAAGAATCAAAACGAAACCTAGTTTGCTTGCTCTTGTTTTCACTTCATTCATGTCTAACTCTAGCCCATAAGGGGTTTGGTCATGAAAAATGCCCAAACCCCTTATGGGAATGAAAATGGACCTACTAAATAAAACATGTCATAGCAAAGTAATATGAAATTAAAGCCGTCGTTATATAATATTCACTCAGACTGTTTTTTTCTCATCATCGAGTATTGTGAAATCAGAAATAAGTGTATTTTATTGTATCCAAGCTTTTTCAATACTATTTTGTTTGACAGCTTAGTGAAATCGGCGCTCGTAAGCAACTTGCAACCGAACAGCGAGTACGAAGTGCGCGTACAGGCGAGACTGCCGGGACAGATACTCGGAGGAGACTTCAGCTCGCCCATACAAGTCACTACGCCGTCTGAAGGTACGCAACCATACACATGAAGAAATAATTACCTAACAATTAACGTTTCACATTCCATTTCCCGTGTGCTTCATACTGTGCAATATTTACAACACGATGTTAAAGTAGATATTTAAACTCATCCTCATCATCATCCATAAGAAATCCTGCCCTGGTCAAAAATCTAAACCGGGACCGCCGGCTCACGTAGCGATACGTACTATCCACTGCGGTCATCAAAATAAGTATGTAACTCTTAGTCTTCGCTTGAAATTAACATGTCATCCATATAAGCTAAAATTTGCACAGGGCTTAGATTGTTTATTAACTACTTACTATTATGTAAGTATTTTCAAATCGCAAGTGAAACAGTTTGTTCTATGTTTCGCCATAAGGCGAAACATTGTTTTAAGTTATCGCGGTTATACGCAAGTCTATATACTAAAAGAAATATTTGATTATAAGCTATAACTAAGTCTATATCTGCAAAGATTATATACAACGAAACATTTTGTGAGAATAAATAATTATAACCACAATCAATTATAGAATGTAATTCTTCAATAGTTAACGATCTCCAAAATAGGTTCCCTAAAAGAACGCATAGAATTTTAGTTTGCTTTAATTTCATAAGCAACTTGTTAGTAACCTTTAAGGTAAATGCTGTCAAAACACAACCTTTCGTAACTTCTTATTATTCCACTCATATCGGAGGTTGGGACAACATCGGGGCTATTTTTTGTGTCTTATGCTTTCTATTATAGATTTGTGTTGTCTGCAACAAAATAATTTGATTTTGGACGTTGCTGCTCTAAACAACAAGGTGTAGAAAACCAATCCCGTAGAGTCCCGCTTCTAACCGACAGTTTCTTAACTTATTCATCTTATTTTATCCTCCCTCTTATTTTACCAGGTCAGGAGAAGTTCCGCAATCTCACGTACAAGTTTGTGAACGCGACGGCAGCGAAGGTGTCATGGATCAGCGATCTCCGGGATTACACCGTGCGGCATACTTACGACTACACTATGCCCATGACGCAGTGGACCGCGGTCGAGGCTACTGGGAATACTGCGCTGGTTAGTTGTGGACCTTAAGTTAACCGAATTAAAATAATAAAATATGTGTGGTACTCGGGGACTGCCGCGGTAAAGCTATTGCATACGCATACGTCTAGTCGCACGCACACAAACACTGTGCCGAACTGATACGTCGCTTAACGTCGTCTCAGTTCGGCAGGCTTCGGATCTGCTAGATTTTCGTTACGGAATTTCTTGATTCGGTCGCCGCGCTCAAAGCCCGCGATGTAACTATACATTAGCTTAAAAAAGATTCAGATGGATGAGAATCCTTTTATTTTTTGAAGTAAATTTCAAAGGTTTTATATCCATATTTTGAGATTTTTTATTGATGCCTAGAAAAAAACGAAAATTTTCAGAAAGGTATCCCTAAGGCAGGTTTATAAGAGATGTTATACAAGCCGCCTTATATTAGTTTTACCAAAATTGTTTCTGTTGTTTTGTCTCATGAATCAAATTTAATGAAACGTTTGCCAGCGGAATTGAATTCAGTCGTCACTTTCTACAATTTTTATGTTTGAGTGGTCACTCATTTAATATTTTTAGTTCATGTATTTTTCAATTTGTTCCAGTTGACTGGCCTCGACCCTACGAAAGAGTTGATAGTCATCGTACAAGGCAACGGGCCGTTCAGTCAGAGTCCAGTTCTGACTATCCCGGCACAGATTCCCGGTAATAAACAACTCCACAATACGACACCTCTATTTGATACCGTTGCACCTACGTCTGATACTGATACTCCAACGTTTGACGCTGTTACTCCAATGTATGATACTGTTACTCCATCGCTTGACAATGTTACGCCGACATTTGCCACTATTGCACCTAAGTTAAACACCTCGTCCCTTATGCTTGACACCTTGTCAGGAAAATTAATTGATGTTTTTTTCTTTTTCAAGATTGTTTACACAAAGTTTTCAGAGTATTTTGTGTAGTTAATGAATCGTAAATATTTATGAATAATGCTTTACATGTATTCTCTATGCTATATTGTATGTATTTATTTATTTGTATATAATTGTTTATTATAATTTAATACATGTTTTAATTTTTTTGTTTCTTTTATCTATTTCTGTTTCCAACAAGTATTGTAATTATTATCATCGCCGTTAATAAGTATTATTATATGTGTTTTCTTTATTTTATGTTATTAAATCTATTTCTTATTATCTTCTACAATATTTATCACAGCCACAAATCACACAATATTTTCAACGAATATACGATTTAATTCCAAAGCCAATTGTTTGTTACTATTTACGTAATGAATACATTTTGTTCAAAGTAAGTATCACAATTACAATTGGGCGCCACATTTTCACCAAATATAGCTAACTTAGGTTTCAAGCTCAGGGTGTTTACTTACTGTAACAGAAGCCACGGACCTCCGGTACGAGTACGTGGATAAGGGTCTCAAGGTGTCCTGGACGGGGGAGGGTCCGAGGGTGGTCCGCTACTCTCAGAACCTCACACAACCGCTGTACTCCTGGCCGACCCTGGACGTGGAAGGTAGTTTTGTGGAGGTATGTGTAATATTAGCACGAAATACTATAAGGAAAATGTCTTACATTTTAGGCATGTGTTGATTTTGTTTTTTGTAAAAAATATTTATAAAAAAATATATAAAAGTTGTAAAATAAATTTAATTAGTCACTCAAAAAATTTAGAATTTTGGGCTACGTGGTTGCTAGACTTAAAAGAAACTTAAACTTTATTCTTATTATTAAATAACTTTAAATATATCATACGTTTACAGAATTCTGAATCCTATACGATATTTTTAAATTTCTACGGTGTTTATTAGTGTCATTACTATTGCGAGGTATTTAAACGTGTTTGCTAAGAATTTCTTAATATAAAATTAAATCTTGAAGTCCAATCCTAATTTCATTTAGTTAAAAAGTGAAACAAGTCAGATAAATAGAAATTTGAAGCACTTTTCTTTTTCCTTAACTTGCCGTTATCAAACATATTTTAATTTGATAATCGACTACTGAAAGTGTACTATCTTTACAGAGCTAATGCTCTTTATGTTGCATCCCTTTTTTGAAGAAAAATATTGTCTTTTCTACTAAATTAGCAATACGCGTTACTATGTCTCAGGTCGAAGGTATGTAGATGATATTTAACTCTTGTCATTAGATCCCCAACATCAACCAGTCGCTCCACACGTTCGTGATGGTGGCAGCCCCGGGCACCAGCGCAAGGAATCAAGTGCTTACCATCAAGCCGCGACCACCCCCGGAACCGATGACCACGGATAAACTCGCTATTTACATAGGTATGTAGGAAACTGGGCAACGTAACGCCTAGCCTGAAGCTACGATGTTTTCGAACCGGGGAGGAAACTATATAGTGGCGATCTTTCTTTAGAAAATAACAGATAAATTACTTTTAAACTCCCAAATTTATTTATTGAATGTATCTATATAGGCACGAAACCGAAAGTGTTGATTACCATGACAAAAAATTTAATACACTATGGGACAGCCTAAAATTCAGAAGAAAAAAGGCATGTAAGCAATAAAATAGCGGTAAGAGTCAATAAATAATTTGGATTTTATTTGAAAATTGGTATTACATTTACTAGGTGCAAATGGAACGCGCGAGAAACCAACTAGTAACGACACGTCGACTAATTTAAGCGAAGAAATAAACAGTAACAAAAACCCCACACACGATTTAGCAAGTAAATTAGACGTCGAAGAAGATAAAAGATACTACAATATTTATTTTGGTAAGAATGTTTTGTTGGGACACCATAACGTTGGGAATGTGATGGCTCACGGAAAAGTTTAACGGAAGGTGTTTTGTTCTGGTGCCTTGGCTTTGACGTTGCTCTTCATTAAACGATCTGGGAAATGAAAATATTCATATTATGCAGAAAGTGTTCGATCGCAGTTTTGATAAAATAAAATAATCGAGCCAAAAGGTTCTACACTAGATTTAAGTGTACTTGTAAGCAATTGATTAACCTATAGGTCACTATAGATCTATAGCCGAAATATTACTAATTCACCATCACATTGCAGTGTACACAGAAGTATTAATGACAAATAATACCCAGCATAATGATTTATTTTGATACTTAATTTTATCTAAACGAAGCGTAAGATTTATAAACTTTGTAAAATTTGACATACGATTTTTATATTTGATTTTTCGCTATCAATTGATTGTTCACCAACTGTACATTATTACAAGGAAACTTTACCTTACTTCCATAAAACTTCTATCGAATACATTCATATGTTAGGGTGTGCGAAGGTTTCCGTTAAGTTGTTCTGTAACCTCGACATTTGGTTTTTGGAGTTTAACATTGGCTTACACATCGTTGCTTAAGAGTAAAGCACGTTTTTGGGCCTACGAACAAGTTTCATCTATATTTTAATATCTACAACGTGTAACAGAAAGTTGTGACAATACTTAAGGGTGTTAGTCTACCTACCAAAGTTTTGCAAAATATAAAAAAACATGTTAAGTTTTCCTTACAAAAATAGGTCCCAAGTTGTATGGATGACGCAATTTTTTTTAAAATAATTTAAAAATTATCGGCATTTTTGATGGGAGATGGACACCATTAAGTAATGTCATGCCTTTCTGTTACAACTTGTATACCTACCTACTCCTATAATATGCAAAGAATAAACGTAAAAACAACTGAACCAATTTCAAATATTTCGCCGTTATAAAGCTACATTATCACTGAGTAACATAAGCTATAAAAATAAGAGTACAACTTTCGTTAGTATGAAACTCGAAGTTACCGGACAACCTTTGGTGCTTATGAAATAATAAAAAAATATGGGTTTAATGACTTTATCAACTTTGCCGTGAACGTTTTTATACTCATCATTATAAGGGATACATTTTAACAACTTTAAACGTACAACATGTCATTTGCTAATCTTAAGCTTTCAGCTCACCCTTCACACTACATTTGTGTGCTTAGCTTAAAATATTGTCTCTCTTGTAAACGTGTCTCAAATCGTTTTGTATCGCTTAGGCGCGTGAAGTTCTTTATTGGATTAAACAGGACAAAATATGCCTAATTACCCGACTGCGAAAGAAGGAGGGTTATGTCTTTCGAGTGTATGTATATTTCTTTGGCGCACCCTAGAGCCTAAACGGCTTGTCGTATTTTTATGTGAGTGGTGTCAATGGATTCCTTTTAGTCGTCAGAGTGACACTGGGTACATCAAAATTAAAAAAAAAGTAACTAAGGATAATACACAGGTTTAACAATTTAGCAGTCGAGTTTTTTCATTCTCGCTTCAAACCATTTGTTTTGTGACACGTTTGCTGATAAGGTTGGGTTTTTTTACATAGAGTTATTCACATATTAATTTCTACGGTATTCAGTAATGATTGTTATAGGATTCCAGTTTACAGAAGTTGGAAAGAGAAGCTCTTAGTTAAGACACGACTATACATAATACAGTCTTATTAATAAACGCATCTTAACATTAATCGTCATTAGTCTTGTTTTGGCGCGTGACGTTCTCTATTGGATAGAACTAGACATAAGATGCTCTCAGTTAAGACGCGTTTATTAATAAGGCAGATATTAACTATAGTTATTTAGATGAATGTTAGTGTGTTCCACCCCCAGGTACCGGCATCACGGTGGGGCTGATCGTACTGTGCGTCCTGTCCGCGGTGGCGGTGTGTGCCTGGAGGAAACGGAAGCGAGCGCGGGGCGCGCGCAGGGGGGCGCGTGGGGCGGCGGGCGAGGCTGCAGGGGGCGAGGAGATGAAGGTAACTTCATGCATGGGCTTGTTTCGTATGTACGAGTATTACTCTTAATATGGATACTTACAAAAACGAGAAGGTATACTCAATTTGACGGGTATGTTTAAGTTCACACGACCACGGAAGTCAGCGATACTAGATGGAGCATGCCTAGTCTGAAATACACTGGCTCTCATGGAAGGCTGGCGGAATACTCCGTTAGGTGCTTAGCGACAGATTTTACAACTTGAGGGTGGTAGCTAGGCAGGCGAGCGATAGGAAACTAAAAATTAAAATGTTTGTTTCCAATTTTTCTCGGAGACAGAACAATCTTTTTATTTGTAAGAGTAGGTATGCTTGTTCAGGTCACATTTACATTTTATTAGAATTGGTTTAGAGGTTGGAGTTTTAAATCGAAATGACTGAAAAAGTTCATTCGGCTCTTGCGCTATTGGAACTATTGGAAGACAGAAGTCACCTTTTTACATTTTTTTAAAAAAAATATTAAAATGTACTTGTTAAGATAAGTTCAAAAGAAAAGACGAATTACCCTAGAATATATCACTTGAGTCACAAACTTGCAATCACCGCGATAAGCTCAGAAGCTCGTCCTGAGAGGAAGTCCCGCGCACCTCGTCAATAACACGGATACGAGTTGATACGAATTAATTAATTGCACAGACTTACTGTATTATTAACTTATTATTGTACTGGAAATCGTTACCCGCGATATTAAATCGAATTTAAATAAATTTCAGACTTTCAGACCCTCTTTAAGTGTTGAATACATCCTCCAAATTCCAATACGTCTCTCGATTCAGGAGTTAAGGCTAAACGTTGATTCCTAGAAAATATCAGTCAGTGAGAACTTACACTTTTATACAATATTAGATATAAGTTGTATTAATTAAATTATTCACCATTACCAGAATATTGGAGACCGTCTGGCCAACGGTGGTGGGTCCAAGGACGCCGGGGAACCATTGCTCAATGGACATGTTACCATCACGGATAACCCCAGCGTGAGTACTAAACTGTTTATCTTCTGCTCTATTTATGTAAATGTAGTAGAATACGAGTGATTGTCAGTCTGTATGATACGTTCCAGTCAGGTATAGGTTTAACAAACTGATGCCGATTTTTGTTGTTGCTAATTATGAATGTATTAGAAATAAGGGGCATGTGCCGATGGTTTTTCGTTAAACCCAATTGTCATGGCAAGTGTAATAATTTCAGTAACATATCAATTCTCTCGTGAATTATCTTTTAAGGAAACTATGCCAGATCTTCCCTATTCCACACGAGACTCGTTCCATTCCAGCAATCCAAGACCCCGAACGGCAAGGTACGCAAGGAGCAACGCTTCGAGAATCCTTTCGACGTGGCACGCTACGAGGACTGTGACGTCACCGCGGAGACGGACCTCGAGCCAGACACCACGTATCACCTCCTAGACACCTCCCGGGTGGCGGAGTACGAGGTGTCCGCCAACAAGTTGCCCGACGACAACATGAACAGCGAGGTGACTCGCGGGTTCGCTCTCGATAGCAGCAAAGTTCTCCCGACCCTGCAGCCGAACGGTTGACCGCGCGCGAGCCTCCGCTGGACTACACTAGGGGTAAGGCGACCCCGCCCGCTAACGTTACACAAACGATGAGATTCTGCACACTGGTCGGACGGCACGGGCGCTCGGCGGCGGCCGCGACTCGACGCCTCGTTCCTAATTAGCTATACACATTATTTCTAACGACGTAAGGCTGATTTTTCGGTAAACGATAGTACGGGTACGTAAATAATTATTAAGTGAAATAGATCGCGGGTCGGGTTAGCGACGAGCTCGCGGCTCGCGGCCCCCGGCGAGCGAACGATCACGGACAGACTATCTAGTCTGTGTCTGTGTATGGAGGTTAATACTTGTGTGACTGAAAAATAATACAACGGACTATTACGGAGGTTGTACCTTATAAAACACACCGATATAAATTATTGAAAATTAACTCAAATATTGCTCCCGTTCATTACTCGCAAGAAAACCCTTCAAAGCATTTGAATAGTTGAATGGATATTCGATAGACCAAACCGTACCTTATGTATTTATAGGCAGGTAGACATTGGCCCACTGACACTATAGAAAAACACAATTTTTGTTGCAAATAAGTTTGAGTTTATATTAAGGAAAACACCGCGGTAGATGTGGTGAATGGCAGGGCTTAGTTATTAGTGTAAATACGTATTAGGCAAAGCACATGTAAATAGCGTTAGAGAAACACCGCGGCCGCGGGAGCGCCGGCGCAGGCGCAGGGACAATAACAGTGAGGCGCGCGCCGACCGACTCCACACCTCTACTATATTCATACTACAATTTATGAGTAAGAAGAAAAACTGTGCCTCGGATAAAAGTACACCAAAATAAAATAAAAATAACAAAAAAATAAAAAGCTAAAATAGTTTTGACCGTTAGTGCAACGTAATCGTACAAAACATAGACCAAAACAAATTCCAAACACCCCCTACTATTATAATATTACATGGATTCATAATGTATAAAGTATTTATCGATGTTGAAAACAAATTACCTAATTATTTATTTATTTCCCGACACGAGTGATTCTGACAGTTCGTAGAGAAGCCTCAGATGCTATACGGCTACCTTTTTATATTACATTCCAACTGAATAAAAATATCTTTACTCATCGCAATAGCTTAGTGTACATACAAACCGACATTTTAACGCACAGTTATTATTAATATAATATATATTATAATATAGTATTACCGATAATGTTATAGTAAAATTGACAGTTCTATTTCAGTTAAGGCGTAATTAAAATACTTAAAACCTAAGAGAACGAGTAGATAGTTTTGTAAAGTTACTAAATTATGCATTAACAAGTAAATAATATATTTATTACAACGAATTAACGGATATTGCAAGTATAGAAATAATCAATAAAATTAAATTTAATTATTGACATTGTTCCTTTTTTTTGATCGGCTATTTATTATACAGGTCTTATATATTAAAATTAATTGTTACAAATAAAGAAAATCACATGAATAATATAGGCAGTAGTATCCGTTTTAGTAAACTGTAAATCACCTTTTTTCCTTAATTACCATACAATGCACATTAAAATTAGCCGAAATTAAGAAGGACGATCTAGCGTTAAAGTTGTATCTATTTTCTTTTAAAAGAACTTTGATTCAGTCTATTTTATTAGCCTGTCTAGGGTTCTGTATTCCATATCACAATTATATCTACCTCATTTTATACGTTATAAGATTCTTTTAGATTATAGATTTGGATGTTGTTTGATACGGTTAAGTTTTTACATTTCCCCATCGATGCTTCGTATTATCAAATGTTTGCATCTGTTTTATTAATATAGTCATCTGGAATTAACAAGAACTGTTTGACATGACTACAAGTATTTTGTACCAGGAAGTACTCGTACTCTTCACTAATCACTTATTGTTATATAAGTTTTATGCTCGGTCTGTCTAAACTATAATAAACATGCTTTGCATTCATATTTATTATATTTTTATAATTAAAATTTGTGTTGCATAAACTTATTTAGTTTCTTGGAAATTTTACTTTATATTATGAAAGATATCAGGTAGAAATCGTTGTTATTCATATCATATTAATAATAAGAGGCATACATAATTTCTTTTAAATTTGTAATCGACCGCAATAAGTATCCAGTACTGTTTATTGAATACTGTGCACTTGTTTTAATTTATACATTATTATTATTTATTTGTGTGGTTACTCGTACATTGCTCCAACACGGGCGTGTTTTTACTTGATTATTTTACAGTTCAGTGCGTTATTTATGATAACAGCTTTTGCTTTAAAATGTCCGTTGCTTTTATTTGAATTATAAGAAAAAGTAAAAAAGGATTCTTAATCATATTTCCGCCTAAAATCATTTAATATGAAAGTTTTCAACAGCATTATCAGTATGTATTAATTTGCATTAATTCTCAAACCTTCCCTGAAATAATCAAACGAAATAATTCCAGATCAACGCGTTAATTTAAAAAGGCACCTATGTGGGTACAATATTTTTATGGATTTAGTAAATTGAAAAGAAATTACTAATAACAAAGTTAATAACAAATAATTCTTTCAAATTAGCTTGTAAACTATTTAAATTCTATGAATTATTGTAAATTGAAATCGACGGCAAACGGTATTGTAAATATTGAAACGTAAACTCAGTTTAGAATTAAAATGGAAAGGAAGAGCCGACTACCTATGTACCTGAAACTTCAATTACACTAAGTTATATTAGACTTAGGCGTACACTTAGGTAAGATAAAGTTTTAGGGTTATTACGTCGACGCTAGGTTTTGTCACAGGGTCTAAGATTCTATTTGTTCAAACAAGTACCACCAGTAAAGGAGGAATACCTACTACGAACATTCTTCTTTTTTGTCATTTTTGATTTCTTGTTTTATATTCCAATTCAATGTATCGGTTTTTATACTACTTTCAGTAGGAACTAAAAGCGTCGGAGAATTTTGCTGTTTATCATATTTTTGTCTCGAACATAAGTATTCATAAATACTGTTATTAAATGACGCGTTTACTGATATTTTAACCTAACGGTACCTAATAACTGGATGAACATTTTGACACTTGGATTTCACAATAATCCTATACATATTTGTTACCTAATTATTATTTAGTGTAACTTTAAAATAATTATATCAAATAGATCGAAGTGTTTCATTTCAGTCAATTGTTAATCCAAACTACGCAGCTCTGCTCTTCAAATATACATAAATACATATGATTTTATGTTATTATATATATTAATGTATAATCTGGAGCAAATTGTTGTGCTAATTATAATAATCAACTTGACATGTTCGAAGTTAGTTTGATCATTTATATAAAAGCATGTTTACCATAAGATACCTAAGTAGTTTGTACCGTTATAAATGTAATTTAATTTATTATTATTTTTCTATTACACAGTTCGCTCAAGGTTGTGTTATTCATTACTTTTTTATGAAACTATGTACCTATAGTTTTTTAATTCTTACAATGTTATTGATAGCTTTTGTCATAATTTATAATGATGGAACCAAAACGTTGTTAGTTCATCGCATATTGTCGATACCTGACCGATGTACAATGTTTATTATTATTACTTATTTATAATATTATAAGTCAGTACCTAATTTAGTACTATTCCATTTGTTTTTTTTTATGTCCGTGGTCATATAAAATTCAATACGATAATTTCTACTAAGCCTAGAAAATATTCAATATATTATTAAAAAAAAATCGAAATAATTTGTGACCGTAATAAAAATGGATTATGTTTTATATAACATGGACTTTTCCGTCCGGAAAATAAAATTAATGTTGTAAATAATATGAGCCTGATGTTGTGCCTAATTGTGTTTGGAGTTTCATCTCGCGATATTATTTGAATAATATTATAAAAATAACCGCCTGATTGTCTCCTTTGTATTGAAAAAAAATTAGGGACTATTATTATTATTTAATCCAGATTAAAATTGCAGGTAAATCATTCCACATTACATTATATCTATATACACCTACATTATACAATAGTTAGTTATTATTCCACGACAACACATTCCATGTTTGCTGCAATAGAACCTCCTACCTACCGCACAGATTATTATTTATTTCAAGTTATTATTTTGTTGTAATATTACAGTATTGTGAAACTTATAATTGTTAAAAAGTAAGTTCTTATTATCATTGTCTAGTTTCGTGATATAGAAAACACAAAGCAATAGAAATAGTTCAATATATTCATGTATAATATTTAATAAATGTCTTAACAGACTGTTGTTAATAAAATAAACAGCATAAGTTTGCTTGAAACGTCATCGTGTACAGAAACCTAGCATTTCCACGAGCATTGCGTTTTGTAAATATAGCGTATTTGAAATGTTTACAGGTTTTGTAATATTTGAATCGAAAATATTTTATCGATCGTTAAAATCTGTCTTTAACTTTTTGAACATTGAAAATGAATTTGTTTTTTTTTTTCATCAGCCGTCTGTTTAATGTTTAGAATTTGACAACACTTACTGTGTATTATTATTATTACATACTAATATATTGTGTGACTGTGACTTTATAGCATGTACTTATTGTAAGGGCGTCCAAAACGTAATTTTATATAATAAATTGTTTTGTATAACATATAGCGAGGTTTAACACGTTTATTTTGTTTAAGTTTTATTTGTACTTTGCTTGGATATTTTATTTTTTTATTCATCGCATTTATGTAATTGGTTAACTTTGCGACGGTTTACGAAACTAAAGAGTTGTACTTATAAAAAAATGATATTATTCAAATTTTACAATCTTGAATAGAATAATATGCAATTATATTTATAGCTTAAAATGTTGTAATAATTCAGGGGACCAAATTGACCTCTGTAGTTTTGCATATTGCATACCTACCTATTTTTTTTCATAAATTAAAAAGAAAGTGTATTTTAATTTTGATCAAACAAATAATGATTATGATAATTCGTTGCAAAGCACCAGTACATAACTTATATTTTTATTACCTTTCAAAATTTACTGCATATATTCATTGGATGCAAACACATTTGGAAGCTCAAGTACATTTTTAATGAACACCGCCAAGTCGTGCTATTTTTACGTTACAATTAACCGAAACTGCTCTGCTACTTGTTAATTCTAAATAAAAATTATAAAAATTAAAATATTGGAGCCGGAATATTATAAATGAAATTGTTAATATATCTGAACAGTTTGAAACATCAGAAGTAACAGTCGCGTGACAGAATATTAAGGAATTTATACAATGAAATGTGGAAATACGATATTAAACAACATGATGCATATACGACACAGCAAAAAAAAAAATTAGCGTTTGAGTAATATTTTTGGGATTATTTTAGGTAATAATAGTCAATAAAAACATAAATAATTTTTTTTTAAAATAATAATTAAGTTATCAATGTTATTGATGACACTTTTTGAAATTAATTGCATAATTTAATTCTCTTTCTATTAAGCAGTAAGATATTATCGTATTTCCACAGTAAATTAAAATTAGTAATTAATAAAAAATATCTACCTCAACAAAATTACCCATTAACGTTGTTTGTAAGTGTTCTTTTGAGTCTTATTAATTCGAATAAATAAGTGAAGTGTAGTGTTTTATAAAATGATATGAAAAGTTCCAGCATCCCCTTTTGATATGGTAATTATTGTTACCAACAATATTGAATGTGGCTGACGAGGCGTTACTGCGCCATTGTCTACTTCGAAATGATATTACATTTGAAAATAAACAATAAAAACTGCAATTTTATTTTATTTAAACCTGACTTGTATTATGATAATGTCTATCAGACCATCAGGGGTCCTATTTTTGAGATCGTTGGTATCGATACAAGATTCACGTGCGAAAGAAATTACCCATAAACATTATGACACCCGTGTAATTTATATTGGTAGCGAAGGGTATACCTTCATTTACAATAAAGCGACTTTATTGCGTATCGTTCGTTCGTAATTAACATCATTAGCATACGATGAATTCATTCGAACGTTTCGAAAGTAAGGATTGTAGGTATTTTGACATGATATAGTTTCAATTTATGTTTATTGTGACGGAATGAAGGCAAAACACAGAAATAGATATTAGTATTCAGTTTAATATTTAATGGCTAGAAAAGGCCTGGCGATGTCTCGGCTTGGTGTTTTTACGTTCTGCCCATCCATGGCAGGCTGACAGAAGCGTGTGACGTTAAAATGGCGGCTCAGGCGGTGACGTCATACGGCTCAGGCAGTGGCGTCATACGGCTCAGTCCACGTATCGGCGGCGCAACTCACTAGCGCCATCAGTTTCATTATATAAAATATTTTGTTGTCTTGCTTGACTTCAAAAAGCGTCTTATAATTAAGTTTTTACAACTGTACGCAAATAACATGAGACGATAACTTTAAATATTTAAGTAGAAAATGAATTGTAAAGACGATATACCTGTATAAATGCCTGTATGCAAAGAAGGAGGGTTATGTTTTTCAAGCGTACTTATGTATGTTTGTTTCTTGGCTTAAGCTTATTTTTCTGACGGCTTTAATCTGTTGACACGACTGTATGTGTTTTACCATAACTCTACTACGCCGGTATTTTATCAAAATCAATAGTTTGATTTTTAAATCAATATAATGAAATTATAGTGGCGCCCGACACTGTGACACACATTGAAGCCGCTTCCTTATAAAAATAAAGTAAGTCGTTAAGTCAAATAACTAAGTCAAATTGATTATTGAAACAACAGAATAACTAGATAAATAGTTTAATTAGTGTTTATTGATAAGTTGTACGAGAAGGCTCTGGCGACACAGCTTGGAGACCGCGCTCTCGTCCTTGCGTCGGATCCTGGCCGCCAACCGCGCCAGGCTGAAGCGAGACCGCGCGCGCGGCGCCCGCCGACCTGCTGGGGGGCAAGAGGATTACCTACTCTGCAGCGGGGCTTAGGCAGTTGATTAAATAGTTTATATCAAAATTGGAAAGATAAGATCAAGATCGGTTTTTCTAGGCTTGGGGCTCCATGATCCGCGGCCATCTCAGTCAAATTACGAGATCCGTGAATACAAACCCGTACCGTAGCTTTGCATATTATCAGGCAAGTTGCAGTCAAGTGAAGTGTCTACGTCATATGAAAAAAACCCATTTGCTTTACTTTAGTGATAAAAGAAAAAGTGAGAAGGTTTTGCGGAAGGCTCGCTTCGATCATATAAGTCGAATAGGGAACAAACTGGCTTCATACTCTGCGGGTAGCAAAGCGTTTTGGTCCCTCGCAAAATCGGTTGAAGCGAACTTCTGCCGGTCCTCACTGCCTCCAATGCTTAAAGCTGATGGATCACTGGCTCACACCGCTGTGGAGAAAGCAAACCTGTTTGCGTCTTTATTTGCAGAATTTTCGCATCTAGGTGCTGGTAGCATGGTTCCTCCAGCTGGCAAAACGGCTACAATGTCGGAAATTCGCATTCGCCAGATAGAGGTACGCAGAACGCTACGCAATCTTGACGTGAACAAAGCCAGTGGCCCCGACGGCATTCCGGCAATAGTCTTAAGAAACTGTGCGACTGAGTTGTCTCCTGTGCTGACAGGTCTCTTTCGGCTCTCTCTTTTGACTGGCCAAGTGCCGAAATCCTGGAAGCTTGCAAACGTGCAACCTGTGCCTAAAAAAGGTTGTCGTGCCGATCCTGGTAACTACAGGCCCATTTCGGTCACGTCCATACTCTGCAAGAGTATAGAACGTGTCCTGATCCGCAGGCTCCTGGCGTATCTAGAAGCAAATGATCTTCTCAGTGACCGACAGTACGGGTTTCGCCGAAATCGGTCTACTGGGGATCTTCTAGTATACGCAACTCATATCTGGAGTCATAGAGAAATACTGGGAAGCCCTTGCCGTTTCTCTCGACATTTCGAAGGCTTTTGACAGGGTCTGGCACGAAGGTCTTGTAAGCAAGCTTCCTACATACGGCTTGCCCGCTGGTTTCTGTGGATGGATATCAAACTTTTTGAGGGAACGGGTAATACGAGTAGTCATTGATGGCTGCTCGTCAGACCAAATGGCTACTAATGCCGGAGGGTTCGGTGCTCTCAGCGACATTTTTTTTTGCTGCACATCAACGATCTGTTAAAACCAGGTATCTTTGGGTACGCAGACGACAGCACGGTCGTTGAGAGTTACATTTCTTCCACACGTGCCAATGCGGCTGAAGTTCAGTTACTTAGAGAAGCTATGGTCGAGCGATTGAACTTGTCCCTCAGGGCAGTCTCTGATTGGGGCGATGCCAATCTGGTCAGGTTCAATGCTACTAAGACGCAGGCGTGTCTGTTTTCCGCCAAAAAGAGGCCATTCCAGCTGACCCCTACTTTCCGAGATGTATCCGTTCCCCTAACCGACCACCTTGAGCTCTTAGATGTCACGCTGACTTCAACGCTTAATTTTGGTGCGTATATTGAGTCCAAAGCTCAGTTAGCTGCCAAAAAGCTGGGTATCCTCTCAAAGATGCGGCGGTACTTCACGTCGGAACAGTTGCTCACTCTGTATAAAGCACAAGTTCGATCGTGTATGGAGTACTGCTCGCATCTTTGGGATGGATCAGCAAAATACCAGCTTGAAGCGGTGGAGTCTGTCGAAAGGCGAGCTAAAAGACTTATAGGTAACGATGCTCTGGCCAAAGTTAAACTTCAAAGCCTCGAGCATCGTCGAAAAGTGGCTAGCCTATCGGTCTTTTATCGGATACATTTCGGGGAGTGTGCCTTGAAATTGCATGAATAAATGCCCCCATCTCCATTCTACAATCGGACAAGTAGAGATACTGTAAGGCGCCACCGGTTCATGGTAGAGGTTCCACGGACTCGCACAAAACGCTTCGCGTCTACTTTTATTGTGCGAACTGCCAGGTTGTGGAATTCGCTGAAACGTTCTCTATTTCCCGATAGCTATAATCTCGGTCTCTTCAAATCGCGAGTGAATCGGTTACTTTACTTCAGTGAGATGCGGTCAAGCGCAAGCCTATCGAATATATATAAAAAAAAAACTATTCCTGGTACAGATTCACAGCATATTGTGAATGTTGTAGGGTGTGTGACATCTATCATTATGGTTACCATCGGCCACTCTCTCCCAGGCGTCCCTCTCTACGTTGACCATCCCAGTGGAGGCGCTCCGCCCCAGGCTCGCCTCCTGACTGCTGGAGCTGAGTGCTTCCGGGACGTCACTCTCGCAGCTTATCTTGCTGCTTCTGGAAACGAGACAATTTTGATGACTTGTATATTGATCTATTTATCAAGACATACATTTACAGGATAAAGGCATACCTATCAGCAGGTCTCAGGTCACTAGCGGAGCTCGTGCCTTCTCTTCTCATTGGAACACTTGAAGCCAGAAACTTCTCTCTGGCTGCTCTTATTCTCGCGGTTCTTTCCGAAAGCCTCGCGGCTGAAGCTTCACATTCTGCAGCAAAAACAGGCACCTCTACATTAGACACCGACCTTCCGTAGTAACCAGGATTCTCAGAAATCAACCTCGAGATACTCGGTACTACCGATTCGGACATCTGTCTCAAAACTGGCAAGGATTGCGTTGTTGTCGCGCTTTGACATTCTGAAAGGTTATTTACATTTGGGACTATCGTATCAGTGCTGGCTGTGGTCTCTCCGACTATAGTCTCTTGACTGTCTTCGATCTTCTTTGGTGTTGGTGACTTCGATCGCTTTTGTTCGGGATGTAAGGCGTTGGCACTATGAGACTTCAGTACTCCATCGAGGCTGGCTGAAGGTGTAGGTGTTAAACGCTTTTCTGCCGAGGAACGATCACGTCTAGACAGCTGACAGGCGCTTGCTGATTTTATAACTTCCCTCTCGAGAAATGGGTTGTTTCTGAAATAGAAAAGCAGAAAGTTATTTTTAGAAATTATATATTATGACCACTGAAATAATTAGAAAATGGTAATTACTCATAATATTCGTTAAAAATGAAGCTCAATACCTAATATTAACTCCAACTGGCATATCGGGAGGTCGTCTTCTTTCAGCAGCCGGTGATCTCCAAGCAGGTGACGATGTACCACTGTTTTCACCTGATGTGTGTCCTGAAAAGAAAAAGTTTATATCGAAAGATCCAGAAAATAATTCAAATCATTAAAAAACTTCAGACTAAAGTGTACCTTCTTCATTAATCTTCTTATTGTATCGCTGAATCATTATTCTTATAGAAGGTGCTGTTTCCTTTATCTGTGGTTTTCTTTGAGAAGAGGGTGATGATGGCAGTGGTGGTCTCGATCGTTTTTTTTGCTCGTCTGCATCTTGCAGATCACCAGAGCCTTTGTTTCGTGAGTTTTTTTCCTTATCATATTTATCTACTCTTTGTTTGGCTTCATGTGAGCAATGGTGATGGTGGTTTGGTCTGACATCGGCTAAATCTTCAACGTCCACAGGAATCACCGCTCTGGGAATTGATTCTCCACTGCGGACTATAGGGGAAAATATTTTTCGAGTTGTCTTAACTATAACTTCTGGAGAACCATCCCGCTTTTCTGGTGCTTTTATTTTAAGAACGTACACCTGAAACATAATTTGGATAAAGTACGTTTTAAGTAAACAGCAAATATTTGCTCAATTTGCCATTTAATTTGTTACTATTACAGCAGACAACAGTAACCTAACTTTAAACGTTAATGTTATCGATTAAGACTAAAACTTACCTCTCCTTCAGAATCTGAATGAAGTGATGTAGGAGGCGTTCTAGGTTTTTCTGAAGCTCGTCTTGTTCTTTTTTTTCGCCGAGGAATCTCAACTGTAACAGTATCTACTTCATGCTCAGTATCGCTATCGGAAGGTTTTGATTGTTCTCTTTCTAATCTGGCTCTCGATTTAGTTTTCTTTTTGCCATTGCCTTTGTCAACATCTTTACGCTTGTCATCTCTTAAATCTTCAATACTATTTTTTTCTTTGAGTAGATCTTTAACATTATTTATTTTCGATGATTTTTGTATGGCTACAACGTTAGGCGATGAAGATTCTCTTTCGCAAATATCTTCAACGTGAATTACTGCTTCAGACTCAGTAGTTATCGCGTCTTCTTCTCTGAATCGTCTTGAACTGCCCCTTTCTATTTCATCTATTGCTTTTCTGATAAATTTTGCATCTTCTTCTATACTTTTTTGTCTGCTTATTCGTCTTCTAGTTCTTTCCGATGCTTTGGATTCTTTCTGGAGTATAATTAGCTTTATTAGAAATACATAATATATACACACACAATAAAATGTGTTGTATTTTTTCGTCATACAAAACTTATTGAATGCTATTAAGCTACCTGTTCTCGTGTAGTCTTTGGTCTAGCTCCAGTTTCCTTAGGTTTATTTTCTTTTTTCTTACGAGTTTCTGGAAAATGATGTTGTTATTTTAGCTGCAAGTAAAATAAATACAATAACAGACACACAGAGCTTCGATTTTCTCTTACCTTTCGTGTTGACTAAAATGGCTCAGTATCGGTTGATGGATCAAGTTTTAGATACTTATCACCCAATCCTATATAGGCCAATGGAGGATAAAAACGTCTTGAGCTCAAATACCTTTAACGAGGACGATATTTCGCAACGCATGGCAAAGTATTGGAAGATATCTGGTGGCAATGGAAAGGCTAAGGGCTTAGATATACTTGTACACAGAGGCAAGCTACCAATTGAAATCTAATGGATGAATATCCCGTATAACACAGCAGTATATGTAATAGAATTTGTAATGTTGCGTACTCGTATATAATAGAATTAGTCGCGACCACAATCCATGTAACCAGTACCATTAGACTGTAGAACAGCAGTGCCCGTGATAGCTGAGCTGGTTTCACACAGCAGCCTCGCCTCCGCCTGTCCGTACGTGTAGACTGGCTTCTGAGGCGTGTGTCGTGGAGACACCGCCACCAGGGGTGCTGCTGTGCACACCTCTTCGTCTTCCACTTCCACGAGGTAAGCGCCGCGAGTGTGCACACCCAGCTCGTCTGTCTCTTCCAACTGTAGTTATAAATTCATATTATTTATTAGCGACATTGTTGTAGGAGGTTGATTTGATAGTTAAGCCTGGTATCTGCTTATTCACAGAGTTTTTGTTATCTTTTTATATTAACAACTAGGTGCTGTCACCCGTGGCATAAAATGAAATATTATTATATATTTTTTAAGTGAATGATACCTGATTTCTCGAAGACGAGTGGACCGATGTTTTGTTTGAAGGGTATACTTGTACCTACCCACAACCTACCTATTGTGTGCTCTTACTGTAATCTTATCTAAATCGGTCTATAGGTTTTATTTTTACATCGAAACAACTGTACAATTTCTATTAACGCGTGCCGTATGTAGTGGAAGTCGTTACCTACTCGTAGGCACGTTTTTTTAAAGAATTCACAGCCTATGGTTACATAGTGAAAATGTACTAATGTGTAAAGGCTAAAGAGTAAATAATAAGTAATATACTACATAAAACAATACGTTTCTAAACAATAACTTGTTACATGACTTTGTAGTAAGTTGATTAACTTAACTTAAGACTCACCGAATGTTCCCTATCATATTCTGATTCGAAGTCGTCTACATCGTTGACGCTAAGACTGGAGGCGTGGAGTCTGCCCGAGCCGGCAGCAGAGGGCGCCACGCTGCCGTCGGACTGAGTCCTGGTGAGCTGAGCCTGAGGAGCCTTCCCACGAGCCCTGGCTGCTTGGAGCAAGGCCGAGGTGGACGCCTCGGGAGCTATCCCTCGGGACTTCTCCCACTCGTGAAGTTTGCGGGTGAACGAACGCGATATGCCTGGAACCATAGACAGTAAGATTTTTTTGTGAGGTTGTGAGGTTCCCTTGGAACTTTTAACCCGCAATTTGCTAATGCTCTCATCATCTCATTAGAGAGACCCGTGCTCAGCAGAAAGATAATTAGCATAACAAGGTACCTTGGAACTTGAAGAGGCCAGTTGAAGTCTGCACCAGAACTTCGTCCCGTTTCGCTTCCTCTTCCCAGGCTGGTACCGAATTCGTTTCTTTCATCCGTTTCCATTCGTCTGTAAACATCAAAATACAAATTACAGAGTAATCCACTACAGGATAACACAGAACTATTGAAAAGAAATAAACTTTAACACTATTGGACCAGCTCCCCAGCAGCCGTGTTCTCAAGGTTGCTGAGAAAGGTTGGCAGGTGGAACCGTACAAAACGTAACTACTTCATAGAAGAGGTAGGAGTAAACGGTCATTAAGCCTGTGCAGATCTTATTACACTCATATCGAACAAAAACCCTGTGTAATCCTGTTGTCTCACCCCATTTCTTAAGAAAGTCTTCGCTAAGGTCCTGCCTAGCTGGTACAGGCAGCGGCTGCCGGATGCCCTTCTTGAGCTTCCACTCCTCCAGCTTCTTGCGGAAGTCAGCCGATAGCTGTTCCTCAGTTGCTACCGGCCGCGTCGCCGTCACCCCGAGCTGGCCGCCTGCTGTCACCCATACATACCAGTTATTCATATTAAGAAAAATGAAATGAAAACTACAGCAAAAAATAGCAGTCAGATTACATATAGACCACTCAAGTGATGCATTAATGCAAGTGATGATGATTAGAATAAAAATATGATCAGTAAGTGGCCGAGACATGACATTCTAATTCCAATTCTTATGGAGATATTTGGTAGAGACGTATGTTATTTACTTAGAAATTAAAATTGGAAGGAATCAGTCTAAAGGTAATTTATTTTATTTTATTTTTACAGCACGCGTGGTATTTTTATTAGTACGGACACAATAATCATATTAAATCGTATTCACTGATTGAAAGTGTTCACAACTTTGTCTTCGAGTAGGGAACTCACCGAACATTACTACGAGTAGTAAAGTGCTGACAGAGTTTTAAATAGGCTATCTGGTGAGTGATTAGTTGCCCTTTTGATTTTAAATATCTACTGCAACTAAAGTCCATCTTAAGTCTGGGCATATATCCGGAAAGCTTAAGTGGGACTGTCACGTGTGTCGCATGTCAAACGTACTGTGGGCAAGAACCACGGTTGAATGGCTCCACCAGTGACACGACCACGTGGCAGACCCCAACAGAGGTGGCGAAACAAGCTTGACTCTTACAAAAAAGACTGAACCAGCATAACACAAGACAGAGAGTTGTGGACAGAAGGTAGGCATTTGCCCAGCAATGGGACGATAATGGTTGATAATAATAAATAATAAAAAATTAAGTCCACCACATACCAGCATGCAGCTTTCCTCTCCGGTCTTGGATCTCTCGTCCCAACCTGCTCTGCAGTGCTGCATAGTCTCTCGCGATCTCCTCCCTCACTCCACTCGCCTCGCAACCGCTGCTGAGACCCTCAGTATCTGGGAATAAGAAAAAAGTTGTTAAATTAACTGAGGAATGATCACAAATAACCAGTGGATGCAATTAGCAGCTTGTCGTTCGGAATGGCGTTTTTATCCACGTTAAGTTTGATTTCCCGGAGAAAAAGTAGCCTACGGATTAAACAAGTCTATCTATCGCTTTGATGTTGAGGTAAAGAAGAAACAATCTAACAAACACACTTTCGTATTTATAATAATGTGCCGATGTAGTATTGGTGCTTGGTCGGTAATCTCGTTTATAAAACGATCTGCAAGTGAGCACTTCTAAGTTTTTTGCTATAAGCATATTACTATCAATTACCATTTGCTTTAATGGTGGAGGAAATTATAGTGAGGAAACCTGCTTGTTTAAGAAGGTTAAAAGCTTAAAAAGTAAATGATGACCATCCAGCATGATGGACTAAAAAAGGGCGAGTCCTGCCTGTTAACAGATTATCTAAGTGTAAGAAACAGCGACTTTACACCAAAATATTAATGTACAATAAATTACCAGATACCACTATGGAACTCAATTTTAAAATATTAAAACAATAACTAAAATATCTTTTTGAAATAAATGCTTTATAAACTCAGTGAATATATGTCAATGCAGCTTGTGGAATCGTCGTTCTTGTGTAACGAACAACAATTACAATATGTTACTAATATGTAAAGAAATAAATGACAATGTAAATATATAATATAATAAAAATTTGTTCTTAGAACTATAAAAGTATTTAAATAACTTTTTTAGTTTAATATTTTAAAGTGTTTCATAATTCAAATGTAACAAGACTTGCCGGTAACGAACGTTATTTAAATAAATATTTTGTTATTCTTACTCTAATGCTTGCAGCCCTTTGATAAGTGAGACCCGTGCCAAGCGATGGATTGATAGGATATGAATAAAAATGTCCTTTGGATGAAAGTAACATCATTGTTGAGGATGAAGTATTAACATCGATGACGCCTCAGCGCGATCGTCAGCACGCAAGTACCTAAGTAATTATTTAAAAAAATTTGTTTATTAACAAATGGAGAGAACCAAAGCAGGCAGCCTTGGATAATTACTTTCAGTTGAATTAGGTTAGTGATTCTAGCCAAGTTTTGGAATGCTTTACTATTCCAGCAAGAGAACTTTAGTTTAAATTTTGGTTTGTACATCTGTCGCGCATATTCTCTGATTTTCTTCGCTGACATGCAAATAATATTTTATGAGCATATCTTTTATAAAACGTGAATCAAGAATTCTTTTTAAGCCAAGTAGATTAAAAAAATAATGCTGACGTTTGTTAGGTAATATGAAGATTTGTCAAAACGACGTCATGATATTCACAACTCACAAATAAGTACAAATTGTATGTATAAATGTAAAAATAAAATAAAAACTGAACTGGAAGATATTAAGGGTCACATAAAATGTAAGAAAACACATAAAAGTAATGCAATAGAAGTACATAGTCCAGAAAACGTGAATTAGCTTTTGTAATACGCTATAATAATTGGACTGCGTTATTGATCAAGCATCATGTTTGAATTCACTACTGAAAAGGTTTGCAATAATATTTGCGTGAGATAAGAAAATAAATACGAAGACCTTTATGGCTTCATATATTGACGCAATTCTTGGTACCTTAAGCGTATTTGACTATATTTCGATCGAACATTCAACGAAGATAAATAGTAAATACAGAGTATTGCACAATACGCTGTCCATTCTTCCATTAACTATCTGGGTTTTCCTAAGTTGTTTCTTCTGGCCAATTGTATTTCATCTAAGACTGCATCACGCTTTAAATTAGACGATTTGCAATTAATTCAAACCTAAATCAACAGCTATTTCAAACAAATACTCAAGCTTAAATAGAACCTCCAGCAATTTCTGAATTTACAATCATAGACGCAAAGTTCGCGTAAGTCTAAACCAGTGTCCATTGGGTCCTCATGTCCGTTTGCAAACATTCTAGGTGGCCACCGACTCCAACCTGATGCCTCCTGACTACGTTATATTTTCATGTATCTGCTTATTACTCTATATTTATGTAAGTGCGCCTTATTTTTAGTTGCTAGTTTTAACGCTTGACATGGAATAATATTATAAACAAGAGCGGCCTTGATAAAAACCTAATTAGAAGAGTTAAGAATAAATTTAGAGTCTGCATTTACAGCGTAACTTGTACCAAATTTTGTAATTTTTTTGGAAAAGGCAACCAGTCTCGTTAAAGACGAGGAAATCTTTTAACTCGTGCTATGTTATAAACCTTAGCAGCGTTATCTCTGTAGAATATCCTGGCCAAACGATTAGGATTAGCTTTATTGATATATTAATGAGTTTTCAATTTATTCCGTGTTTCACGACAGAAAAGGTTCCCTGAAGGACGAAATTTCTGATTCCAGCTAACCAGTAACGACCAGTTCACGAATACAGCTTCGGCTATCCGCTCGGTATTCTCAGGCGAGTGTCGGATGACTTGCCAGCAGAACCAGGCCAGCGAGCTGAGCGGACTCAGCGCCTTGCAGGACGCGGGTCCTAGCAAGCCACAAGCCACATATAGGAGGATGAGCTCGAACTGCGTCTGCGAGACTTGCCCCTGTGCCTTGATCGAGAACATCTTAAGGTACAGTCACGTCGGCGATGCACGGCTGGACTCGACTGGCTTCGCTTTAACTGGAGAGAACTTGACGCCATCGTGGTGCCGTCGGAATACTGCTATCGTGAAAATGGAGCGGCGTTCTTCAAGCTCGAATCCTGCCGAATCCGGCTGTACATTACTGACGTGCAGACAAACTTGTGGACAATTGTAAGAACGATGCAATTTTTACGAGTTTTCAGATTTGAAACACTGAGTTTATCCAACGTTGAATTGAATATTTGTGTTTTAAAGATGACCAGATCACTCTCATCCAAATTTCGAATGATTTAGCGTTTTCGATGTTCTTTAAAATTATCGCTGGCTTATCATTTCACCGTACGTAGGTAAAAAAGGAATGAAATTAAGCAAGGTAAGCTCATCACTTGCCATGGCGATGCAATGACGTGAAATTGTTGAACAAACTTTTTTATACGTCATGTAGCAGCAAAAATCAATATGAAAATTTTCTACGTTGAAAATCAACACTTTTATATTTATTTCAGAACATGCAGCCCCGCGACTCGCATGTACACTCTAATCACGGCAATGCTCTCTCAGATATACATTAATTTGATACAATCAGTAAGTAAATTATATTAATTTATTTTATATATATATATTTACCATATTATATTTATATCCAGCAGTCCGATTGAGAATCCGATCAGAAACGTTTTGTTAATCATATTCAACTATATTTTTTTGAATTTTACCACTAGCGCAGGCTATAATTATATCAAACATTTTATCCAAAGCTACCGAAATATGCATTACAATCATTCTAGCAGACGATACAACGCTGACGTCATCAGTCGTAATCATTTCATAAGCAACGATCAGAGATCACTTTAGATTCCATTATTACAATTTATTTTCATTTCGTATTATTATTTAACGACTTGTATAAAATCTGGTCTAGACGTGAAATTAAAACAGTCTGGATCGAATCCAAGCGATGCCGCCGCGTAATGTTTGGCTATTTAAAAAAATGTCTTGCTATTTTCATTATTTATATCTGGGTTATTAATGAAAGATATATTACCTGTTAGTTGCGTATACTGTGCAATACGCTTTTGTAAATGGTTTTAATGAAAACAATGGTATTTCAAAATGACAACATAGTTATCAATGGAATACTTTTTTTTTAGCTAAAGCAATAAGTATTTTGTCCTTGATATTCGCAATACATGTCATATTTCTTTATCCTTTTTTTTCTTATTTATAGCTGTATGGTTTTAGCTTGTTTGTAACGGTTTCCTAAACCTATGTAATCAGTTAGAAATGTTATTTAGAAGACTAACGCGTGTTTGGTTCATATTGTTTAAGGAGACGGGTTTTCACGTGTATCTGTTTGTTAGAAAGGTCCAACTATAGTTTCGTTCACATTCGGTGAACTTTATCACGGATAAAAATGAGTCCTTCATGTCTTTAACGATGAGACGTCTCGCACATGACCACCTATAGTTGGACCTTCCCTACTATCAGATACGTGTAAAAACCTGACTTCTTATACAATATGAGTTTGGAAAGTTCTTAACAGAGAAACAACACTCCACCTGGTGGTTTTTTAGGATAATATACTTACTAATCTCTCACCCCGGTCCATGGTTTTGATTATCTGTTAGGAGTAAGCCGTATTTATTGATAAAGATTTAACAACTCCCTAACAATGCTTGGTTTAAAGAGAGATTATTGACTTAATAATGTTTAATAATACATATTTTCTTAATTTTTTTATTTAATTAAATGGTTTGCAGTTCAATGACGCTTACGAATACGTGTGTGAGGTGGTGGAATGTGGCGCGACGTGTCAGAAACCGCAGGTAAATGATCATCATGTGCATATAGTCAATAGTGCTGATGGTGATGGTGATGAAGATGTCGTCGAGACTTTTTGTATTGCCACTGAGTGGAAACGACTACATAATTCTTCACGGCTTGAAACACGACAATGGTTTTGTTTCTACTTGGCGCCAATATTCTCGTCACGTCAACTCGTACTAATGAAATGGAAACGTAAGATTCAAATGCCACATTTCCCCATCGTACGAATCAACCGCATCGCATCAAACTGATAATTCGTTTACAATGCGTCTACAGTATCAGCACCATTCAAATTTGTCAACGCAACAGCCAGCAATTGGATTGTAGACGCCATTTTAATTTGATTTTTTGTCAGCATCGTCATCATCACGGCGGCTAGATTCGCGAGCTCCGTACGACGCGAATCAGAGGACGCACTTGAATGACTTCCCATACAAAGAATACGATCCGATTAATGCGATGCGTCAATTCGTAGGTACGATGGCGAAACGTCTAACTGAGCACAGTAATTTTTCACATAAACTCGGCCGGGAAAAGATAACATAGTTTTTATTTATAGCATTACCATAATACTTTTCTCAAAACTTTCTTCTAATTTCAGCTGACAGGTACAGGCCAATTCGACTCGGCAGAAAACTTCAACTTTGACAAACCCTTGCAACCCAAAGAAGATACAGTGGGAGTTCCTGAACATAAAGCCGACTTAAACGGCGGTAGCTCTGCTAATATTAGATATAAACTATCAAAAACATCTTTAGCTTCGAAGAGGTCAGCTAGTAACTTCTGGAAGGAACTTATCAGTAAGAAGAAGTCCAATGACAGTGAAGACGAAAGACCAGAGCAGCGGGATAACGCTATGACTGATGCACAAAGTGACTCAGATTCTTCAGTAGAAAAAATACCTTCTGATGGTTGTCCTAAGTGCTTACAAGCGGGCAAAACTTGCCTTCGTGAGTGTCCTAACGCAAAAAAAAGAAACAGTGAAAACTAATATTATAACTTCTGATTTGACTGTAATTTTAATGATAATAATAATAATATGACATCGTCTGAAGTAAATGTTCGTACTTTTATTGTTCACTAGCTTGGCTCCGCTCCTTATATTTCACCGGACAAACAAACCAACACACATTTTCGTATTTATAATAAGTCTAGGGATGTTAATCAGTGATAATGTAGCTTTCTAACGACAAAATAATTATTGAAATCAGATCAGTCCGGTAGTTTATTCGTTACAAGCAAAAATACAAATCTTTCCTCTTTATAATAATTTAGTTGGGATAGTATACATTAATAATGAACTTAATGTTTTAACCGGTTAAACCGAATGAAGGTTAAAAATTGTGATAAAGTTTTTATGAAATCAATTGCAAAGTATACACCCCCCCCCCCCCTCCCCCGCCCCCCTCCAAGAAAAAAAGTATTTTTTCAAATCGTTTCAGCCATATTTAAAAAATCGAGGAAGTTACATCAAAAAATTTACGATGAATTGAGAATCTTCAATTATTTTAAGTCTTTTAAATAAATAGTTTTTTTTTCTGATTTCTTTGATAAATTAATAATTTGTTTATTGTATTACATTAATAATTTATGTCACAGAAATACACTTTCAAAAGTCTCGGCTCCGACTAAGTCCCGGTGCAAAGGTGTCCTTACAATAGCGGCATTATCACGCTATATGGCTATGTATAGTATGATAAACCATTTAAGAGCATCAAAACTTTCTATTTTATCAGTCAATAAATTAGTAAAATGCCAAAATCAAACGCGCAGTTTTCTATTTGTCAAAACTGTTTAGTAGATCACAAATTTACCGATCATTTATCAATCGTACACAGAAGTAATGATGCAAATATTACAGTAAATCATAGTAAAAATGTTAAAAAGCTGTATAAACCACAAAAATGTGTGGTGTCTAATTCATACTCGTACTTAGTACCTAATTTATGTGACAAAATGCCCTTCGAGACTAAGTGCAAGAGTGAGTGACAGGTTTCAGTTCACGGATAAAGTTTTAACATCTTTTATTAATATTTGTATTATATAGGTTTATACATACATACATAACTCTAATATTATATATTAATAAAAAAATACGTGTGGCACTCGGGGACTGCCGCGGTAAAGCTATTGCATATGCATACGTCTAGTCGCACGCACACAAACACCGTGCCAAAGTCTGCCGAACTGAAACAACGTTAGACGAGTGTTAGGTTTATTTTCGTTACGGAATTTCTTGATTCGGTCACCGCCCTAAGCCCGCGATAAGAGCTATGCAATAGCTTAAAAGTTTACTATATTTGTAAGTTGACAACAGTACGTATCAATATTAATCTATTTAGGTGACTTAACTATCTTAACCACACTTTATATCAGATATCTACTCGTACCTGTTACCTACCAAAATAGTAAATTTGAACAAAACTTACCTCTCTTCTGTTTCCAGTTCTTCAAAATGTATTTAATGTTATTAACGACCGAGCTCAGTGCAACCTTCAACTGCCTGTTGTTTTAGCAATCATCACTCTTATACTATTCGTGAGTTACCACCCTCAAGTTGTTAAATCTGTCGGTAACCTAACGGTGTGTTCCAGCAGCCTTCCTTGAGAGCCAGTGTATTGAAGACTAGGCATGCTCCATCTAGCGCTACAGTATCGCTGACTCCCGTGCTCGTGCGAACTTGTGTTAATGCCTAACTGTTTAGTTTATTTGATTTAACATTAATACAAGTAAAATTAAAATTAATTAATTATATTTAAATTACTTGTATTAACATTTTACTTAATATTATATAATGTTTGTTAATAACGATGTAATTTATAACGTTGGCTGTAATTACATATATCATTGGTCGATCCCCGCAGTTTCACCCGCGGATCTCAAATGGTTTTAAAGCCAATAAACTCAGTAATAATGTTGCTTTCTAACGGCGAAAGAATTTGTAAAAAAGGTTTATTAGTTTTAGATTATTTTCGTTCTATACTATAATACAATTACAGACAGATTATGTAATTATGAAATTAATCTAAATGCATTTAGTAAATTGATCTAAATTAATTGATTAATTAAATATTAATTAACTAATGACACAACATCAGATATTAATCCACCACGTTATTTTCACAGACGTTTCCGTTTGGAGAAATCCGTAGTTCCAAAGCTCTTAAAAAGAACAATGACCATCTCAAAGTTGCAAAACATAATGTTTCTTATCTTTATAAGTAAGTATTCTTTTGAAGACTCGAAGATATACAAATTTCGCTATTTTAATTAATTTAAGCTTTATTCTCTGTAGATTAGATTAAAACTGTTACGGTCTCTTTCTTTTTTTCCATTCATTAATTGATATAATTTTTGTCTATGTTAATTTCAGTGCAGCTACAAAATTCGGACACGGAATTAAATTTTGCGTGTGCCTCCCTTATACAATTATAAAGAAAGTAAGTTGATACGTTAAAAAGCTAGTTTTACCTTGAAAATGTTGACGACTCTTTGATAGAAATTGTATGGCATATTGTGAGGTATATTATAAGATTCAGCAACCCGGCTCGTAGAATTTACCGTCCGCCCTTACTTATCAGTAATAAGATTGCTCCCTGATTTTTGCATTGCAAATGTGTTGCAGTTTTTCTTAACTAGGTTTTTTAATTATCTTAGGCATACAATCAAAAAGACAAAGCGGGTTCTTTGTAGTCTGCCTCGTCGGGGCATGGCTTTTTGGTCTTTGTGTAAAAACACCCTGATCCTAAGCTGCTCACATGACGTGATAATTATATTTTAACTGTTTTTAGATTGGAAGTGTGTTTACATTGCACAGAGATGATGATAAAAAAGGAATCAAGAAACTATTCAACCGAGAAAAATATCAGTCCAGCTGTAAGAAAAGAAGTAATAACATAATATCCAAATTAATTATGTGATAATCATGATTACTTCCAAGCAATTTGATTAAGAAATCATTTATGAGGAAATATTTTTTTTTCCAGAATTGTGGACATAAACTTGATTTAAAAAACAAAGTAAAGTGTAACTCTGTAGTTGTCCGACTGCATGTTTTCCTGAAGGACGAAGACCACAGTCAGAGTTAGTTTATACAACATTACCAAACTATAGGAATACTTACTACAGTAAATGAGTGCAAAAAGTAGTTTTGATCGTATCCATGTATATTATATACTATGTTTTATTTGTTTAGCATCACTTCCCAGACAAAATGCCAATGTATGTGTGTGTCAGTTAAGAGATACTTTTAGGTCTTAAAAATTACTTATTTATGAAGTAAAACATTTACTGGAGAATCACTCATGTTTATTTATTATGCACTACGTGTAGATAACCACATAGACTTCGTTTTTCTCATATGTGGTCAAAACTTTACTTACTATTTATCTTTCTCACCGTTCAAACTTTTCCTGAACTTTCAAAAATCTTACAAAAAATTACAAAACCAAAATCAGCTAAATTGGCCGAGCCGTTCTCAAGTTTTTGGCAAACGAACAGCACTTGATTATTATATATACAGAAATCTCTAGATTATTATAATTATAGACCGGTAGATATAATTTTTTCTTAATGTGTGGACTTAAATAAAAACTTATTTTTCCTATAATATCTGCCATAATAATAATGACAGAAGCGAAATCAATAGCAGATCTGTCAGAATTGAAACCTCTGTCAAATGAGCTAAATTTTTGTAAGAACTTACTGAGAAAACAATGCGAATCTTTAGAGAGCGAAAGTAACTACATTTCAGATGGTAACTAAATTTCAGTGATGTAACAAATGTATCTTTAAGATTTGTTGGTGGAGTGATAACAGAATGGAACGGAACAGATCTTTGGCCGCAGGTGAGCTGCCCATTTGTCATCATCATGAAATCACAGAATGCAAACAATCGATTTGTTCAGATAGGTCTCAACAAAAATCAAATGGATGTCATTTGATTTAATGGGAGAACTGGCACTAAGACAGTGCCAGTTGCCCCATGGGATAAGTGGGATAGAGCTGAAAAGACAGATGGACACAGAATCATCCAATTAGGCTGTTGATTATCCTGAAAGATTGGCGTTGTAACATTTGCTTAGAAATAATCAGAGATGTTGCATACCTTTGCATGTAGGTACAAAGAAAATTATTATTTTAGCAAACCCTTGCTTAACAACTTATGGAAAACAAAAAAAATATAAGAGATTACGCACACCTGCTATGGTTTGATCCAAACATAACCACCTATTTATCTTATCTTATTTACGGACCTTGTTTTCAATAGTATATTGTTATTGATATAATTATATCGTACTCTGTAATTGTAACACTGGAGACATAATATCATGAATATTGCAGACACGTCCTGCGAATATTCGTATGTGGGATTGACAAAATGCGCAATTTTCGTTATCGTGGCCACGTTTGTTCTGGTAAGATTCATAAAGTGTTACGGTAAGTGTATTATATCACTTAAGTATTTATTCTTCTGCAGAATATTTCTTTCACTACGTATATCAAAATTAACAAACGTTATCCTACTTTACTTATATTATCTTCTAACTATCTTTAACTACTCTTGCAAGTGATCGTATTTTAAAATTTTAAATTATTTGTTATTATTACTATTTCTCGGCATATATCAACTGCTTTAAAACATGTTTTATTTCCATCCAGTACCTCCCACTGGGAGATCCTTACAGTCCACAATCTTCGGACAGAAAGACTGGCTATGGAACAATTTGCTGCCTGTGTGACATCTACGATTTACTTGTAAGGTAAGTTATTTTAATCCAATTCATCATAAAGACAGTTATTTAGTATTGTATGTGTTGAGGCAGAGCAGTTAGCCTCGATTATATCAATTCACTAGGGGCTTGAAAATTCATCGTAAGTCATTGAAAATCGAAAACATTCTGAAATTTGTTATTTTATACCGCAATTTGCTGTGTCAGTTATATGCCATAATAACAGCCATGTCGCCTTTTTGCCATTGGGTTTGATAATCACCGATCGCACCTATTTTACTTTACTCTTGTAAAATTGTGTCAATAACGACGGAAAATCTCCATATAAATATCTCCTGGTAAAGTCTCCACCGCTTTACGTGGGTACATAATGTGACTTTAACGTGACCACGATGACTTATTACTTGATATTTGACTTAACTTGATTGATTCATAAAATGCAAAATTGATAAATTTGACGCTGGCAAATACACAAATCATATGGTGCCATAAACAAACGACAAACTTTACCGTTCACGTGACATTAGTGAAATTAAATGTTGACGTTGTTGTTCCCATTTTACAATAATAGAACTTTAGTTTGATATACATCGTTAGCGAACTAAAAATAGGGTTTATTTTGGCATCATGCCCTTACTATTATTTTACTGTTGACCAGTGTACAGAAGGTAGGCGATAACTGCGGCGAAACACTTTCATAATGTATGTACCAGAGACAAGCATTACTAATCGTAGTTCTCATACATAACGACCGGAATTGTATGAAAAATGTCGCAGTTACAAAACATGAAAGCGAGGGAAGTTTTTAGAAATATTATATTTAAATTAAATGATCTTCGTGTTAGTATCTCAGTTGTTGTTAAACGCCTGTAAAATATAACAAATCGTTTTAGATATCAATTTGTAACAAAAATGTACATCGAAATGATTTCTTTTAGTTTTGTTGAATGGATAATGTAATAATGAATTGCTGTTCGTTTGTCTCGCTAAAACTCGAAAACGGCTGGGCTAATTTAGCTGATTTTGGTATTGAAATGTTTGTGAAAGTTCAGGGAAAGTTGAAACTGTGAGGAACATACATAGTTGTTAGGCGGTACGAAGTTCGTCCTCGGCTAGTGTTTGATAACAATAGTTTACGTGAAATATGTGTGCAGTGCAGGTGCATGCACAAGTCTAAATAAAATATAGCCTCAAATCAAATAGTAAAAACATGGCCATTTATGCAATTTTATGAGATGTGATTTTAGAGTTCCAAATGAACAAAAATTATCTACCAAAATTTTAGGTATTTTTAGTGCATAGGAACTCTACAATCATTGATTTTTTTAGTCAGCTTACATTAGAACTGCGAGATCTCCCATCTTGTAGTTGTAATGTAATAAAGTTATGGTCAATATATTGAAGTGTTAAAGATAGAGATTGCATAGATATATCAATATCTCTATAGTTAGAGGCCGCGGAGGGAAATGATAAAATTATGGACATCATTCAGGATCCTTACGTGGAATTTGATTTAATTATTACGACTTCTTACCAAATTAAACTCGAAAAGAGTGGGCTTCGAAGATTCGATTTTGTATTTTTTTATTGCTTTACTTTTAGCTGAGGTTTTCTTTTCTCAGGACCTACATCAGAGCCGCAGAGATAATGAACTATCTAAGTAACACGATCAAAGATGCACTTTACGATGCTAAGATACAGGTGACAACCACTTTTGTCAAAGTCTTTACCTTTTAAAAATTCCGGTGTTTATCTGGTCTTACATAAATCAAATTCATTTTTTTTTTATTAATTGATAATAATGACAATGTGAAGCAGCCATGGCCACAAAACTGGGCGATATCGCCCGTATCTTGCCGAATAGACTTCCCTAACATTGTAAAAAATTTAAGATATTCTGCCGAAAAACAAATATATCTAAATCCAAGTCGAGACGCGATTTGTGATTCGTCAATAATAAGTACATATGTGCGGTAACATTCCCACTTCGCGTTTGGTTTAAGAATATTGTAGGATACTATATAGAAGTATTAATTATAAAATTATTAAGTTTATAATTTACTAAGTTCATATCGTTCTAAGTGGCGCTTAAACCAAATAGCTTTACATCCAACTCAGCTCAATCAAATATAGAGGTATATTTATACTTAAGTTTATATTTTTGACAGTTCTACGAAGTGCTGAAAAGATTCGATGGAAAAGATTTGTGTCGAAGAGCTTGCAGTGAACAATGGGTGAGAGTTTTCTTCTATGCAGGGTTCACTTTGATTGGTACACTAACACTCTTAAGTATTGTCCCACCTTTCTGTTACACCTTGTGTATAAGTGGATTGGATCGCCCTTGTTTCAAAATTGTACCAAGATGGTGTAGATTTTGTACCAGGGTTGTGCCAGAGGCCTTTTAGACCACAAGGTTATACACTAAAGTAACTGAGGCAATGCATTTTTACCCGCAGATCTCGAATGTCAAAAGGAGGGTAATGATTTTCAAATATATATTAGTATGTTTGTAAATCTTTATGTATGTGTGTAAATATGTGTATAATTTGTGTCTGCCTCTTTTGGACCATCTACACCTTGAACTGGCAGACCGATTCAGATGTATGTGATGTCATAGGATTCGTTTTTATAGAATTTCGCCATCATTTTCTTTCTCTTTTCAGATTTCTTATATCGTTAGGGGGGTACCAATTCAATTGAAATATATTTTTTGCTGTTATAAAATGGTTGTCTTTATGTTTATTGATTTTATCATGAAACAGCTTATTATTTCAAATTTTGACTGAAATCCTAAGCAAAAGTTTTACGTCATGATTAGAGATTGCATATTAACTGGCTTACTATGCATATTGAAACTTTTTTTATTTTTTATTCAGGAGGAAGACGTAAACGAGTTAGAGATGGGTGACCGGAAGCGGCAACTTCGACCTGTTTGTAGATGTATCAAGAAAAAATGCTGCAGAACTACTGTATGACGTTCACAAGCATATAAACATTAGGAATAAAATTGAACATATTCAAAAACTGTTGTTAAACTATATAAAAACGGATCGTTGTTAAAGTCTGTTTGTTTAAGTATAAAATAGTTGATTGATGTTTTGACCGTTAAAATAATTATATATTTCTGTATCAAAGACACGCTGTTTTTGATTTAATATGGACCTCATACAAATAGGAAGTATCAATTCGTTGGTATTTTTTTTATTATTGTATGTATGTAGGTAATTAATTTATTGTTTGATTATAAAGACGCCAAAACCGAATTGGAACATTCTTTCTTTGTTTGAAAGTGTATACTTTTATTATCATAGGTATTGTCATACGAGTACATACACAAGATAAACCTCCGATATTACGCAACCATTCTATATAAAAACAAGTATTTAAATAAAATGAAAACGAGGACATTTTTTTACGACGTTTGCTTTTTAGGGTTCCGTATCTAAATGGTAAAAACGGGATCCTATTACTAATACTTCGCTGTCCGTTTGTCCGTCTGTCATCAGGCTGTATCTCATGAACCGTGATGGCTGAAATTTTCACAGGTGATGTATTTCTATTAAACACCAAATACAAAAAAAATATACTAAAATAAATATTTAAGGGAGCTGCCATATAACAAACGTGATTTTTTGCTCTTAATTAATAACGGCAACAGGTATTGGTAACTTGAAATATTCACATTATATTAAGTTGTTAATTTACTTTATAAATAAATAATTAAATCAAAATAAAATAAATGTTTCGTGGGGGCTCTCTTACAATAAAAGTGATTTTTACCGTTTCTGCTCGACATCAATGACAACAGGTAGAAACTCGAACTACTGTTGTACTGAACTCTTAGTACGCGAGTCCGACTCGCATTTTGCCGATTATTTTTTCAATACTTATTATCAGGCACTCTATTATCTTTTGTGCAATTTCTCAAGTTCGCAATATTTTAGGTGTACCTAGTAATTACATAACGTGAACGATATTCTTGTAAATAAACGATTAGTGTAACAGTGGGTGTTGTTTTACACGAACATGTTTGTGCTCCCTTGCCAAATTTCAAACAGATTTGGGACGGCTTGAGACGACGCATGCATGCGTGTTATTATTATTGAATTTTGAAAACAATTTGTTTGAATATTACTCAGATGCATTGTTTAATTTAGATAATGTTTGTCACCGGGTTCCATTAAATTAAGTGTGGAGGGATGATACGAGTAGGTTCGCTAGCGGTGCAGCGGTGGGGCGCGTACACATCATACGAGTAGAACCTTTCGAACAATAAGCTAATAGTTATTTTGTACTATTGTAGGCATTCGAATTGTAAATATTTTTACTCTTCCTCGTAGAAGTAGTCTTCTTATTGCGTCACTTTTAGACACAGTAAAGTAAAGTAAGCTTTATTGTTCAACTGTGTCACGAGATCTTAAATTAACAAAGAGTAAGTATCAACAGCTGTGTCCATTGCGAACGTACAATGACTTCCGTGGTAGTGCGAACTTGTGGTCAAATGCCTAGCTGTGTAGGAATAACAAAAAAAACGCACATTCGCTCTTTTACATTACCGCATAAGAAAAGTTTTCATGTAAAATTTGATTTTTATTCGGCTGATAATAGTTTATAAAAATTTGACTTGAAAATTTGTATTTTGCATTCTTTGCAT
This sequence comes from Ligdia adustata, assembly GCA_947049295.1. Classification (NCBI taxonomy): domain Eukaryota; kingdom Metazoa; phylum Arthropoda; class Insecta; order Lepidoptera; family Geometridae; genus Ligdia; species Ligdia adustata. The sequence goes on from OX346221.1 coordinate 14,694,800, forward strand.
GAGTTTGAGTTATCGAAAATAAAAATTGTTACTTCTAACATTAATATGATATATTTATTTGTATAAATATAATTAAATAAATATATATTAAAATAATTTTTTTTTCTTTCAAATTGCAAGTGTGTTTAGAAATATCTTTTGACACTGTGTGCATTAATATAGTAACAGCCTCGGCTTCCTAATCGCACTTGTCTTCGACTAGATAATAAATATTCATATAAATATCCTCTCGGCTGTAATGAATAATTATGTTCAATCGTTTCATAATGTACTATCATGCGTGCTTTACAAGTTATTGAATGAACAATATAAATGCCGAGTATGGATGTGTTACCACCTAAGATGTAGTCAATTTTTTTAAAATTGTTTTGGCATGTGGATACAGAATCCCTAGTGCCAGATCTAGTGTGGTTAGAAGCGAGTTCAAAAAAATCCGACTGCTAAATCGTTAAACCTGTGTATCATCCTTAATTATTATTTTTTTATTTTCATGTACTTATCCAGTGTCACTCTTACGACGACTCTAAGACGAAGCTACTCGTACTAACACCACTCACATAAAAATACATTTAAGCTTTTTTAATTTAAGTGTTTAGGTAATTTTTTATATGTATGTATTAGTATATAAGTAGTAGGTATATTGTTATTTATTACTCATTTACAAAAAATAAATTTAAGCTTTTAAGAAAATTATACATTAACTTGAAAAATATAACCCACCTTCTTTCGCAGTCGGGTAAAAAGAAAAAATTAAATTAACCTATCAAATAGTGTAAAAAAAAATAATAATAGACTAATACAGAGGACGAGTAATACTTTTCTCAGCGGAGCTTAAACCGATTTCAAATCTCTATTTTAGCTGAAAGAAAGGTGGTCGCGGTAAGGTTGGCTCCTTGTGTATTTTATCAAAATTGCTCCAGTGGTTTGATTTACAAAACATAATGTGAAAAATTTCCACCAGCCTAATCGGGGTCGTTTGTACAAATTTTTGCTTTTGAACTTGTAGTTGCAATGGCTAGTCGGAAATAGAAAAGTGCAAAACGATTCGCCCCCGGGTGGGCTTGAACCACCAACCTTTCGGTTAACAGCCGAACGCGCTAACCAATTGCGCCACGGAGGCGACGTTTGTTACGTCGAAATTATTCTTATTTTTATATTGTGTCTCCAAGCAAGGCCTATTTTACAAGTATAAAATGATAGGTACCTAACCAAAAAAATGAAAAGTGAAAATAAATGCAAATTGTTTAATTCTCTACCAACTATAGAACAACGTCACATATATACGATTCTATTACGTAGTATTTAGATAATGCTATATTATGCAGATATAATATGAGTTAGGTATATCGTATACGAAGCCGAGAGAGGGTTAATATTAATATAGTCGCAAAATGACCTTCACTGTGGTAACAAAATGGAATTTAAAAAAAGGTCCAAATAATATATTAAGTGTATCAGTCATCAAGAAATGTATTGAAACAGCTGATTTTTGTGCGCCAAATCCGAGTTGGCACATGAAAGCTGTTAGTTCTGAAAAGTACTTACAGTGACCCCCTTTTGACTTAGTTCTAACCTAACTGATAACCCTGTAAAGTTACACAACTTACAAGATTCAGTTCAAGTCCATTGAAAATCCACCCACGAACGAAGCAATAATATAAAATAAATTTTTACGAGTTTTTTTATGGCATCCTATATTAGTTTCAGTCGGTATAAAGATTGTGTTGTTTGTGGCACATACTGAACTATTTATATACATAATACATAAATATATATTATATACGCGATGAAGAATGTATTTTTTTTTATAAAGTATGTTCTCGCGGTGATTTACGTGTCTTCGGTAAGTGTGGGGAAAAATTCCTATTATCGAAAAAACTATGTGTCAGATAATCAGAAGTTCTGAGATAAGAATTGATCTAAGTACCCATATTTTATTGTACAGTTTTTAGACTTTTTAAAGTGCAGATGGTAATGTTTAAACTTTTGAAACAGCAGCTATAATATGTGCTACAAACTTTGATTATGGTAAACTAGTTGGAGCCCGCGGTGTTACTTGCGAAGTTCTGACTATCTCACGAGTATGCTATATTTTTCCGAAATTTTCATTTAGCCTATATATCATTCCAACTTATAAGCTATTTTGGTGCTAAATTTTAATAAAATCCGTTCAGCAGTATTTGCGTGAAAGACTAACAGACATACATATATTAAATCTCGTTTATAATATTAGTAGGATTATACGTAAAACATCATATCTCATAGAAGGAAGCTCTTTTAAAATAATTAAAACATTTATAAACATAACATTGAAACATATTCGTATAATTTTGCTTATTACCTAGTCTCGTAGTAGAGCGTCTCGTAGCTGAGCGTCTCGTACCGTTGATCGACTTCCCTCTATTTATTAGTATTTTTTTAAATCACTAATACATCGTATATGAAATTATAATGAGAGATGTTCAATTCCAAGGTGTTCGGTCTAGAAATGCCTCACGACGAACTGGATAAGGTAATAGAAGATGAAATAACGGAGAAACTGAGTAAGGATCTGCTGCAGAGCATCGAGAAGAAGTTCCAGATTGACCTCGAGAAGTATTATACATTTTAATTTCTAAAAAAAACACGTTGGCGACAGTCATTTTGGTTTATAAACCAAACTTCTAAATAGATTTTGACTAATTTTATATGGAACCAATGGACCATTATGGACAAAAGAAATCCAAACGTCTCGGTGTCTCTGAAATCGGGAACATAGTTATACATATGATTAATTAAAAACCTTTTTTTTGAAATCAGCTAATGACTCGCACGGTTCGGCCTAAGCGTTTTAAATCAGTAAAAAAAGATAATGAAAGAATTAATATGACAATATCTCTGTAGATCCGTAGACATGGTGCTGGCGAAGATAAAAATGCTGCTGGAGAATGGAACCACTCACATACAGGATAAGATGATCGACTTACAGAGCCTGCTGGATGCAGTCAGGAGCGAAGGGAAGGAACAGGTAACGGAATAACTGTGCGATAGAACAGAGCAAAATTAAAGGTCACACTAATAATAAAATAAATAATTTATGCAAACGACTGAGGTGGTTTCATTCTCTATGTCAACACATCATTCCATATATTCCAATGAAATTACCACTGGAGTTTTATTTTTAGTGGTCTAAATTATGTTCATCTTGTAGTTGTCTGTTTTTTAATTTAACGCTTTATGTGTTTACAAAGAAAATAAATAAATCATCATGTTCATAAATAGTGTACCAGCCATCGTTCAGTTCATCAATCCAGTATCCAATAAACTTATATTCCAGGTTGACAAGTGTCTGAGAAAACATGCCAACGAGACTTCAGCTCTGGCTGAGAAGGCTCTGCATCAGATGGTGGTCTGCGGGTATGCGCTGATTGGTCATGACCCGGCGCAGGCAGTCACCAGGGTGCTGGCGCTGAAGAACATGATCCACGAAGGTGTTCAGCCGGTTAGTTGCCAACACTCTTTTTTGCTTTAGGAGAGAAAAGACGTACAAAAGCCGTTTCATTGTTGTCATCATAATGTGCACCCAGAATGGCTGACCGCTGTGGCCTGCTGGTTAGTATTCCCAGCTTCTAGGTTTGATTCACGGCATGGGGAGGGTGTTCACAAGATGCGTTTCAATATCTGGTTTAGGTTGTGGATGTGTTGTGCACGTGTTTATAAAAATTGCATGTCTTCTCCTATACAGGATCTATAAGTATGCCTAGCTATCTAAATAGTTTTATACTGTATGTTAAAAGTCGTACCTACTCAACAATTAATGCTATAAATATAATTATGAATGATTCAATTTGAGTATATGGTTTTGTCCCGACCCGTGGAAATTAGTTTAGTCGTTTTGTGATCCGGCGGTTATGTTATCGTAATGCAAAAGTAATTAAACATTTGGAATAAACAATTACACCTCTTTTAAAACAACCGAGACTATAATTTACAAAACTATTACTAAGTGGAGTTACCGTGCCGAGTATTTGATCGAGTTCTCAGAATAACTCGTCCTCAATGTATGATGCAACACCAACTCCGATACTTGTTTTCACATCGATAGTCCAGATTACTGAAACAATAAATCTTAGATTCTATAATAATCTTAGATTGTATGTGATGCTTTAACATTATTGATTACTTCGTCGAAATATCTTACGATATTCGCAAATTTAACGTCGGCCTTGCGTCCGACTGAAATACTTCAAAGCTTGCCCCAGATGGTTAAAAGTACATTAAAACTTGCAGTTATATAGCGAGAAGAAAGAAATTTACAGTTTGCTCAAAGTGTGCGGTCACGACCACGACAGCCTGAAGAAGGTCATCAAATGCGTCATTTCGAAGGTGAGCTTTTAGAATCGTGTCTAGTACATATTTATTCTCTGTTAATTTGTTTGCACCGTAGAGTGTAGGTTCTCAAAACACGAATAACTGCTAATGATTTTAGTCAACTAAAAGAAATTCATTACTGTTTTTTTTATTATATATTATATTTTCTCTACGCTACAGTAAATACTATACAAAAATAAACTTAAAAAAAAACATCTTATGTTCCACGTGCAAAAATAAGTAACATAAAATGATAGTGTAGATTTATGTTTACGTTCATCAGTGAAATTAAATAAAAATAAACAGCTATCGTTTTATATAAAGTATGATGATGACCTCCACACGACAAGACGCCAGCTATCACGATTAGGTAGTCATTAGCTTCTATAAACAAAATTAATACATATTGTAAACATTACAAATAAACTCACTCTTAAATCAGTGCGTAAGCGTTCGTGTCATATAAACGAATGTGTTCTTCAGATCGTTTCGAAAGATTGACAAATTCCGGAAACTATAATTTCAATAGGCACGCCATGAATTTGGGCCGAGATCAGTGAGTCATCATGAAAACGTATTTGAAAATTCCGGGGAACCAACAACCACCGCGTCCGGTGTGGAAATCCGCCCGAATGATATTATACCAAATAACTTGATTTTATAAATTATTAGCCTTTTGAAAGAAAAAGACAATAATTGTGATTATACTCTATTACTTTACATATTCATAAAATGTATCAGCTGTAGTTGGTTTTTTTTTATATTATAATTAATAACCTAACAGTGGTGTGAATTGCAAAATATAACACCAAATTTTACTTTTACTCATTTTCATTGAATAGAATAATTAAACCTTACTAAAGTATATGTAAAGTAGAAATGCACAAAATAGTTTTAAGAAAATTCTCCTTTTTTCAGTCAACAGTAATAAAATCAGTCATGATGGACATAACCAGTAGGCTGATAGAAGGTGTAGTGGACCTGACAAAACTAATGGCACACGGAGCGATGCACGAGGCTTGCCTCATAGAAGTGGTCAAAACAACTGAAGATGAAGCATTTGAAGTCATCGAGACAGTAAGAAGCTGCGTTAATGGAAACGATGCTCAAGTACAACTCGCTAAATATATAACTGATAATAATGCAACAATACTGGATACACCTAAACGTAACCCTAAAAGTGATACTACAAAAGCAAAAGATGAAGTTAAAGAAAACGATAAAGAAAAATCGGTGGAGATGAATAACAAAACAGAAGACAAAATTAGTAATATGAACTCATTGTTGAGAAGAATGCTTGCTGAAACTAAAGCTAAAGAAGAAAAGATGGACATGAGTCTAGATAAACTAAAAATAAAGTCGAAACTTGATGTCGATAATAATATTGGTGACGAAAAATAAATTTAATTTCTTTAGAACAAAAATAAAATTTGATTCTATTGCTTGTAAGGATAAGGGTAGTAAGTAGTAGTGGTGAGTAAGACAGCTCATATTCTCGCTTTACACCATAGCAGAGGTTGTTGATAAGAACCTTAATTTAATTTATTTGAAGTTCTTCTCAGAAACTTATCCTGACGTACTAACTTCTCGGTGGTCTAGATATTCCGACATCAAAGCTAGCCACTTATCTTATTATGAGAAAACAGACAAATTTATCACAATTTTCGTTTCATCCCACAAATCATTCAATGTCCATAGGAAGGTTGAGCTTATTACAAATGTGTAAAATAGTTTTTAGTTGCGAAACAGCAAGTGTAAACTACGAGGGTACTAGATTGTTTACTTTGCTCTTTTTGTTTATATAATAGTGAATATTCTGTGTACAGTGGGGATTGATCTGGGGAATTAATGTCGGGTAATAATACTAAGTTTCAGAAATAACAGAAATATAAATTACAATCTTGAAGTCTAAAGTAGTTTTACCGGATAAAATGAGAAAAAATGCCTTGAGCTAAAATGTCTTCGTCTATCTGTTCGGCTGTTTTCCTCTACAGTAATTTATCCCCGAGAGAGACTGCTTATTTGAAATGACAATACTACATTTGCTGTGAAACGTAATTAACCACGTTCACCGTAATTAGTAAATAAAGTCTTAGAATATTAAATGTTGTCCCTCGAAAGTGGATAAACATTATGCTATCTAACTGCCCATGCTGAGATCACGCTTTTCAACCGACTTAAGTAAAATTGTCTCGTTTGAATAGACTGATTGATTGTTTGAAGCTATTAATTTTGTTCTTGTTTAAATAATTGTTTTAGGTCTATAAATATATCGATCGAACCTAGTATCGGGCCAAGGACTAAAATATCCTCTATCGCAATTGGTTTCATACAAGAGCTATTTTAAACGGTAACAAAGCATATTTATTTATTTCTTTTATTGCTTGATAATTAAAAAAGTTAATTTTCACTCGTGTCGAGGTAATCGTTATGTATATATCAAAAGCCTGCTTACTATAATTGAAATAAAACAGGCATTTTGGTACATTTTACCGTTTTATTCTTCAACTAATGGATTGCTGATATTAGACAAATGTAACATTGAACAAGGTGAATGCCCTGTTTTACACCAAGTTTAATTATCTTTTTCTCATTTGGCATCGCGCCAGATTTTAATGGCTGTAGCAGATAAAACTTCAGTGGAAACGTAAAGGTTTTTGTGTTTATGTGAAAGACGGAAAATTAGGGTATTGGTCAGGAGATAGTTTAAATAGGGCAAACTTTTAAGTAGAAGTGTTAAAGCTTTTATTTATTTAAGATAATATCTAAATTCTTATAATGGAAGTGATAACAGATTGATTTCATACAAGGATGAAATAAGACTTCGATCACAATTGATTACAAGTTTAGGTTTCCTACGCGACCAAAACGGTTTTGAATGTTGCACCCTTTTACTTTTATATTAACTTAAGATTTGCAGTTCACATGTAGGATAAGTTACTAAAATATTCTATATATATATTCTGCAATGAACTGACAAGAAGTTTACCAAACATTCCGCTTTCCTAGTAAGACATTTTATGGCAACCCTCATTTTGTCAGCGTGGTGAGCTATGGCTTGAGGAAATGCATTACTAGCAGTGCGACTCATTTATTTAAGGTTTGACATACTATACACACACTCACTACCTTAATGTAGTATATACCTATATATTATTACATGATCAAGTTGTTAAATCTGTCGCCAAGCATCTAACAGTGTGTTCAAGCAGCCTTCCTTGAGAGGCAATGTATACCAGACTAGACATGCTCCATTTAGGGCTACAGTATTGCGGACTACCGTAGTCGTGCAGACTTGTGGTCAAATGCCTTGCTGTGCAGGGTAAAAAAAATACCGGCAAATAACTTGGACCTATGGACCTTGACTGAGTAGTGACTATTTCTGTTTCATTGGCGCGAGGCAAGTACTCGTCCAGAATTGACCGTGAATTCGTCAATTAGAAGTACATATACGCAAAGATACCCCCACCACGTTGTTTTTAGTTCAATATGATTGCCGAGCACTGTAGATGAATTGTATTTGTTAGAACATAAAAACAAAATTAAACCTCTACTTATTACTAGAAGGTAAATATTTTGTTCTTGTATTTTCCTCTATTTGCGATGACCCAATGCAACAAAATGTTTAGTAAACAAGTACTGCAATGTTTTTACAATAAACACGTTCTGGACAAGCGGATGTTCCTTGTAATAAATATGGAATTTCGAGGAAATACAGTTCAAAATAATATTACATTGGGGAAACTCACATTCGGTTCCTCCAATATATTATTTAAAAAAAGTTATATTTTGGTTAGATAATAATTATTAGCAGAAAAAGAAAACAAGAAATGGTAAAAAAATAACTAGAGAGCTGATTTTTGGCACTCACGTGTGATATGACGATTATAAAATTTTAAGATTATAAAAAACAGTTTCTTTATGAATATGCAGATTTCACTGCCGTTATCCTTAATTTTTAAATATAATAATGCTAATTGCATTATTATATTTAAAAATTTAGAATTTACAATTTAATAAAAGTATAACTTAAAATTATGTTGTCAAATGTTGTGTTAAGAACACGTTATTTAGGGCACGTGGAGAATTAAACTTTCCACTACTAAAGGTTATTATATTATATTTCAGAAAAAATAAAATACATATTGTTAGTAAAAACTTACAACTATTGAGTTTTTTTTATAACAGATCCATAACACTACCCTTATGTCGTATGTCGTCAATAATTCATTGAATCGTAGAACAAATTTACAGATGCATTTGATCGTGAATTACTCGATAAAGCGTACGAAGCGTTCGTCCATTGTTACTTTGGCTAACCCAAAAATAGCATTGTTCAGTTTTTCCACGGTTGTTTAGAGTGTTACCTCTCACAATGTAGCTCGTAGGTATACCTACAGAAGCTATTACTCACGTTTAAGAGAGATATAATAATCGGCATAAACGTCGATAACACGTCATCGCCAGCCTTGGCATGTATCGATGCCACAAATCGACTGGGATTTGTACACTATTCCCGAATCTTACTAACTAATGAAGGATGGTATAGATTTGTTAAAATGTACTACAAGGTTTTGAGACCAATATTCATCTGAACATGTAGCTGAAGCTATATGTTCAGATGAACAGTTTCCTACTTCTACTTAAATATTTTTTCTACTTCTTCCTACTTAAACCTTTACTACCATTCCTCTATTACTGCGCAGGCTACTCGTATCACTTTATAGAATGTACTGCGATTGTCCATTATGCACTAATACGATAGTCGTTATTTCTCAAGTAACAAATAGGTATTGGTATATTTACGACATTATAAACTGAACAGGTATACTCGTACAATTTTATCAACTTTAAATATATAATGTTATTCTATTTGTTTTAGTTACTTTCGTTTAATGTTTGGTTACTTTCTTCATTAGTATTATTTTGGTTGCACCAATCGTTTTTTTATAATATTAGTTCTCTCAATCCAAAGGTTGTTTGGAAGAAATTGCTTTGGGCAATACGGCCAATGTACTACCAATGTATAAAATTGTCTTGTTGTGTCTTTTCTTTATAAAATACTATTCAATCCCACCACTCTCTCTTACTTAAAAATAATTTTGTTGTTTTGGACTGCTTCCCACTTTGTTTCGTTTCTGCCATCACGTGAACTCTTTCTTTCATGCATCATTTACTGTGCAAGCTATCCTTCTATGGCACGCGCTGCCTTTGTCAGTCGGACAGGCTAAATCCATTTCTATATTCAAAAACTTGATGAACATCCATTATATTACCTTTCTATTAATTAATTGGAACATTTTCATTTGTATCGTTATTACGAATACCACGTATATATCTGTTATATGTGCTTAATATATAAATTTATTTATTTATTTCTGTTTTATTTAGTGGTACAGTATAGGTACCATCACTTTATTTTCATATTTTATTGGTACACCACCGACGTTACTGTTCGCACTAAGTCCGATCCATCCCAAGGTTCCCTGGAAGAAATCGCTTTAGGCGATAAGGCCGCCCAATGTTTTGTTTATAATATATATTGCTGTATTTTTATTTTTGGTGTACAATAAAGATATATTGCATCGTATATTATCAGTATTCACATGAATTTAAGAAATTAGCAATAGCGTGTTGTTTCGCATAATTTGTAAATGTTCCGTTTTCAGAAATGGGCTCTGAACATTCTAGTTTTGTTTACGCAAGAACGTTTTACAATGCATAATACGGAAGCTTCGGCCATCACTCGTGATTATGAGAGACGCTGACAGACAGACAGGCTATATCGGTCACTTGGCTGTCTTGCGTTCAGCTTACGAGTATCACTGAACATTAGTACTATTTGAGGCTCAAGTAAATTTCCGTGATTAATGACCTACAAAAGCTTAACAAACGAGAAAAATGAGTTCTCAAAATCGTCTGCTCATCCCTGATGGTTAAACAGAAAATGCCTAAAAAGATATCTCAAAACTAAGCTGGCAAGAAAATAAAAGTATAACTCCAGCGTTTTACTCTGTTACCTGAGAAAATCGTGTTAATAATCTCTGATTTAGTCTTTCATGCATGAAACTCGATCTAACTGATAAAACTAGGAATGGAAAAATTAAAAGCTAATATTTTTTTATGTAGTTTCACACATGCTATATTTTAAATCTTCTAATGTCAATCAACCAAACGTGCTTATTTTCAAAATATAAATTTATGACTATTATCATTAACAAGAGTCCACAGCTACGCAGTTACAGACACGGTTACCGCTAAAAGAAAAACGACAGGTTTGTTACTCATATATTTGTTTATGTATGGCTTTCTATTATTGGTAGTGGGTAGGTCGCAGTACGCGGACGTCCATGCACTGGCGGCCAATTATAAGCGGCTAACTTATTATCAGGTTTGTAGGCTACTATGGAGTGTCAATGTAGTTTTCACTACATTAAAATTAATGAAGTGTGGTAAACGAATTCATATAACATCAAAAACTGAAGAATCCGAGAACTAACCTGCATCAGTGAAGAAGGCAGAATGTCTGTTAGGGCTGGAAGGTACGGAGGCTGATGCTGAGGTGAGGAAGGCTCGCTTCACCTTCGTCCACTTAGAGGCTCTGGGCGGGCGGTGCAGGTGCTGCGGCGGCCGACCGCCCAGCTCCAGGGAGCGCTGCTTGCGGAGGATGGGGTGAGGTTCCGACTCTGTGGAATATATACCACTATTATAATGGACTGGTCGGTTAGCGCAGTTGGTAGCAACCCTGCCTTCTGCGCCGCTGGTCCCGGGTTCGATCCCCGGACAGGTTAAACATTTGTGTGCATGAACATGTCTGTTTGTCCTGTGTCTGGGTGTTTATTATATATATAAGTATGTATATCAGTCATCAGGTTACCATAGCACAGCTGGTTTTGCCTAGTTTGGGACCTGAAGACCTTTGTGTGGATGTTGTCACATATTATTATATTATAATTTGTCTCGATGGGTCAACGACATCAAAACTGTTTCGGTTTACAACTGGTTAAAATTACTTCAGGACCGGGATGACTGGTGAACCCAAAGAGAACTCTATTCATTAACACTGGTAATAAGAAGTTGATGATGATGATTATGCGGTTTGTAAGTACATATGCTGATATAAGAGCAAAGTAAATATTAATACGATGTATACTTGCAGTTTAACAAGCATCGGTTTTAACGCTAATAGCGATAATTTTTTAAACAATCATCATCAGTTATAAGATTTCCACTGCTGAACAAAGGCCTACCCCATAGAAAGCCATTCCGAATGACAAGCTACTAATTGCATCCACTGGTTACTTGAGACTTTTACTGTTTCTAACAATATCTAAATGTAAATATCTCGCTGCAGCCTACAGATAGGAAGTGCGTAGTAGTGGATAGTGGTGCGATATCGAGAAATAGAGAGTCACTATCGAATTTCACAGTTTGGTAGTTCGCACAATAAAAGTAGACTCTAAATCATATGAATCCGTAGAATCTCTGCTCCGATAGTAGAATGGTGATGTGGCAATTTAATTATGTGATTCTACTCGTACGGCGCACTCACCGAAATGTATTCGATAAAATATTGATAGAGTGATCTTTGTAGTTTTGCCCTTAAACATCATTATCTATGATTTATAGTGTTAGTGTACTATAGTCCTGAACTATTGATAGGTCAAAATATAAAGCAAACTATGCGTTGACAGTATGTAAGAATGATCTACAAGCTGGCTCCCAGCCAGTAGCTAGTGCTACTGCGAGGGCTGCTATAAACTAAATTACTCGTACCTGAAATTGACTGTGACACTGCTACCAGTATTGTAATCACTTTAAATGAGTTTTCAAATATTTGTATTTTACATTCTTTTGCACAATTTTAAACTGTTTCGGCTTTTTGTATATATATTCGATGTGATAATTTCCGATACATTAAGAGCTAGGTAATAGACGAAAAACTTTTTTAAATTGCAATTATGTGGACAATTGCTATGGAGTTTTCTTCGCTAAAAAAAACAATATTTTCTTTATCGATCACAGCACGCTTATCTAGACTTGTATTGTAAATTGTATTAGAGCTTAGACAAAGAAAATAAAAAAGTAGAACTTTCTCCTGCTCAACTAAAGTATTTTTGTAAAAAAAGTTAAGTTTTTCATTCATTTAGAGGAAAAAAAATCTCTTTAAGCTTACCCAACTCCTCAGAGGATGGTATGGTGAGAGTCAGCGCTGGTGGCGCGTCGCTGTCTCCTCCATCACTGAGAGACCTCCTCCTCAAGGGGACCACGTCGGGAGACACCTTGACTCCTCGGGTGGTCTTCTTCTTGACGGACTCTCGGTGAGTCTGGATGATATCCCTCATCTTACCCCAGGGGGTCTTGTGCAGCTTGTTTGGAGAAGGAGATGTTGAGCTGTCGTCCTAGATAACATGATGCTTATAAGTAAGTATTAGATCTGGTTTAAAGACGTTTATTTCTCAAAGAAATGAAAGAAAATAATATTAAAGTAAATCTAAGCTTCTTGTTTAACCATAAGTTAAGTTAGTTTTAATTTTTGGGTATTGCTTACTTTTAATTGTGTATAAAAGTAACTTATAGTTAAACAAATAATTAAGATGTACAAGAGAAGCGTTAAAAATTCTTTGGTTCGCTTTAAAGACTGTGCCTGTAAAGATAACCTTCATACATACAGCAAGAATACGGGAAGAAAGTTACTAACAAACTCGCGTATGAGAGTAGATAAACGCATTCAGAGTAGGTTCAAAAGTTCACGAAAGGTTGGTTTTTGTAGAACAAGCATTCTGCAAAGAAATCGGAACGTCATGACTATGACAACAATCCATACGTCGCGTATCCCACTGGTACTGGGTTTCGGTATCCTGCTTGACATTAGTATGACAAGCCTGGTGGATTATAGCCTCTCCGAGAGACTCGTGCTAAGCAGTGTAACGTTATTTGTAAATACAAAGTCATTTATATCACCTACATCATTTGTAAATAAAATACTACGACTGCGTGCAAGCGTTTCGATCTCAGAGCTTAGTATTTCAATGAAATGCCAATAGCATTTAGTTGAGAATAGAGTAGGTAGGTATTTGATATTGATTACCTGCGTAGGCGCGTGTAGGAATGTGTTGTCGTTTTCGTCGCACCGGACACTTTTGCGGTTTATGCCTGAAATTTTGTAATGTTTAGTTCCCTTATTTTTTCTGCTAGCTGGTAAGTCTTAAGTTATAGTGAGTATGACGAGTTTAAAAAGGTTGAACATTCGCAATAATATTTTGGTACTTGATTTTTTGAAGAGGTCTACTGCTGAACATAGGCATTCTCCTTATTGCCATTCCGAACGGCAAGCTGTCAATTGCATCCACTGGTTACTTGTGACTTTTACTATGTCGTCAGTCCATCTAGTGGGAGGCCTACCTACACTGCGTCTTCCGGGTTCGTGGTCGCCACTCAAGAACCATTATTTTCATTATTATTTGCTTAATATTTAAACGAATTGCGCAAAAAAATTGCTTAGAGAGAATATAACGCTTCTCGCATATAATATGTAATTTGTAGTAAAAACTCCAGCTATAAGTTTATCTAGAAATTATTGCTGTTAGTAGGTATATAATAGAGACCTGCATCGAGCCTCAACTCTTCACACGAGGAGTTGGGAGTCAAGGACAGCGCACTGCCCGGCGTCAGGCTCGCTGAGTCTCTGGGCTCAGGGTTGCCCAGGGTTGCCGTGGAGGGGGTTGAGCTGGTCAGCGCCAGGGTGGCTGATGATGGAGAGGATCCGGCGAGAGCTACAGCACCGTACATGGCACCTGCAGCCACTGCACCAGCGCTGGTTCCCATCGCAGGAGGCCATTGAGCTTTCTCCCATCTGATAGAAAACGCCTTAGAAATTAGTTTATTTTTACATTTGATGGGATAGTCGAGGATGAGGTAGCTGCGGGGAGTTCACAATATAGCGATAGTGGGACTTTAGTGTAGGATTTTTAACTCTACCACCAGTAAGAACGCTTATGGGTTTTTTTGTATTGGGGTATTAAGATAAGATTAGGGGATCATACATTCTACTATCCCCACGTAAATAGCTAGAATTGCTTAGGCGGCGCTTTAAGAATATCTCAGCTCGATGTTGTAGAGAGTATAGGAGCTCCCTTGAATTGTTTGAACTTTATACATATAAATACTACATATCTATCCAAAATAATAAGTCAATTTACTGAGTTTTTCGTTTGTTTACTCATTGTTACCAGCTAACCACATAAATAAGATAAGTATTGAGAAAAGTAAAGAGCTTTTACCCGACTTCCAATAAAGCAGGGTTATGTTTTTCGAGTGTATGTATGTGTGTATATTTCTTTGGCACGCCCTAGAGCCTAAACAGCTTGTCGTATTTTTATTTGAATGGTGTCAATAGATTCGTCTTCACCTGCAGATGGTCATAGACTATATAGTAGGTGTACCCGCGGTTTCACTAAAAACCACTTGTTTGAACGAGACACCGTAAGTAGTTTTAGAATGATTCGATTAATTAAAAGTTTAGTTAATTATGTAATTAAAAGTATAGCTGTGAATGTTTCATAAATTTACTAATGTAATAATTATTTATTATTTTTTTTATTTAAATTTATGTACGTTTTGCCCCACAGATAATATAGAGTAATCAAACGTCTGCTTAAAATTTACACATATTAAATGCGGAAATAGCTTTTAGACAAATATAAAGAGTTTTAGAAAAATCATTAATTTTTATAAAACTTAGACTTAAATCTTGTGAGAAACTATTATAAATTACGACAAGAAAAACGTTGCGGTCGTAAATAATAAAATAATTTTAGTTAAGGAATAATTGCTTTTTTATTTTTAAAATTAGAAAAATAATTATACACAGTAGGTACTTGAAATTTAAAATAATAGTGTTACAAAGTTTGCACTTTGTTTTGTTCATTGAACATCAGCTGGTGCTGGAATTCGCTTGAATCACTCTGTTTTGGAATATCCACACGATTTGGCAAAACAGACTGGAAATACTGGGATTGTTGGTAAAAATATAGGTCACGTGCGGTTTTAATCTGCCCGTTAATGTTCTCGACATTGAGGAATTTCTTTTGAGTTATGTTTCAAATTGTCAGTCAGATTATCAAGGTAATCAAGTGATATTTTTTAAAAAGTATGTAAAAAATTAGAACCTAGTATTATACATCGTTTACTACAAAGTATCTAGAGCCCTGCACTCGGTGACAAAGATTTAATTCCTTCTCAAATTTATTTTTGTTTCTTCATATGTAAAGTAAGAATATATTTTTTTATTCGCTCTGTTTGATATAAATCTTTGCATTGTCTACGAAAATTACGAAATGAAAATACGCTTTTATTAGGTAAAATATAGGTTTACGTTTTATTGTAGAATTTTAAATACTTCATTATATCTAAAAAAATACGTACAAATTATTTTACTAAGTAAAATTTTTAACTAGAAATTAAGTACTAACCTAAATGCAGCCTTCACTCTTCGCCACTTCGAAACTTTAGACTTGTCAACTTGTGACTCCTTCAGGAACACGCCCTCCGATCTCCTCCGCAGCGGCGTCCCCGGCGCCTGGTCGCTCTCGTCCCCCCCGGCCGACCGCGACCGCTGTTTCCTCAGCAACGACCCCCCAAACCTAGCGTGATGCTTCCACTTGGACCCTGACCGCTTCATAGACCTCCCGCTCATCATGGAGTCGAACAACATCTGCCCGTAACCATCCTCCAACATCGCATCTAACGCTTCGTTAATCTCTTCCATCTCCTTCTTCTCACTCTTCAGCGCCTCATTCTCGCTCTCTATTTTCTTATACGCTCCGTGAAGCCTCTTCAAATGAGTGACGTCTTTGATCTTCCGAAGAAGACGAGTGTTGTACTCCTTCAGAGTGACGAACTGATCTAACAGGTCGAGTATTTTTTCTAGTTGATCCAACGCTTCGAAAGTTTCTTTAGTGCGTTGAGCGGCTTCTCTACCGTACACCGAGGGACCATCGTTGCGATCCTTCAGACGTTGGATCATGGAGTCGCAGATGGTTTGAGGGTCAGGGACCTCGCCGTCGTTCCAGTCTTCCGGAGTGGGGCCGGCCGTGCACGGGGATGAACCCTCGGGATCGGAAGGCGTTTGAGGAGCTTTCACCGACAGAGACGCTGGCGGTTCCCCTCTCCTTCTCTTGTGCAAGGAGGTACCGCTCGGCGGGAGCTCGGATGGATCTTTTTGTTCATTGGTGTGTTGTCCGTCCGTGAAGTCACCGCCGGCGTTGGGTGACGTCATGGTTCCCTCGAACTCGCAGACTGTCTCCGCTATATTTTAATGAAAATAAACACACGTGCTGTCGTCGCGACGCGACCAATTTTCACGGAATGCATTTGAATACTTAGGTACGAATGAATAAATTTCCTGGAATAATTTACAAGAAGTATAAAATTTTATTTTTAGGGTATAAGCACTATCACATTTCACTTTCACCGCACGCACATCGTTTCTGTTTCCCTCACATAACTTCAGGCGACTATTTTCATGATTTTAACACATCGTATTAATACTGAAGAAAAATGAAACTTTCACTATATCTTGTATTGATTCACATCAACTTATTTCCAACCGCCGGAATTTATTTATGGGAAATAGATCGTATTTGTGTAATACTTTTGAAAAAGATGAAATTGTAATCTGCCCTATCGCATGTCAGCTGGGCGGGCGGCGGGCGCGCACTGGCGGCGCGGGCGGCGCCGAGCTCGGCCGGAAACACACGAACACTTCCGAACACGTATTTTTAACTTCCACATTATTATCGTAGAATCTCACTAAACAAGTCCTTAATACATTGCAATAGAGTTAAATTTCCAGCAAATTAGATTGTGTTTCAGAATACTTTCGATATGTTAAGACATAGCTTCGGAACTGCGATCCCATTAACCCATTTTCGAAAACTGGAGTTAAAGTTTTTGTGTTACGCGTCATTCATGATTTTGTAGCTGTCGCATATTCCGTTTACTTTATATTTTTTTCCTCATATGTAGATGGGAATTAAATACCACTTGCTTCAACGCTGAAGAGAAACATAGACGTTATGGGCTCATACGACTATAAAATATAAAATAATAGAAAATTGAAGACTAGCACATAAGCTTTTACACTGTTGCTTTAATATTTTACATTTTAAGGTTTTTATTGACTAAGTATACGGACTACGCTTATTTTAACTACCATCTGAGACCAGGTAATCCTGATGTCAGTTACCATGACCGAATCAAGTGATCGTAAGCCGATGGACGAGCTATAGTAGCTTGAGGAAGCTACGAGTACTTGGTACGAAGGCTGTAATATTCAGTTTTTCTTCATCTTCACCGTCTGCGAATTATTATCATTAATTACAACGGGACAAAACGTCTTTCTTGTGTGTTGGTGAGTGTAATGAGAGAATAATTAGTTTAATCCGAGCGGAATTTAGTTTTGTAATAAAATTAATATTATTTAGTATTGATATATTTATTATGTACATTAAATATCTTTATTGATTTCTGTTTTTTTTTTTAAATTTTAACTTTAAGATGCATTCGTTTGGAATTATAAATAGTAACAAATTTCAAGATAAACTGTAAGTAAAAGAAATAATATACGACCAAGTCAATTAAAAAAAATCAAACCGACTTCGATTTGATATTCGGATCATACTTTGCAATACAGAATTTCATCCATGTATGTATATAGTAAACAACAATTAAAACTAGTTGTTATTTAATGGAAAATACTGGATCTGGATATATACCGGTGGACCAATCGGGAAATATACCGTTTTGAACAAAAAATATTTATCAAATCGGTTCAGCAATCATCATATTGTGAACCTACACTTTTCTGATGTAAGTTAACTGTACTAAACTTAAGTATGATAAGTTCACAACCTTTTTGTTCAACACAGTAACTGAACTTCACATCACGCTGTCACGTTTTAAAGTAATCTTTGAAAACAGAACTTACCTACTTTTCTTTTTTCCGTGCGCTGTCAAAATTTGTCTTTATTTTATTTTGTGTCGCGACTTGTGTAAATTTTTTGGTCATGTTATTTTAATCTTATTCGTTTCTTTATGTTGATAAAATTGCAGTTCAAACGTCCATTTTCTGGACGTAATCATGGATAATACAGATGAGGGAAAAGTTAAGAAAAAGCTGTCCGAGGATGTCGTGGCGATGATCAAGAGACGCAGTAACCACGAGCCGTTGTACGTCGCTCGGCTGAGAACATATGCTGATTTTCAGCATAAGTGAGTACTCATGTTTTCCTACATCAGCCTTATTTGCTTATGATAATTCTTAATACCTTACTAACGACCTTCCAATACTGCTCCTGACAAAAGAAAATAAATACTTTAGTCACATAAAACACATTCTAAAGTAAGTAGTTTACGAAATAAACAAGTGTTTTGAAAGAAGGTTTCGGTTCTTGTTCAGTGTACATTTACGAGTGAAATCGCGGAATGCAACCAGTATAACAGATAAAGAAAAATTTGACATGTCGCACATCAAAATCGCTCTACCGATTTATGATGTAGAACCGCCACTAAGAAGTGACATACATACAATATAAATGTGTAATACAAATATATCCTCGCAAAACTTACCCGTTTTTGAGCAGTCGGTCAAAACTAACCACTTAACGGTCAAATGGTCAAAATCGTTATCAATTATGTTATTGGGCCCGGTCAGGTCGAACGTACTCGTAGTTAAAGCCTGGATTGGCATTTGTTGCCATGGATTAGAGGACACGTTATCTAGAATAGTAGAATAGAATACATTTTTAGTTTTTATTTTATTTATTTTTATGCAGGCTGTTAGTTTCACGTGACAAAGGGTGTCCTAGGTTTTGGGGTGGCCAACGAACTGAACGAGCCGCTTGTGCGAAGATAATTTTGTGAGCTAGAATATTGAGCTGATAAACGTCAATCCATCTATTGTGGATCAGAACAGAACGTGTTTATCTCCTCTCTAGTTCATCCTCATACCGATTGCTGAACAGTTAAGTTTATATTCCAGACGGCGGCGCGCTCATGCCGCTCGTGAACGTAATGAGAGAAGAGCCTCCAGTAAAGGACGTAAGGGTGAGACTGACAGCAAGAACAAGGCGCCAGAAGCTACGTGAGTTTTTTAGCAATCTTCCCAATTAAGTTTCTTTGTTTATCTTATCTAATTTTCTGTAACCTTATCATCTAATTATCTCCAACTGTCTAATTAAAGCTTCTGCTTATTAACTACAATCTGGGTTTGTTCCAATTATAGTTCTACAGAGAAACGAGGTGATTTCACGATTTATTAGCACTTTTTTATGTTTTAGGGATAGACAGGGTAATGATGAGGACCGCATGAGCAGAAAGTAAGTTTTTGCTGTTAGTTATTTTCTAATATTGTATTGACAAAACTTACATTTAGTTAGCTTATGCCGTGTAAGTTACTTAAAGTCTATGTAACGCCTCTGAGAGTATAAATAATTTATATATAATAATCAATCACCACTTTCTTTTAACCGTGAAGGTAAGGGTTGTCAGAAGCACGATTTTTATATTCGTTTGTCAAAAAAAATAATTGTATTTGCGGCACAGCACGAAAAAATCGCGAGAAAATTCATTAGAGAAGGTAAAAATAGCTTATGAAAATAAGTCCCGAAGCTGCAACTTGTTCAGCGTAGTCAAATCCTTATCATAAGGAGACCCGTGCTCAGTAGGTAGACGCTATGGGTTTATAATAATAGTTATGTAATGTGTTATCAGGCGAGGTGACGTGGAAAAGCAAGGTGGTCGGTCTCGCTCCGTGTCGCGTACAGGGTCGCCGGTCCCCTCGGACGCGTGCTGTCGACGTCGGCGTCGCAAGTGTCGACGACGACGATCGGTCAGTATCAGACTAAGTATTATAGTAGGTTATTGGTTATGTTTGTAATAAGCAGGAAGGCGGTACATTACACAGATAACAAAATTGATAATAATATGGGACAACATCCACTCAAAGGTCTTCAGCACCCACATTCACAATGAGTTTCCGCTCAGATTCGAAAACTTTGCAACACGAATTACGCGAAGCTTGTTACGTAATCTAAAATATCAAATAGCGATTATTAGTTTTAGTTTAGATCTAGAATCAATTATCCAACTAATAATTTAGGATTTTCTAATAAGTTTTGCGTAATTCGTGTTGCAAAGTTTTCGAATTCGAGCGGAAACTCATTGTGAATCTGGGTGCAGGTCCTAAACCAGACAAAGCCTATGTCATGGTAACCTGATCACTGATATACATACTTATATACATAAATACATACTTACATGTATAATAAACACCTAATTAATCTCAATACATCCATTTTCCAGATTCAATTTGGATCTAGTGAGAATTTTATTTTCTTAATAGTTCCACTTTTAATAGTGTGAATGTACGGATAAGTATTTTTCTCGCTTGATCCGTTAACCAGATCTAGATTTAAAATATATATCTACTGAGGTTTTCTTTTATTAGACCATCCTCAACTGAGTAGGTACTGTGACAAGCCTCACTAGATATACATCGTAGATCTGGACATTGGATTTACTAAGATTAATCCACCTACACACCTGTAGTGGTCAGTGGTCTAAAGTTATTGCAATCGAACTTTTTAGAAGTGTCTTCTAACCTCTTGTTTTCAAATCTTTACGTCGTTACGGATTTAATGTACTTACATGTTATATATTCATGTCTTTATGTTTATTTGTTATAATTCCAGCGGGGTCGTCGTCGACGTCGTCGCTGTTCTGTGAGTAATCATATTTAGTTACTACTAGCTGACACCCGCGGCGCTGCTCGCGAGATATTAATAAATAGGTATAGCGTAGTTTCGAACCTTCATAAGCGCGCTTTTACATCTTAAAATAAATATAGGTAACCTCCAAATATCTCTAGGTTCAATATTTGAGGTTTTGAGTTTACATGACATGTGACATATGAGTCAGTCAGTCAGTCAGTCAGACGTCAGTCAGGACTTCTATACACATCTACACTAATGTTTTAAAGAAGAACGATTTCTTTGTTTGAATGGAATGGTTTCGAAACTACTGAACGGATTTCGAAAATTCTGTCGTTGTTAGAAAGCGAACATAAGCTGTAAATAAATTAGGGATCCGCGGGTAACACTGCGGAGCCCAGCTCCTATACTTAGATAAAGCGGCGCAGTTTAATAATTAATTATTAGTGAGTTTAATCATAACGTAAGTAAATTGATACCTACTTCATTTTTATTGTTACAAAACGCCTTATTGATTGCTAAGTGCAGCGCACTTTTATACAACTTGCTATTGAATTGAAGTGGCTTTTATTTTGAATTAATGCTCGGCGGAATACAATCCCCCGATGTTTGAATGTTTGACCCGTCCGGGGGTTCGATCCCCGGATTATATATAAGTATGTATTTCTGAGTATGTACATCAGTCATCAGCTTTGCCTAGTTTGGGTCTTGAAGACCTTTGTGTGAATGTTGTCCCATATTTTATTATTATTATTAATTATGCCTCCTTATCCATCTCCTACGTATATCTATAATATGAATGTACAAAATAGTAAGTACCTACTGACTGAATTACTGATTGATAGGTCAAAATCAACGCAGAGGCTGCACTGCGCTAGATACATGTAGGTAATTTGGAGGGTATATTTATTTTAGATGTGTATTTTTGGAACGTTAGTCTCTGAAGAGGTAAAAAATATCCGTATTCAAAGTGAAACATCTTAATATTCCATGACATGCCGCGAACAACGCCGCGGCTCTCAGCCACTAATACCGAATATAATATCTCGGCAGGTGGCGCTACTCTACTTACTATCTTTTCGGTCTGTTTCTATTTAAAATGAAATAAATATTATATCAATTACCTACTTACTTAATAATAACTTATAATGAAATAAATATTATATCAATTACCTACTTACTTAATAATAACTTATAATGAAATAAATATTATATCAATTACCTACTTACTTAATAATAACTTATAATGAAATAAATATTATATCAATTACCTACTTACTTAATAATAACTTATAATGAAATAAATATTATATCAATTACCTACTTACATTTAGATGATAGTGAATTTCACCATTCAAAGCAAAGGCATATACTTCCTTTTCAGAGCGCGACACAATTTGTTGAATATACCTATACTGTTTAAAATATCGAGACATTAAATTAGATGATCGGCCTGTGGAAGTTCAGGAAAATAGACCGGACAAACTTTACTTTTAGTTATTGACATATTGCTAATGACTGAGAAAACTAATATATTTTCGGAGCCCTCAGGGTGACAACGACAACTTGCAAATATGTCAATTTCCTAGAACGTGCATTCAAACTCGTTAATTTAAAAATGACAAATTCCAAATAACTAAATCGTAAAATGACAATTTCGTGATATGACAAATTCCGAAAATTACACAAATATCTAATCTGTTCCCTCAAGGTGACAAACCGGTTTTTGACGTGACAACGTCTTATAATTCGATGGAGCCGGCTGAACGCACGAAAAAACATGACTCATGCGGCGTTACCTCGCTCTGAGGCGTTCTATTTAAGGCTTGAAGAATAGAATAGAATATGGTTTATTGTGACATAAAACACAGCAATTTTTGATAAAAAAAAGAAAATACAAAAGGCAAGCGACAAGTGCAAGCGAGAGCGCGGATAGAGCGACAAAGAGGCACAATCGGCCTCTTTCCGTTAAGTATGAATTGCAGTAAAAAGTGAATGTAGTGCCAGTTGTTTATAGCAACGATAATTGCGGCGATAAAGGTAATGATTCTTTCGATACAAAATGTCTATCAAACAAATAAAATTAAAATTTTCTTTTGAATAATGAATCCATTCCATCAGTATTTTCTTACGACGTTGTCACGTTCAACTATCGTCAATAAACTGACTTTACAGACAACCGATTTTTTTGTATATATTTTTTATTTATATTTTTTCATTTTTATTAAGTAGTACAAAGTAGTGGTACAAAGGACAAAAATGAATGAAAGTACAGCCAGCGGCAAAAGTCCCTTGAAAAGGGCCAAAAATACGCGTTGTGGTTTTAGGGAGATCTTAATTTTAGCGGTTGTCAATTTTGGTAGTTGACGATTTAGGATGTAGTCGTTTTCGAAAGTTGACACTCCAGAAAGTTGTCTTTTTAGAAAGTTGTCGTTTTCTTAAGTTATCGTTTTTAAAAGTTGTCGTTTTCGGAAGTTGTCGTTTTCGGAAGTTGTCGTTGTCACCCTGAGGGCTTCGGAGTGCACTAGACTTCTTTAGGATAGGAAGTAGGCTTGATACGGGCTCTTTTAGTTGATAAAATGGATTATTCCAACTAGTAAAACTCTGACACTGTGTGACTGGATGGGAAAAAAAACCCAACCTATTACACCCGTTAGTCGTTTAAAATACGGTTGTTATTTCCAACAAGGTAACACATTCAACTGTTACTCGATGGGAAAACTTTATATAAAAAAAACCTAGCTGTTAGGAGTGACAATCGTTGGTAGAACTTTTTTCATGAAATAAGGAAACGGGGAGATAGAACTAGTTTCTATTTAGTTATAGAATATAAACAACTATTAACAAAAATTTACCGTTTGTACGTAATCAGTCTTTACAAAGATGATATTAAGACGGTTTAACACACTAGACATTTCTGGATACCAGACCATTCACTGCCTGAACGAGTTAAAAAATATACTCGGCCTTACTTTTACAAATTATGGACGGAAATAAATGATATTTGATACAGTTATGATTTGAGTTTGGATTATAAGTTAGACCGCAAAAAATTAAAATTA
The DNA here is from genome assembly GCA_947049295.1 of Ligdia adustata. NCBI lineage: Eukaryota > Metazoa > Arthropoda > Insecta > Lepidoptera > Geometridae > Ligdia > Ligdia adustata. Next base: position 14,718,984 of record OX346221.1, read on the forward strand.
TTCAAATTTTTAGGGTGGCTCCCATACACGTGAAGTGGGATTGAAAAAGAAATTCCGACCATTTCATGTGAGATTTAAAATCGAGGTGAGCTTTCATAAAGATATTTCATGTGAGATTTAAAATCGAGGTGAGGTTTCATAAAGATATTTTTTTTCATTCTGTGTACTAGTTTGAAATTACATCAATATAGAATCCTAACTATTATTATAAATGCGAAAGTAACTCTGTCTGTCTGTCTGTTTCGCTTTCACGCCAAAACCACTAAACCGATCTGGATGAAATTTGGTGCACAGGTAGATTGGACCCCGGGATAGGACATAGGATACTTTTTTAACCGACTTCAAAAAAGTAGTTCCCCCATTATCTCGACAATCCAATGGGGAACTACGCGGGTGAAACCGCGAGGCACAGCTAGTAGTATATAGTATGATAATACTCAAAATTTCAAAAACTTACACATTTCAATGTGGCAGGCATATTATTAAGTTAATTTATAAACAGAATGTCGTCAGTGTAGCCTAAAACAAAATTAAGTACCTACACGGTATAACTCAAAAACTACTGGATCGATATTTATAATGATTAATTACATTAAAAAAATATTTAAACATTAAAAAAATATTTCTACGAAGTGAATATCTTTCTTTATAAAGTCTATTTTAATAAGCTTGGTTACAATGTTACATAACCCTACATGCGTGTCTCGACACGCACTTGACTAAATTAGTACAATACTAGAATATACAAACATATTTCCATTTTACATTGCCTGGAGTATGTTAAAATATATGATGAACCTTATAGATACGTATACACTAGGATGAATGTATTTTATAACTAAAAGAAATTAATTGATTTTCTGAACTCTGACTCCTGAATGTAAGACGCGTTGGTTATTATACAAAAAGTTGTTCTAACGAATGTTTAAAACGTTACTGGTTGGGATTTTGTTCAAAAAATAAGGTTTTCCATCGACTGACTCACATTGAGTAGAGGTGAATTAATCGTTGGAAATAACATTCAAACTATTCTCAACGAGTAACAGGTGTGACTGGTTGTTTTTTAAATATTTTTTTTCTATCGAGTCTGTGTAACAATTGAGGTTGTTACTCATTGGAAATAAATCGAGAAAATACCTATTTAGAAGAGAGCTATAAAGATAGCTGTAGGCAGCATGTACTCGTACAGGGGCTGCAATACTGGTTGTTTGTTTTTATATGCAATGCAAGTAGTTGCAGCTGTATTGAATTGCACTTTATGAAAATACACATGATAAGCGATTGTTTAGCCGCTGCACATGACCGCTTGTAGAAATAAATATAACAATGTTGAACCTTCATAAGTATTTGGGATAATTCCCATCGAGTAACACCCCCAACATACTGCTACAAGTTGGGAAAACTTCAGTGTTACTTTTTTTGGTTGGTTATTTTAGTTTTCCCAATGAGTAACGGTGTGACAATTGGGAGTGTTACTCGTTGGGAAGTACCCTGTATTTGGCATGGTGTGCGTGTAGGTATTTATAAAAGTTTATTTCCAGCGTCGACGTCGCCCTCGCCGTCGCCGTTGCAGCCGCCGACGCCGTCGTCGTCGTCGCAGCTGCAGCCGCCGCCGCCGACGTCGGCGCAGCTGCCGTAGACGCCGTCGCTGACCAACTCGAGGACGTAATGACAGAAGGACCGAATCAGACAGATCCGGATTCCTTTTCAACGGGAGTGTGCGTGTGCTACAGCTATTCTGAAGTGCGATCTTATAATGCAACATGAATTCTGATTTTTTTTTCCAAAAACCTGTACTTTGACTTTGCCCCAATTCGGCCACGCACACTAACTAAACAAAACTTCCTAAAATTATATCCATACTTTAAAAATACAGGAGACTATTAGAACTGTCAAATTAGGTTAGTGTAGTAAATTTCGCTTGCCCGGTTTAGCGTCATTGTTACTCAAAACTCAAAAGAGAAGCAATTGTAGTTTAGTATCGCAGACTTAATGAATATTTCAGAATTAATGATGCAATAATTATATTTCATTACGACCGGCAACTCTTCAGAATGGTTTATCATACAGCCGTTCAAAATTATTCCAAACCACCAGCTTATATATTCCATATTCTAGTGCAGTTCTATTCGTTGTTAAATGAACGTGTGAGTCGGTTCTGTCATTTTATACGTGTCGTACTTTTGTAAAAGATTTTTGTATTTGTAATAAAAGTAACGTTTTTGTTTTGAGAATTTTATTATTGTCTTTATTTCAGGCAGTCAAATTTTAGTGTAGATGAGCCACTATAGCTTAAGACCGTCTTGTCGGTATTTCGCGTCAATGGACGGTGAAGCGATAACCGGAACGATTCCGGTACAAAAAATATATTAAAAAAATATCACTGTTTCGACTCTTACCAACTAGTCCGATCTAAATATAAGAAACAGCGGTAGGTCTCATTTGTTTTGTGGAACATGACATAGTAGAAAACCATTTGAGAAAATTGTCCCATTTTTTTTATCCAACACAGCTAGTATTTGACATTTGACCACAAGTCTGCACGACCACGAAAGTAGCCCTAGATGGATCATGCCTAGTCTGGAATACTCTAGCTCTCAAGGAACGCTCCCGGAACACAGCTTTAGGTGCTTGGCGTTAGATTTAACAACTTGAGGGTGGTAGCTAACCATGAGGCGAGCGATATTTGTACTATAGAGTAGTTAGTAACATTTTGTCACAAATTGTTCCATAGAACAAACAGTATAGTTGATGGTGAACTGCACCTGGTGTTAACGTCAGTGATTAATGTCATCCACGTCTTATATAGATATCTCATCATGGAACAATTTGGAAAAAGCGATTCCAGTTTAGTTCTGTGCATTCACAGACAAATAAAAACAGTAACAAAAGCTAGTATGTAGTTCTATAGTATCAATAAGAACAATATTTTCCCAAATTCTTCTTTACGTCATGTTCCATAGAAGAAGTGGGACCTATCGACTAAGAGCACTATACATTCAGACAGAAGTCACCTTCCTAAAGCTTCGTAGGTACCTACATTAAGTCACACTCCGTACAAAAATATACGCTAACACAATCACACGTGTCTCGAAGTATTGATCCTCATATCCTGACGAGGATCTCGTCCAAGGGCTTCCTCTGCAGATGAGGCACGGTGGCCTCCGGGTGAGGTCTGCCCACCGGGAGCAGTAGTTCCAGGCGCTCGTTCCCCGGACGAGACAACAGGTCGCGCAGCCGCGCGTGGCAGTTGAGAGGGGTGGACGTCAGGGCCACCAGCCCACAGTACTGAAAAAACATTTGCAAATGAGTATGACTTTAATTAGTAGTCATTTGGAGTCGAGACTTTAGTGCCGTGGGGACCGGGAAGCTCATCGTATTTTCCAAAACTTATCGGAGCGTTTGATCGATTCGACGCGTGACCAGAAAACCCAACATCACAAACTGCGATTTAAAGCTTATTATTTATCTATGTTTTTTTTGCTTTCATATCGTAGATTCATACTCCAATACTTAATACAATACTTAATAGTCGTTCCATACCAAATCATCGCGTTTAGCGAGTAATGTAGAGTATGACTGACCTAAAAGTATATAGGTTCTATTTAGTACCTACTGAACCTTAAAAATAAATTAACTCTCAGAAGTTTTTTAAACAGGATTACCTGAATAGCTGCCAGCAATATCCCAGCTGCAATCGCAGTACTGATCTCGCTGTAGTAATGCATCCTCTTCTTCCCATCTTCTCTCCAAGAGTACGTCTGTCGGAACACCAGAAACAGAGCTGGCGCTTCTGACAAATATGGCTTCACAGGCCTCGTAGCAAAGGGCTTCAGGTCGGTCACCCATTGGCGGGACATTCTTTGGTTATAGTTGAGCTCTTCTTCCTCTTCAACTATTACTCTGATGGCTTCTTTGGTAGCCTTGTCCTGGACCACGATGAAGGTCCAAGGCTCCGTATGGGCTCCAGATGGAGCTGTTCCTGGAAACCAGAGGTTTAAATGGACTGAGTTAAGAAGGAAGAAGGTTTGTGCTTTGTAGTGTGGAAGTAATGAAATCATTTACCTAACTTATGACCCTAACATACTTCTGAACCTTTCGTTCGCATAAAATTAGATTCTCAAAATGAGATTTTTAAAATAGCAGATTCTCAATATAAGTATACAGTCAAGAAAAAAATAACATTAAGTATTTTGCAAAAAAAAATATTTTTTAATTTGCGGACAAAGTACATAAAAACAATAAAATATAATCCACGTTCACTTAAAACAAGTGAATATCTAAGAAACATATGAACATCGCAAGAAACAAGTGAGCATCCCAGGATACACGTGGGTGTGATTTGTCAGTGAAGATGATGATTACAAAATTGACGATGATTTTCTAAAAAACTATAAAATGGTTGTAAATTTGGCGTTCAGCGATTTCAAGTGGAAAAATCGGTTTACGCGATTTTCGACCTTATCGATGACTATTTTAAATAAATTATTTAGGCAAAATTTCCTTGTATTAAACAAAATTATTTTTTCACGTTTATTGTCCAATTTCAGTTAAGTATATCGAGAATCTGCTATTTTGATAATCTAATATTTTGAGAATCTAAATATTTCACAAACGTTTAACACGCTTGTTTAAGCAAAAATAAATTCTGTCATTTTAGATCATGGTTCTCATAGAATCTAAAAAGTATCTTTAGCAAAAGAGGCCAACATCCCGTTCGTTAGGATTTCTATGAACAAGGTTTTAATTCTTGATCTGTGATCCCTGAATGTAATTTTCTTGAAGTTGAGTTCACGTCAATATTTTCTATTGTCGTATCTTATTTATTTACATTTTTTATTTGTGATGCAAAACATACATATGGGAAAATATAAAAATAAATGCAAAACCATCGATAAGCTAAGATGTCCTTCCAAAAAGATCTTTAATGGGCTCGTCATGTCTCTTACCATCACTTCTATTATGCTAATGATATATTACAGTAATAAAGATAGAGATAAAGAAGATATTATTGAAGACGACCCTGAATACGAAATGTACTACGAGTACATGGGAGATAAAATAAGACAAGAATCAAACGAGATAAACAGCGTTAATTTACTAAAAGAAAAAGTTGATAAAATTAATAAGGATCAGATAATTTATCTTTCACGTCGGTACGGCGCATTCAAGTCTTCAACTTTCGTGATTGTGATACAGATACATCGTCATACAGAGTTTATATTTCTCAATGCTCTCCTTGATTCTTTGAAAAACTCTTTAGGTATAACAAATTGTTTGATAATATTCTCCCATGGTTCTTACGATGACGAAATAAACGAGCTAATTGATGATGTGCATTTTGCAAAGTACATGAACATTTACTATCCGTATAGTACTGAACTTTATCCTCACGTTTTTCCCGGTGCTGATACTAAATTTTGCACGAACGATTTCAATTGTCAGAAATCTATGTTGCGAGATGAAAGATTAGCTCAAAAAAAGCACTTCTGGTGGTGGCAGATGAATTATGTCTTCGATAAGGTAACAATTATAGCAAATTACTCCAAGATGGTCGTATTTCTTGAATCAAATCAGTATGTGATAAAAGATTTTCTATTTGTTTACAAAGTAATGGAAGCAATGATATTGGACGACTGTCCTGAATGTGAAATGATAAGTTTGGGGGTGACGCATGCTCCAGAATTTAAACGATTCCATAAGCATAATGGGCACATGGCTGTATCTCCATGGAATTCCCATATGGGAAGCATAGGCATAGCTTTCAACCGGAGTGTTTGGAACGGTATCAAAAAGTACAGCTCTTTTTTTTGCAACTGCAATGACTACAGATGGGATTTCACCCTTAAGAAATTGGGATTGGAAAGACCTAAGGGACAATTTATGGTGCTCTCAAGCGTTTCTCCTAGGGTTTTCACATACCAATGTGAAGGTATTGTGGAATGCTCTCATGAAAGAATGGTGGAAGAGGCAACAAACTTCGTTAAGAATGTTCATGAGAATTTATAAATCACTAAATAGGTATGAACAACTAGGTTACTTATTTTAAAATGTCTATAATATCGTATTGAAGATGCAATTAACGGTCTTAAAATATATAATTGTATCTGATCTTGAAAAAACCTAGTCATGTTACTTATTTCTATAGTACTTAAGACACGAACAATTTTATTTCTATATGTCAGACTCGCCTCGGGTCCCATCACAAACGATACGTAAGTACCCAATGGAATCCTCACCAGCAGTCTTCACAATATTATCCAGCACCTCCTGCGGTATAGCTTCCTCGCTGAACCTCCTGACGGTGCGTCTCCTGGCCATCAGCTCGTAGTACTCCCGCGACCTCTGGAGGACTTCCTCGTCGGGTCTCCGCGGGGGCTGGTAGGGGACGTGGGGGGTGTCCTCGGGGATCGCTGGGATCAGGCAGTCGGGATCATCGTCCTCGTTGTTCGGGAAGTCCCGCTCTGCAAAACAAGTTCTTTTAAAAATAACTGATAACCGACTTCCGTTACAGAGCGCTAGCATACAACCTTTTCACTTATTCCGATTTAAAAACCAAAGCTCTGTACCGATTTTGATAAAAATGTATGGGATAGTATCATGTTTGAAACTATTTTGATTTTGAGATTTTGAGTACCTCCTTTTTTTTGGAAAGAAGTCAGTTAATAAATCCGGAATTTGGCAGGTTTATTATTAATATTATTTTTCTTTTAAAAATTGAGCTACTGTGCTGGTGTAGATAAAACTTGTATGTGATCACTTAAAAGCCCTTTCGAACAGCTGTATGGTAATTAATGCTCTAACCATGTCTGAGTATTCTAGAACAGTACATTAAAAAAAAAGATTCCGACGGATAGAGAACTTTTTAATTTTTACATAAGTTAAAATAGTTCACCTATTCAGTCAGTATTCAGTCTGAGTTGTTTAGTATTTAGAGTTCAATAGACTTTGTTGTATGCGCCTATATTTTATTTATTCTTTGTGGAATCAATTTAAATAAATTATACTGGTATGCCGAAGTACGGAACCGTAATTATTAAAGGTAACGTGGCTATAAAATCAGGGTTTAGTTACTTCTAAACTCGCAATTTTATATGATCGTGCCTCAATAATATATGTGAAAAATGATGTGTGGCGGGTGAGGATTCAGTGAGCTAGGCATGTTGGAGTGTTCCTGGGGGAACCCAGCATGTCTCTAGCAGCGACCAACTCGAAGGCGAACCGGAGGAGCAATACTGTTCACCAACCCCCCCACCCCAGCAGCCGACGAGGACTACGCGCGCGCGGCGAGCGGCCGAGCGCAGTGCGAGACGTGTCATCGTTGAAGACACGAACGGCTTATTTCATCCCTGATGAAGTTCACCGAATGTGAACGAAACTACAGTTGATCAGGTACGCTTGAAAACCCGTTTTCTTAAACAATAAAAATACAAGATATCAGATACACCAATAAAATAAATAAAAAATGAGCTAATATTGTTACAAAATTAGTCATGAAATGGAATTTGAGATTTATTCTTGTGATATAAATAAATAGACAAATAAAACCAACGAATAAACTCTGAATATCACAACATAGTAACTTTGAATATCACAACATAGTACCACTTACTATAAAGTTCAGGACAGGGTTTATTGCACACCAAGAAAAATAAATACAGCAAAATATATCACAAACAAAACATTGGTAGAACATTAGGTGGCCTTACCGCCTAAAGGGATTTCTACCAGACAACCGTTGGATGGATCGGAAAACAGTAACGTCGGTGGTGTACCAATAAAAAAATAATAATAATGATATGTTGACGATGAGTACAATCACCCCTTTTTGGCTCGTTACCTCCCACTAAGCGATAGTTCGGTAGAAACGACATGGTACGGGTAGAAGATCCATGAACTCGCACACATCGTCCTGTGTCTATTTTTATAGTGCTAGCTGACAGGATTTGAACTCGCCAGCAGCGCTCATATCCTAATAACAATCTAGGTTTTGTTAAAGTCTCAAGTGAATCAGTTTCGACCAACCAAGCTTCATCTTCGAGTAGTTCTCAAACGCAAGCTTGTTTACTGTAAAAAAGTGAATGAACCCAGAAGCGACTTGGTTCATTTCCGTTATCACATCACATGACCCCTCGCTGGGTCAACTTACGACGTTTATGATAAATTATTATAGTAATGAGGACATTTTACCAAAACAAACAAACTTAGTTAATTGTATATGTTTGGGTTATTCACTGGATTTTTATACAAGTCCGCAATACTTTTAAAAAGTGACTTGCAACGTCTATTTAAATACGTGACCGATCTCTCTTATCTTATATATAAAAATCATTTGCTGTTCGTTAGTCTCGCTAAAACTCGGGAACGACTGGACCGATTTAGCTGATTTTGGTCTTGGAGTGTTTGTCGTACTCCAGGGAAGGTTTAAACGATGAGAAACATACATAACTGTTAGGCGGTACGAAGTTCGCCGGGACAGCTAGTCTTATATATAAAAATCAATTGCTGTTCGTTAGTCTCGCTAAAACTCGGGAACGACTGGACCGATTTAGCTGATTTTGGTCTTGGAGTGTTTGTCGTACTCCAGGGAAGGTTTAAACGATGAGAAACATACATAACTGTTAGGCGGTACGAAGTTCGCCGGGACAGCTAGTCTTATATATAAAAATCAATTGCTGTTCGTTAGTCTCGCTAAAACTCGGGAACGGCTGGACTGATTTAGCTGATTTTGGTCTTGGAATGTTTGTCGTACTCCAGGGAAGGTTTAAACGATGAGAAACATACATAACTGTTAGGCGGTACGAAGTTCGCCGGGACAGCTAGTCTTATATATAAAAATCAAATGCTATTCGTTAGTCTCGCAAATACTCGAGAACGGCTGGACAGAATTAGCTGATTTTGGTCTTGAAATGATTGTTGTACTCCAGGGAAGGTTTAAAAGGTGAGAAACATGAATAACTGTTAGGCGGTACGAAGTTCGCCGGGACAGCTAGTTTTATATAAAATACGAGACAAAGCCGCCCGAAAGCTCGACCCATATTTGAATATTTAATCGTATCCTAACTAACCGAATATCTTGTAAAGGCACTGACTTATTTAGTCGATTTCTTAAACGTAGATATTTATAATATAAACAAACTAAAAAAAAACTTAATTTTTAATTAAACAATATTTTTATTTTATTTGAGTTAACGAATAAATATCTCAATCATTCATTAATTTTTGTTCCTATTTTGAATTCCCGATGCAAAGTGTCTATCCGTGGCATCAGATGAACCTTCGAAAAATTAAACTGAGTCAGGAGTGTTCTTTGCTATGTTTACACACTCGGGAATATTCTTAGTTATGTTTGATGAAAATTGGCCCAAGATGGCCGCCGCCCTACATGTCGAGGGTTTTTAAAATTTGAATATTACTTGTATAAGAATAAATTTGTATTTTACTGGAAATCGACAGACGGATTTATCGTTACAATATATCAGATGAATATTTCTACAATAATGATAATAACAGTATACAGGGTTATTGGTTAGGGGTGTACTAAGCCAAAAGGGGGTCACTATACTCATCCTAAGGAACAATTTTCACTATGGGGCCAACTTTGAACACGAGCAAAAAAACTGCTGTTACATACATAATGTCAACGACCGATCAACTTTTTGTATGGACCAGCTGATGTTTTTTTCGAATTCAGAGGTGGTCCCATAGTGAAATTTTTTCCTTAGTGTGTGTATAGTGACGCCCTTTCGGCTTAGTACACCCCTAACCAATAACCCTGTATATATAATACAACAAAATTATGTATATATGTTCATATACTATATTTGCGAGGACATCAAGATCAAACAAGGCCCGGATTTTGATGTTATAGATAATTTCTTCCGCTCATTATAAACAATGATTTGAACCTGTGTGCCTAGCTGGAATTATACTCAAACGCATGAAGTATTACATACTTAGGTATACTTTACAATTGTTTTGTTTCTTACCTACACTCAAGTGAAATATAGTTAGAAACTCTGACCCGAGAATGACTTTTATGACGATATTTCAATTTTTTGCTGAGGTTTGTTACAAAACATTATGCAAAATGGTAATAGTTGATGTTTAGGGTTCCATGTGTAACTAAGGAGGAAAAGCGAGCCATTTTAGTATTGTTGTCATTGTTCAGAGTTAGAACTAATTTGAAACTGCATTCGAAAAAAAAGTAGACAAAATTCCTCTCCGCACCTCGAACTACTTAATAAATCTATGTAAAAAAAGCAGTCAATGCGCCAGTTAGCTACCGAGTCTCGTAAGTAACTGGCTGACAAACAAACCAACAAACATACTTTCGCATTTATAATATGTGTACTAATTATGTGTAACAGTCAGAAATACAGCAGATACAACAATATTGTTAATATAGTCCGATCACGGACCACGAGTAGGTGTTTCAGTAAATTAGTGTCACTCGAAAAAATTAGATGGTGTTAGCATGCAACATAGCTGGCGGTGGCGTTATTTTCTGAGTCTTCGGTCGGAAAAAAGTATTGAGACAGTTAAAAGACCTTTCACTTGTACCCTGCGTGTACGTACAGCAGGATTAGTTAGATAATTCAGTAAATGTGGTTAGTTCTAGTAATGTACGTAAATAAAAACATCGATGTATACTCGATGTAAAAAAATTAACGATACTTCGGTTTTCATTCGATGCATCGTTACTATACATCGAGTGTTTTTAATACATCGATGTATATCGTCCACTCCTACCTAGTTAGTTGAGCGGGAAAGGTTATGTACGTTTCCCGTTTAACTAATTCAATGGTTCACGCACAAGAGCATGGTCAGAGTAATGCAATGTTGTAAATAATAACATTACTTACGGATTTTTTTTTCACTTTCTTAATTATGAAACCAAATTTTATATTGGCATTTTTTTAAAAAGAATATGCATTTTTTGACTCAAGTACTAAACAAGTTCACAGAACAGGATGTGGATCCACTTCTCATTCTTCAAGTTACACTGAATGTAATTGAGCATTTACTATTTACAATAGTTCACAAAAACAAGGGACGGTCTGTCAGCATCATTATGCTTATTAAAGCAACAAATTGTATCTACCATTTAAGTCACAATTACTAGAGGTGGAGCCTCGCTGAAGAAAAACTGGCGACTTGGCTCTTATGAATTATATATAAGTACATATACAAAGGACTTGTTTCATTTTCGGCTAGGAAGGTTTACGTCTACCCAGTAATGTCTAAAGATGTGTTTAATTTTGTGTATTAATGAAAAATGCATTAGTGGATTGCAGTAGAATTGTGACTTCTCTGAAAGATTTATGTATCTTTGGTTGACTCTAATGGTCACATTGGTCTATGAATCGTACCGCCCATCACAAATGTCAAAATTGACATAATAAAAACGCGTAAATCACGTGGGAATATATTGATTCGAAATTAATTTTGTACACTGCGATAAGTTACGTTATCTTGAATTTGGTGAAAAACTAAAGATTAATAGTCCCAAACGTATATATGGTATCATGTACACTGTCCTTGCCGAGGCACCATACATTATTAAAACATCTCTTTTGCAAGAATTAACCAGTTTCACTCGTAACTTGATATTGTTCAGTTTATTTTTTGTAATCGGGAAACAGAAAAGTGAGCGGTAAAACCTGCAGTCTATATATACATATAATAAAAGTGTAGAGGTTGAATTTCTGTACAGTGAAAAAAAAATGCTAAAAACAGAGTCAGGGGGACGTAAAAAGTGAAATAGAACTAATTTAGATTTTTCTCAGATGTTTTGTTTCAGTGTGTGTACGTGTGTAGGGCCAACCTTCGAAACGAATGGACCGATCTAAATGAAATACTGTATGGTAAACTAAATAGCTTTTATTTCTGGTCAACATATGTACGAGTAACACTTTTGAACCCAGTGAATTAAGGAGAAGGAATAAAAAATACCACGCGGACGAAGTCGCGGGCATCGATGTATATAACTTATTTGACTCTTAAAAATTTACTAAATTTATAAAACTCTTCAAGATATAGGCGAGCCAGTCAAGCAAAAATATAAATAAGCTAGTTAGAATCTTGTTACTCGTTATACACTAAGCAAGTCGCTTGCAATGTGACTTTACCTTATAAGAACAAATAGAAATACTAGTTGAAAATTCATTAAATGTATGTTCATTTACTTTGCTATCTCATATCAATATTATAGTACAAAATGTACCTATACAATGTGACAGGTAATAATCTAGCATCCTCTTAAGGGTGACCTCTGATGACCATAAGCAATCAGTTTGTATTACGACATTTAAAAATTTGCATGAAAAAAACAAAATATACTTTCAACCTTATAAAAAAAATGTCGTCGATACAGTTGGCCACGCTTCAAAGTTAGTTTTGTACAGAAATGCAATTATTTGCGAATTTTTAAATAGCTGTGTATAAAACATGTACGAGCTTTGGTAGAACCATTATTATAGATTTTCTAGTAAAAGTTTAATGAAAATTCCAACAATTTAACTATTACACCCATAGAGCTTAATATTAGAGTAGAAGGAATGGTTAATAAGAACCAGTTTTGAAAAAACGTACATGGAAAAATAATAAAAAAAAACTTAATTTTTTACTAAAACGTGCTTTATAAAAATACTAGCTGTGCTCCGCGGTTTCACCCGCGTAGTTTCCCATTTTACTATCGATATAATCCAAGGGGAAACTACTTTTTTGAAGTTGATTAAAAAGTACTCTATTTCCTTTACCGGGATCCAATCTACCTGTGTACCAAATTTCATCCAGATTGGTTCAGTAGTTTGGTGTTAAAACGAGACTGACAGACAGACAAAGTCACTTTCGCATTTATAATATTAGTTAGGATTATTATATTTGTATAATTATAAACAAGGCAAAATATAGATTATACTATTTACTATGCGAAGCACCGAGACGACCTAGAAATTGAAATATCTCGTGTGCAACATATGACCTACGCCACTAGAGCAGGTAGGTGTAACTATTGAGCAACTTTCCTGACCTTTACAATCAAGAATACAAGTAATTGTAGCAGTTAAACAATGATTTAAAAATAATTCTTGTAGTTGGTGGAAATCATTAGAAGTAGATAATGACCAGCCTTGATTTATAACATAATAAGTGGGTACATACTCGTATTGGGGGCAGGAGTGCTACGGACAATTTATAAGACAGTTATTAAAAATCATATTTAAAAAATTATCTTTTTGTTTGTATTTTTAGGGTTTCGTATCCAACTCTGCTAACCGGGATAGTAGAATTCGGTTTCGGTTCCCCCCCGCCTGTCGTAAGAGGCAACTAATAGGGGGGTTCGGGCCTGCGGTTTGTCAGTTTCGGGAGCATGGCAACGCACTCGTGAAACCTAGGCCCAGGAAGGACAGCAACGATGTTGCTGTCCTTCCGTCGTAACGTTGTTACGAGAAGAAAATGACGGGACGTATCATATATCACGTTTGCTGTATCGCAAAGGGTTCGAAAGAAGATCCCAGAGCCCTTCGACGTACACACAGAAGGTCACCGAGGCGGCTTTAGTGGGTATAAATCCCACATAACCCGGCTGTATCCCAAAGCAGCATTCCATAAAATAAATACAGGACCGTATTATTGAGAATTCGCTGTCACCAGGCTGTATCTCATGAACAGTGATAGCTAGGTTTGTACTTTTGTTACAACAAATACTGAATTCGGAATAAAATAAATATTTAAGCGGTGGCTCCCATACAACAAACGTGACTGTACCATTTTTTGCTCGACGTAAATAACGACTATGGATAGACACTTGAAATGGTGTTGAATAGATAATGGCACGGAACTTTTAGTGCGCTAATTTGACTTGAGATTATCAGTTTTTTTTATATAGCTTGTGCGCGAGGTTTGTAAAGCTTGTAAACTTATACAGGGAAACTTTTTTTATGGAACAGCTAATTTTGTTCTCGAATTCAGAGATTGGCCCATAGTGAAACTTGTTTGTAATGATGAGTATAGTTACCCCCATTCGGCTTAATATACGCCCCAAACCTATGAACTTGTATAAATATATTTAATATGTATTAAGAGCATCACCGTCCCTTCACTGTTTTCGTGTTTCTGATACAATTTTCGTTCCGGAGGTTCCGGGGCCTACCTCTTTTCACCCCTTAAACTGTAACGTATTTGATCGCTTCACTACGATATATTTTAGGCCTACACGTTTTTTATTTTGAAAAAATCGTATCGTATCAGCGCAAAAATATGACTGCTTAGGAAGCTTGTAACATTAAAGTGATATAAAAGACGGAAAAAAAATAAAAAGCCTAGTCAATAATGTGTTAGCGACGTGATAAATAAAAAAAAACACTGGAATCGGACAACATTAAAAGGTAGAAAAGAGGTACCTAACTACTTTTATATCTCACTGTATACCTGTTTATATTGGGTCAGAATAATTTGTCCTTCGTTTAAATCAACAAAGAACCTTTTTTTAAAGTTATAAAAACCTTTAAAGGTCTACCACGGTAGTTCAATAAACAGTTAGAAAGAGATTCTGTAGAGTTATTCTTACTCATAAGAAAGTTATGTTCAGATTGCTAACAATAATATCAATTTAACGCGCTTTTGTTAAAACTATCACCAAAGGATACCTGGAAGAGATCGCGAGACCGCACAAGTGGCAGCCTTATCGATCGAAGACCATAAGGCCGCCACTAGTGGCACTACATGTAAATTTATATTTTTGTGTTGTTATGTTTCGTGTGTCTATAAGAAAGCGTTAATCTATCTGTCTATCGTTAATTTTTAACAATATATAATTGTAGACAAAGGTTTATATCCACTTTGTTCAACTGTTTGTTCAAAAACTTGAACAAATCACAACTGAGTAATTAGTTGTAATTTGTTCAAACAACTCGAGTTTATTTTTTAGATAAATAACACAAAAAACATACGGCGACTTTATCTCTAAAAGCGATCTCATCTAGGCTAGTTAATTCCTGCATGTAATGCTTAGATTAATAAAAATTGTATTTGTTTCTTCAACATTTCAATGTTTGCCTAGAATTAAAGGTATATTCCGCTTTGTTCACCCGGCTGATATCACCTGGGTGGAAAAATCAATATATTCAATCTTTCTAATATTTTATAACGAATTTGATTTTATGGATAAAATTACACAATTCAGTTACATATATATATTGAAGATTTTCTATAATTTTAAAATTATTTTTTCACATGTTTTGTACACTTTTGCAATAATATATTTCTAATATAGTTAACAATAGGAAAACATAGCCTTGGCATCCAAGAAAACCTGAACAGTTAAACAGTACAGCCGACGCACGCGAGTACTTACATTCAATCACTAGTAGGCGGCTACATACCGGCACGAGATCGTTCAAGCGACGCTAATCATTTCACTTTTTTTCACTTCACTACACCAAACCGACACAAACATTTCTAATTTTACAAGTAACGTCAACTAATTTATTATTTTTTATTGTTTATCAAAATATTTGATTTAGTGCTGCCATTCTAACTAACGGCAACGAGGTAATCACTATCACATATATATGGGTATACTATCACATATATTAAGTAAATCTTCAGTAACAAGTGAAGCCGAGGAGTACAACTAGTATAACCTATGACAATTTGGAGATGAAGACAAATCCAATAACACCTCCCACATTAAAATTGGTCAACCGATATTCTTTTCCTTCTACCAGTCAGCTACCGGTAAGATTTTATCATGTTGTTAGTTACTTTTTTTTGATTATTTTCTTGAGATCCATCATCAGATCCTGATTTGATGACAATAGAAATTGAAGGAATGAAACCAAAGTTTTTTTTTGGCGAAAATATCGATGAATTTCCACAAGAAAAATACATACCTACAAACAAACCTAAAACCACCTACGTTTTAAAGTCGGTTAAAAAAGCGAAAACAGAACCTAATCTTATATGAAATAGGCTTAAACAGCATGTTCATGTAGGCACAGCATAAGAGATCCAGATTATAGTAAAGTTGTTAGGAAATAAAGAAGCCGGCAAGGTACGATCGTTGCAGGTGATATACAGGTTATTTTTAAAGAGCTGTACGATTAAAATAGACTTTAAACAGAATTGTTAGATATATTTTTTGTATCTCAAGTCACATACACAAGTACTCAAGGTTGTTTATAAAAACACACCAACAAAAGGTTCACGAACTTAAGCATGAACTAACCTTTTTTATTCGCGCCGGTTCGCGCCAATCTTTCCTTTTTCTCATCTTCTCTTCTGTAATGCGTTTCGATTTTGTTCTTGTGGAACAATGTGAAGGTGATGAAGCAGATGATGAGGGCTGTGTAGACTATGAAGCAGTTCTTCTCCAACGTCCACACCGCGAGTGAGATGACGTTCATTTTTCTGTTTATTATGTGGTTGTTAACGGCAAGCACGTGCGTTTATCGCCGCGGCCTGCGAGATACTGATAGGGATGTGGTTTGTTGCATGACGATTCATTTGCTCAGTCTTTATTATTACAGATCGGGGTCGAGACTCCGATCTAGGATTTGATGAGTGAAATCTTATACCTTACACTGAGTTTCCAGACGTATGTGTTCTACAATTTCTTTGCTAGTTAATTATGCTGTAGGTAGTCTTTGTTTTAATAAGGGAACTTATACCTGTACTATTTAGTAAGAGTAAGAGTTACTTACTTGCATTTTATAACTAACAAATAATTAGTTAAATAGGTGTTTCCTTCTATGTTTTGGAATATGTTTCATATATTCAGTATGTGTTTTTTTATATTTAGTTTTATTGGGATAGGTTGATAAAAATATGCAAATTAAAAGTCAGAGATAAACGTATTGTCCGGCGGGTATTTACGTCATCAATTTATTTATCATATAATATCTATGTTTTCTACATACCTGCCTCTACACTATCAGTCTACGTTGCCTGTTACTTAGGTACTTAGTATTATGCAATCCTGATAATTAGTCACTATACCTAAATACCTCATCCTAATATTCACATAACAAAGTTAATAATATTTACGTAGCGCCTTACGTCTTGTTTAGGCAACATTGAGCGTACACCACTTGTATGGTGAGTTGTTTTATTAATATGTTCTTCAATTCCTTTGTGACTCTTTGAATTGAATTTAAGATTATAATTTTAATTTTGATACAAAAAGAAGGGTTAATAAGTATGTTGCATTTGTTTTTAGGTTTGTTTGCACGATCGTGAACCATTTACGAATAGAGAAGTTTATATGCCTTTTTTTAAAAACTGACGTCACGTAAATAGTTGCTAGCTATTTGTCTATAATTTATGTAGATCTGTTCAGGAGTTTGATTTTCATAGTTCATTTTCTACGACAATCGTTCCAAGAAGTGCTTGATTTTTAGTTTTTTTGCCTTGTTGCATTTGGTCTTTGTTTTATCTTTTTAATATTTACTTAAGGATTATGATGTCCGCATAAGCAATGCGCAAAAATGTAATATGGAGCAATTAATGGAGCTGTAAAATAAATGTGTATGTTGTCTAAGAAAATATATTGTTAAAACCATTAACAATATAATTAATAAACATATTAAGACATCATTGCATCCAAGGATTTCTTGAATCTTGTGGCTCAAAATCGAGCGAGTCACATCACTAGTCGGTGTCGCACACGACGGATGTCAACAAACTGTATTGTTTTATTGACTTAGTTTATTTACATAACAAATGTGACCTAATTTGTAACAATTACACCAGTCTTAGATTCAAACCGAATCACTTGTTATATATTTACCTATTGAAACTATTAGTACTTACCTACAAATAGGCTGTGTTGTCTTAATTTAGGGCAAGTGCCTTTATTAACATTAACAAAATGACTAAAATACAACAACAAAAAAATAAAACATAAAGATTACCTATAGACCATTTAAGATCTACAAATAATCCAAATGCTCCAACCCACTACCAGAGAGCAGCGTGCCCAGAACGCTAGCCGCATTACCACGCTGAATGACAATACTTATACGTTGGGCCAGATAAAAACCGGCACTCTTGTCACGCGTCGAATCGATCAAACGCTCCGATAAGTTTTGGAAAATAAGATGAGCTCCCGGTCCCCACGGCACTAACATCTCGACTCCAAATGGCTCAAATATATAACCTCTACCGAGGCTAGCATATTTTCGCCGCGTGTGCTGATCCGCTGAATAAGTAATAATACTGTTGTCACATTACAATAGTTTTGCTATAGGTACCGAAGCTACGTCTTGCCTTTGCACAGTGACTTAAAGGTACCTGGTTGCCTTCTACGGCATATATATGGTTATTGGCTTGTTATTGGAGGTTTACTAAGCCGAAAGGAGGTCATTATACTCATCCTAAGGTACACATTTTAATATAGTACCAACTTTCGATCGATATAAAACGTTTATAATATGAATAATATGAATCAGCTAATTTTTTTTTTTTAATTCAGAGTTGACCTCACAGTAAAAGTGTAAGACATGATGAATACAGTGACTGTACATAACCCTCTATACTATAATACCTAGTCAAACAAGCAGCTCTTACCAGTTTTATAAATTTATATTTTATAAATTAAAAATTAAGTTTATTTTCTATAAAAACTAGATATATTTAAAAACGATTAACATTTCATTTCAAAATAATTATTTGCTACAATAACTATTATAATTATTTAACTCTTTTAAATTCATGACATTCAAATAAATTAAAAAAAATAGTTTTTATCACAAAGGACCCATGGTAGCAGCTAACAATATCACTCCGCGGACATCCCCGGAGGCTGCTTTAATTCGTTGATCGATAAAGAAAACCCTGAGCTAGCATGCAACGAGCGCTAGTTTTTATTCACTAGGACAAGAACAGGTTTTCTAATAAAATCTAACTGAGTTATCCGATTAAGTCTCAGGCGCAAAATTTCGTAATTACGTTAATTTCGTATTAGGACACCGACTTGTGAACTTTGAGATTCTGGGCCAAGGAATATTACTCCTTTTACTAAAGCAAATATATATAAATATCTCTAAGAAACACCTGCTGTAATATAAACACTTTGTAAAACTTCTGGGCAACTCATTTTAAGAGAACAACACAACAAATACATATTTATCTAATTCACCTGTGGAAAATCATTGACGATGTAGCCTAAGATGGAGCACGATTGCCTAGCTACTCCAAAAATAGACGAGATTGTTTCACGATGTATCATATTTTTCAGAGACCGTTGGATTTTAATTTTTTTACCACACAATAGCGTACAACTTCCACTCTTGGTAAATTTCGATGAAGAAATAAAATAATTGAATTAGAAAAACCAAAGTTGAAACGTGAACCTTTTATAAACAAAATAGTCTCTAAGCAGTTTGCCATTAGAGTTCAGTAGGCGTTCATAGACGTACAAATAGACTTGCATTCACGTGTTGGTTGCATTAACAAGTGGTTAGAAGCGACTTCGAAAAAACCCGACTGCTAAATCATTAAACCTGTGTATCATCCTTATTTTTTTTATATTGATGTACCCAGTGTCACTCTCACGACTAAGACGAATCTATTGACACCACTCATATAAAAATACGACCAGCCGTGTAGGCTCTAGGATGAAATATACATACACTCTCCAATATTCTTTCACAGTCAGGTAAAAAGCGTTGTACCTCTGTAAAAGAAACTCTTTTCTTAGCAATAAGGTACCACCAGGTAAGGTAAGGTAGGAAAGCAGCTACCGGTGTGTTCCGCCAAGCTTCTTTGAGAGCAAGTGTATTCCAGACTAGGCATGCTTCACATAGGGTCATCAAAGTGACGAAGCGTTGCTGACTTCCGTGCTCGTGCGAGTTTGATGTAAAATGTTGTTAATGTAGTTTTGGATTAAAAAAATGTACAAAGGATTACATACTCTTTGCATGCTACTATCTACTAAGATTCAATACATTTATCAAGTAATACAAGTGTATAGGCGCATAAAAATAGACTGAAATGTATCGTTTATAAGAAAATACAACTAATGAAGAATCTCTTATTTTATTAAAGTTCGTAAAATATGTTATTTGGGATCACCTGAGATGTATGTATGTACCTTCAAACAAAAACAAATTCCAAATTGTTCTAGACGTCTCTTAAAAACCACGGAAAATTAGCCGTATAAAATTAGTTAAAAATTAGTATAGTATATTATTTTCCTGTTTTTTTTTTCAATTTATCTAATATATTTTTCCGAGTGTTTGAGAAAGTCTTCTTTTTTATTAAATCGTTTATAAAAAGTAAGTCTGTCCTTGACGTCGTCGACAACGAGCACCGGAGTGAACGTGCGTGAACATTGTCGTTTAACGGTGCACAAGTATACACAATTAAATAATAATTTATTTAAGAAAATAAGTTATATGTTAGATATTATAAGTTTTCGTTGTAATTTTATGTCATATTTCCTGATTACGTAAGTCAAGTTTTTACTGTTGCATCGGCGCCATTTACTGTCTAATTGTGTATAGATATAGGGGAGACCTTTGTCTAACAATGGGACACAATAACTTGAAGAGAAAAAAACAAACACAACATTAATTAATATTCCTAAATATGACAAAAACGGTCAACTGGTTTTAGCGAGTATAAAAAAAAAATATTCGCGAAACTACTGGTTATTATCAATACAAGTCATTTTTTTACACCTGTCCGAAAAAAAAAACAAAAATGAAATAATGTTTAGAAAAAATCATATTCACGAATAATTGCTAGCTTGCTTTGTGCTGAACTTGACTCATATTTAGTTTTATCATAAACTGGTTTAGTTTAATTACATACCTACACGTTATGTATATAAATAGTTTACCCCGAATTCGTTTAATTTATTAGTGTTATAACGAAAATAAGTTTTTCCTGCAGGTGCTGTAACCATCCTGTATCTAAATCTATTATAATCTTTATCATAGAAGAAGTACAGATTGTCAAATAGACTACGCAAGTTTATGAAACTGTATAGTAGGAAATGACGCGCATTTTAGGACCTGAACTGTCACGCGTCAAATGTCAAAATAAAATGGTTTTGCTGTGTGCATATGAATTAGATGGATTTATTATTTTATTGAACTAGTTCTGAATAAATTATATGGAAAATAACTTATCTGCCTTTATTTTTAAAACTTAGATCACCGATTATGTGTAAGCATAAAAAACTAATATAAGCGAATAGGAAAAAATCTCATGTTGTCAATGATAGAAGTTAAATTAGTTAGTTGATTCAAATTGTTATACAAACCGATTCAGACGTTTTATATCATGAAAAATCTTTAGCTAACACACAGAATTCTTTTGAATAATTATAATTATGTAATTATATTATACTAGTAACACTATATTTTGTAAGAATTTTTCTCTTTTGTTTAATATTTATTGATGTCTGCAATAAAGAATTAATCTATGTATCTTCTTCTTCTTATTATTATTATTTCTCTCCTATCGGAAGTGAGACAGCATGGGGCAATTCTAACTTTCGAAGTTGCCGCTCTAAAGAGCGATGTAGTACTACAGCCGAACCACTCCCGCAGATTCTTTTGCCAAGAATGTATTCTCCTGTCGGCACTTATCTTTCCTGCAATCTTCCCTTGGATGATGAGCTGCAGCATTTTGTATTTGTCATTTCTCATGACGTGACCGAAATAAAAAAGCTTTCTGCGCTTGACGGTGTTCAAAAGCTCTACCTTTTTTCAAGTGTATTTAAAGTTAAAACCTCAGTATTCGTTATTCGGTCAAGACACGATATTTTTAAAATACGGCGATAAATCCACATCTCGAAAGCCCCTAATTTCTTAATTGTGTTCTGTCTCACATAGAACACAACAAAGTCCACGTTTCTACATCATAGAGCAGAACCGAAAAGATGTAGCATCGCACTGTTCGTAGCCTTAAGTCGAGACTCTCATTTATGTCATACAGAACTTTGCTCTTTTCGAAAAATTGTAACGAGCCATCTCAATGCGGACTCTAATGTCTCGAGCGTGATTTCGATACTCATACATCCAACTGCCTAAATACTAATTATCGACTTTTTCTATTTATCTTGTGTCTACAAAGAGTTTCTATCTATCTATAATATTATTATGATACAGGTAATAAGAACTTCGAAAGCGGCTTGCGTTGCCTATCTCATTAGGTCTGCGGATTCTTCCTAAAGTCATTATGACACCTGTCACCTGCAAACTATTGAAAAAATCACGATTTTGTAACAATTTTCTACGAAGAAATAATAATTTCATGCGAAACTAACAACATATAGTTGTTTTGTTACGTTCTCTCCAAATCGTTATCAATTATTGTCAAACAAGTATTACAAAGCGATTTTAAAAAAACCCGACTACTAAATCATAACTTGTGTATCTTAAACTTAGCAATTCCTATTCCAAACCTCAATAAAACGTACCTACGACGAATAGAACACAAGGACGCCGGACGCCGGACACCGCTCTTCAAGTCATGACACTGAACATTTTTACACTAAAATACATATACCTACTACCACGACACAGTTGTGAACGCCGTTCAGTAAATTTTATAACTCGTTATACTAGGTCTGAAATGCTGTAGCATGCTAGACATGGCGCATTGTGACAGTGACGGAGCGACTCAGAAACGATGCGCATTGTTCATAAAATACACTGTTAAGCATAACTAACATTAGGCAAATAAAGTCGAAATTTAGTAAGCTGAGTTTCTAAATGAAGTAAATTTTATTTATACGTTTTATTTTCGGAGATGTGTATTTCAACAAATGGATGGAACGTTTAAAAATATTGCTTAATGTAGTACCTTACTTAGTAAATCAAAGTGGTAATAATTTGCGTATATTAACTTCAATTCAATTAAAAATGATTTATTGTCACTACAAAGATCAAACAAATTAACAAAAAAGTTAACGGGAAGTATTCTGGTTTTGATTAACTTGCGAGTGTTAAAATTTGCAAAATAAACGACTGTATCTTTTGATTGCGGTGCCTTGAAGTTTGATTTTTCCACAGTATCAAGGGACGTATGTGTTCCACACATACTCACACACTCGAAAAACATAACACTCCTTTCGCAGTCGGGTAAAAAGAGGTGGTCCTGTATAAATATCATCATCATCGGCCTGCGAATTATTGATTTATTTAATATAAGAGTAACATTTAATTTTGAAGAGGATATTATGTGTGACGCAAGTTATGTCGGGGCGAAAGTAAGTTTTCACTTTTTAAAGCATAACTTGTCAAAGTATTAGGTAAAGTCAAGTTCAGAGGAAGTTAGTTTGTTTAATTAATTGTTATAAATCTAAAACTTATTTATAAATTTAATTAAACTGAATTAATATTTCTCAGTGTTCGCAAGCTCGGACAGTAATGGCAGGGTTAGTTAGTGCGTCACCGAAAGCATTAGCATTGAGTTGTGATATTTGACGTTGTTTTATTACTAGAACAGTTTTATTTCATTCGTTTTTTGCGTTTTATAACTGATTTCTAGATAAATAGGTTTGAAATTCATCGGTTGTTATTTAGTAGGCTGCTTGTTTATTTTTTTATCTGACATCAAAAAGAATGAAGTTCTAAATTCGTGGGAATGTTGGAATATTTTCCGATTTTTTTTCAACACCTAATTTGTTTTTTTTAAGCATTACATTTTTAGTAAAAGTTATCGAGAAACTGTTTTATTTCTTATATTTCAATATGGGTGGGTGATCAAAGTACCTACACTAGAATTGCCTGTACAAATTTCATCAATCTTGTCACCACACATTACTTGGACGGTGTCACCCAGGTGTCATATATCCAAAATTACACTATAAGAAATGTACCAATGGTGGAATAGTAATAAAAATAATTAAATTATGTAATTCTAAGGCACATTCCTCGTACCTAAAAAAGTATATTTCAATACTAGCTGAAATCTTCCCGCGATAACACAGGATAAACGGGAGCCTATCTGTTAATCCAAGGCATACATTTAACTTCACCATCACAATGTAAGACATTTTATTCAAATCTGTTCGGCAGTTTTTGCGCGAGTTTTTGATATTTGGATGTACGAGTATGTTTGAGTATCTAACATACATCCAAAAATCATTCTTAAAAACATCCGCGTTTATAATATTAGAAAAATAAAGTGAGATATTTCCCTACACGTTATTATTATTAACGTCGAATTAAGTTGTTATTGAAATAAAAATATGAATGATTGACAATTCACAATAATTAAGAAGTCCGTTAAAAAGAATTATTGTTATCGCATTCAAAATAAACAGGCTAATTAGCGAGATAGTAACATTTTCGCACCTCGACACTGAATGAGTGTACGGGAAAACCAAAAACATGTATAAAAACATAATATTTAATAGATATAACGTAGATATCCGTATTCAGAATATATTAATATATAACTATGTATTATATGATGGACATACATTATATATTATATTCATAATATTATTCAGTATAAAGTTTACGTAATACTGGACTTATTATTTATAGAAAAAAAAAACAATAATACTTAAATTAGAAAATAAATGAATATGAATAATAATTATGAAATAATATTATAACTAAACAAAACAATTACAATGCAAATATATTATCATATAATGTTCTGTGAACTATTAAATTACTCGTAAATAGGTTAAATTAGATTTTTTAAAGAAAAATTTAAAAATCTCATTAAATTTATAAACAACATCAAAATCGAACTTCCGAAATAGTGACGGTTTCTGACATTTTTGGTCAAGTTAATTAATTATATTTTTTTTGTAAAACACAAAATTATTATAATATTATCGCACCGCGTGTTTGTAAATTAATCTATTATCAAAATGTATTTTTGAATATTTATAACTGAGTCCTTAATATTTTTTAGAGTCCCATGACGTGTTTTTGCTGGCACTTCCGTTAAGCTATATTTGCTTTTGCCTCTAGTGGAGGTTCTAGGCCACCTGAAGGTCTCTGACATGACCTAATATAATATGAGATATTTACGTATTATTCAAAAAAATTGCGGTTTGTACAACTCTTTACAATATTTTTAAATTAAAATCTTAGATTCTTACTGTTGTAAAATCATAACATACTTGGAGATAAATATGAAAATGAAAATATTTATATATCAAGATTAATAAAGATTTACTTATCTCGGATAGCGTGCTACACCCTAGGTCGCATTATCGCCTTCCAACAGCCAAGTTGCAGCCGAGTGTAAGCATATATTATAATAAAAAAATAAACTTACATAAATCTATAGAAAAACACTAATAAATGAAGCATTAGTTGCTGTTTATCAGTTTACAGTTACTAAGTTAAGAACAAACGTTTTAAAATAAATAAAAATGTTTAGGCAAGAAATCTGTTGTCTAGTGAACATTTAGCTTAATGATATTCTACTACTAAAAATGCCTTTACTTGAATACAAAAATGCATTTTTTTATGACCAACTAACTCAATTAACTTGTATCAAAGCTTTAAATGAACCATAAAATATAGATACTTAATTGGCATTTAAACGGCGCACTCGTACCTAGAGCGCGCGGCGTCGCTCGATCGTTCTGACATTTTGAGGAAAATACGCACGTGTTAGGTTTAATGGAACATGTGGTTTTATGTGGCGTAGGTCTATATTATATGACCTAGCGAGAAAACATATTGTAGATATACATTATCGGCTAGGGGTGGCTGTTTCACACATTTTGTCGACGACCGATGAAACTTTTTGTATGGTAAAGCAGTTTTTTCCCTTAAATTCAGAGTTAGTTCCATGGTAAAAGTTGTTCCTTAGGATGAGTACAGTGACCCCGTTTCGGCTTAGTACACCCATAACCAATTACCCAGTATAATCTTGATCATAAAAACTGCTTAATTATTGAAGACTGCTTTCTTTTTAAAAGAGGCTCTAGGAAGATAAAATATACTAAAAATAAATGTAAATGACGTCCATCGATAGTTTCATATAAAATATAAATAATTTGTTCTCAAAAAGTTTTCTTTAGAATAATGCTCAAGAAAACTGTGAACTGATTTTCCTATTTCATTGTGGTTGCTTTCTCGAATTAAAGAAGTAAAAATGTTTTCTGTTGTATTTATTCTATGAAGGTTGAGAATTGACCGCAGGCTTTAGGCTGATAACTGGCTCAGCCTGCCTGTGTGCACAGACAGGCCCTGTGAGTTTCCACCCTTAACTTAGTAATCGACTAACGTCACAAGTGGTGTGTTCGTGTAAAGACTTTAATTTTTCACTGATTTTCAAAAACGATCGGGTACTAATAATTTTTTTATTATGTGAGATACCTGACTTCTCGAAAAAACTTTTTCATATAAGTTTTTTGCTAATCTTTTTTTCAATCGCTTATTTTTAGAAAAATATCTTGATATGCCACCTATATCAGTTAGGGGTGTACTAGCCGAAAGGGAATCACTATATTCATCCTAAGGAACAACTTTCTCTATGGGATCTACGGGGGGGGGGGGGGGGGGGGGGGGAGGGAGTTGAAGAAAATAATCTTACGATATCTCACCATAGGCTCGGAAAATTATCTAAAATGCCTCACGTAATTTAAAGATACCCACTACAAGTAATCATAATATTGAAGTGACAATATAATGAAGTCATTAGAAAGTGGTAGACCGATTTTGATGCACGAACTGTCTTTAGATTTGTGTTTATATCTGCAGATCTGTTCAAAAGATAAAGAGGTTCAAAATTTTTGCAGTCAGGTAATACGGAAGTCGCGTAGTTGCTTCTAATCACTTGTTGTCTAAAACAGAATATGAGACATATCAATAATAATAAGGGTAGGTTACTAATTTAACGATTAGCTTCTGTAATAGCGAAATAGCGAGAAAAAAATAGCTGTTCAATAAAAAATAACGTTTCATATTTGTTGAAGCTACTCTCTTTACCTCTCTGCGCCCCTCTCTTACTCTGAAGCTATAACTTCCTACTTCTTCCTACTTAAACCTTTATGGTATCCACTGCCATTGTCTATTATGCAGGCAAAATCCCTTCCTACAGTTCAGGACTTGGTATTCAGTCATTATCACTCCTAGTATAAAAACTAGGTATATTTACAACATTATAAATTGAACAGGTATACAACCTTATAGCTTATTTTCAAGTTTAAATATACCTATGTTATTTTATTTGTTTTAGTTACATTTGTTTAATGTGTGGTTACTTTCTTTTTTGTATTATTTTGGTTGCACCAATCGTTTTTTTTTAATAATATTAGTTCTCTCCATCCAAAGGTTGCCTGGGAGGAATTGCTTTGGGCAATAAAGTCGCCCAGTGTACTACAATTGTATAGTAGATACATATGTCTTGCTGTATATTTTATTTTATTTTTTAATTAATTCAAAAAGTTGATCCGTTGTCAACAAATTGTATAAGGCAGCTGTTTTTTTTCGCGAATTAAGAGTTGGTTCCATAGTGAAAGTTGTTCGTTAAGATGAGTATAGAAACCTCCTTTTGGCTTAGTACACCTCTAACCGATAACCATGTTCAAAACTGCATCGTAGCGCGTTGATGTCTTTTACCGCAGGGTCTCGAATGGTCAGCGTGGTGGACTATGGCTTACACACTCTTCATAAGGAAGACCTGGGCCCAGCAGTTTGTCGTTTTGGGTTGAAACAAATGTACGTAAAATTCCTGCTAAGCTATTCGCTTGAGAAGCAACCTCTATTACTTAAGTTAAATGGTTTATAGATCTATCTAAAAGTATATATATATCATTACAATATATCCTAAGCCTAAGGCTAACAAGTAATTTTAGTTAAACTTAATCGTCTGCAAAAAAATGTCTGTAGGAATCTGTCCATCGATCGACACATTTCTTATTATATTTGTTAAGGCGAAAATACTTTGTTCAAGTGTTCTTAAATAGACATATAAAGGATAGCCCATAAGGCCATGAAAAATAATTTTCATATCGATTTATTTTGCAAGTGATAAGTTTTTTCTTTAATACCCAATGGTCGCGCGCTTGACCGCTATTAAAGCATACGGCCTAGGATGTAGCATACTTGTCTGGAAGAAACCGATTCACTCGCGATTTAGAAAGAGAGCGGATTCCACAACCTAGCTGTTTGCACAATAAAAGTTGACACAAATCGTAAACAGATAAGTTCATTAGCTAACAGTACCTACATATTTCTCGTCGATACTACTCGTATCAGCTCTTTATAAGAATATTTAAAAATTTCAAACTCAGATTTCCAGAAAATTCTACTTATATATTAAAATATATATTGTTCAAGTGTGTTTGTCTGTATTTTTTGTCGATCGCCGTCAAAGGTGTGTCGTTGACGTGTTTAGCATACTCATATACCTATATCATAAATATTACGAACGTTAGTAAAAAAATATTTTACATTTAATATTATGATTGCAAACTGTTACACGCAGTAGAAGTTAATAATTAATATAGCTTCCAGAAAGTTCTAAAAACGACCGGTACAAAAACATTCAAATATGTCAAAGAGTTCCGACAGAAGTTTATTGTAATTTAAGTGAAGCGTAAGACATGCCGTGCCAATCCCAGGTAGTGGGATAAGGACAGGAAGATGATGATGATGATGATAATAACAAGACAAGCAGTCTAATGTGTCAACGTTATACCTTCATATTGCAATAATTTGTGGAAAAAAAAACGCTTTTCTTATTTGTGAGTAAATACAGTTAGTAGCCGATGGCAACAAATTTCACTTTTTATTTAAAGTAGTGATAAATCATATTTTAAGTGTTTACATAAGTTACAACAATAAAAACAGGTAAACGACAAAAAGTAAGCAAATAACAACCATGCGCTCTATGAGCTCTGCAAGAACCATTACTGACTTAACTATTATTAATGTGAAAATTCAAAATCAGTGATTAATTACTAGCTATTAAGTCTGTTTGCTAATAAATCTCTAAATGTAATTACTTTGCAAGTATTAAAAGTATTAAGAAGTTAATCAAATATCAGTTAATTATATCAATGCTGGGCACGCTGCCCTCTGGTGGTGGGTCGGAGCATTTGGATTATCTGTAGATCTTAAATGGTCTGTAGGAAATATTTCTGCTATATTTTTTGTTGCTGTAGTTAATAACTTAGTTTTGGTACTAAATGCCCATTTTAATCAATACTGTTAAGGTTTAGACAGTCATGATAAAAAACTGTTGTAAAGTCAGTAGTGTACTAGCATCCTCTTATGGGTTCTGACCATAATAAACCATTTTTGTTTTAAGTCTTTTGAAAATAAGCAATTCCAAATTTTTGCTTTCTCTATTTGCGAAATCGCAATAAAACATTTTGATTTTTGTTACAAAAAATCGTTAACGCGCAACTAAATGTATTGAACATAATTATGTGCTCACTATAATTCGATTTTTGAAAAGTTCTAGGTCAAAATTTGTTAATTATAAATATTTAAAACTACTTTTAACAGGATTCTTGTTAATAACCAGGGACTCTATTTTACCTTGTAGGTCAAGATAAATGCTTATATCTTATCCTTAAGGATAAGATATAAGCATTTAGAGGGTAAAGAGAATATTAGAGATTTTGTCCTACAGTAAGCGCTCGCTCGAACGCTTTTAGAGTCAATGTTTTAGGATGCTTTATGCTAAGAAACGCACGTTAATGCAGTTATTAAAGAGTTTAGCTTTGTGTATTATGGTGTGTAATATTTAGTGTGTTTGGTCTGCTCGTAGGGCTAGACAAACCGAATGACCTACAAAGACGTATAATTGACAACATTTCAAACATAACACCTCCCATTTTCATTACGAAAATGGAAAGTCAAATTAAAAATAATGTTCTTATTTTTTTTAAATTCAGAATGTAATACTTAATTTTGTTGAGGTTTTTGAAAACATAAGAAAAGTTCAGCAAAATGTTATTCTTGTCAAAAGCTCATAAAAAATTACGTCATTCATTATCTGAACATTTGTTGTTTGTTTTGGTATGGTTCATAGATGACAGATATAATATTTTTTATTGGTGGCATCTGGCGGTCTTAACATAACTCGTTAATACGTTTTGTTTTTTAGATTTTAGTAAATAACTCGGAAGAAAGTAGATATAAATATCTGTTATATATAATATGATTTTTCATTACATTATCTCGAAATAGTTTTCGAATTTCCATCACTTTGCAAAAATGAAATGTTGTCAATTGGTTTTTAAGTATTTAATTTAATTTATAAGTATTTCTGTTTCTTAGTCAACATTATTGAGTTCATATATACTTTTAGCAAGTTTCCTCAGTGACGTACCTCGGTGCTTTAATAGCGGGAGTCGACTTGCCGCTTACTTCGGCAAATCTTTTATACTTGACTTAGCTTATATACGTTTTTGTTGCAGCTTAAACAAATAATGAATGATATTGAAGCGCCATTGAGGAATGGTACCGCACACTTATATTATTTACCATTCCATCGCAAAAGCTTTTTTTGTTGTTGTAGAGTTTGCAGATTATAAAATATACATTTTAAGTGTTTCGTGGTTTCGTGATGAGATAACGGTACTATTTAGGACAATAGCTGTCATATTCGAGTGTTTTGTCTATATATATGTATATCTATATATAGGTGATAGCTACTGTCCTAAATAATACCGTTACCTCATCCCTAGACCACAAATGGGTTGGTTATGGGTTCATATGTCTACTGTCACGCTATAACTTGACAACTCTACCGATTTCAATTATGTTTTTTTTAAATGATTTCTAATACATAGTACAAAGTTCATTCATAACGACGAACTATGAACGACTACCTTCATTATATTTTGTAAATATTTTACCTTAACTATAACTAGTCTCTCGGGTCAGCTAGAAATTTAATAAATATGTTTTTATTATATGTAAAAAAGTGCTATGTAACTAACTCTGTTTTTCTTACGAGTACGTCCTACGAACCCTGCGTACCTGATCCGATTAAACTCATTAAAAACAACCACAATCACAATTAATACACGTGTTCACAAGTTGTTTGGAGATATAACAACTTGATGAAACTGCGTACTCGGGTGGGAATTAAAAGAACGTCAGCACTGAGTATTCATACAACATATCACCAGACTAGCACCCCGGTCATTAGTTTTTGACTCTAGGGAAATATTTTTTATTGACCGATAGGGCATTTTTTTCTGAATTCAGTGTTTGCGTACTAGCCGTAATTTCCGACCGATATTGACGAAGTTCAGTTTTTTCTCGAGGCTTGCCGAATTATAATACCTTGTTGGTCTATTTTTATTTACATGATAAGTGTTTTAGAGAAAATAGAACCTTAACTTACAAAATGAAATGGCGTTTCCCGTCTCTATAAAATCATTTTTATGGTAAACAAGCCAACCGCCCTGACTTTGTGGTGGTTGGTTTAGTAATATGTTTAAAAAATTATGACAAAAACTTAGTCAAAAAGTTTGAAATACGTTTGTATGGAATCTTAGCATTGGCTATGTTAACTTTGATAAGATTATAAAGATAAATAGTGCAAAAACTTGTTGTTAGCTGACTTTAACAACGTGTTCTTAGTATCTAGTTGGTAACTGGTGGGCTATGATATTTAGATTCATTAAATAGTCATTACGCATCAACAACTACCTATTGTTTTCGTATTTGGACAAAATTGAGCTTATGCTTTTAGTGAGCATTATCTTATTTTGTGATTCTAGATAGTAATAACGCTGAAACATATACTTTGGTTCTGGAATTTATTTAACATAGTGTTATATTAAGCTATTTGTTAAAATATCTACTTCAAAAAATCTACTGAAAAAAGATTTTTTTTTGTAGGTAATTTAAATTCAGCAATTTGCCAATTCTACTGATCGTTGCGACGGTATTCGAAACTGTATGAAATAGTTAATATGATCACCACCCATCCATCGCTTCTATTTGTAACTTCCGACACAAAAACGAGGGGGTGTTCGTTTGGGGTGAGTCTGTCGATGGTATTGTAGCTCCTGAACGGATGGATCGATTTTGATTTTGTTTTTTTGTTTGTTTATAATGTGAATTATCGCAGAGTGGTCTTAGCTATGTTTGATGAAATTCGGCCTAAGATGGATTGCATATTTTTGACAAATTCCTCGATATCAATATCAAATGAAAGAAGTTGACTAGATGAATACTTCAGACTAGGCATGCTCCATCTAGGGCTACAGTATTGCTGCCTTCCGTGGTCTTGCGAACTTGTGGTCAAATGCCTAGCTGCGTAGGATAAAAAAAGAATACCCGGCAAAATACAGATTGCAGCAGATGGTTCGATACACTTAAGTTTCCTCAATCGAGTGCAACCACAAGACACCAGGTACAACTTGTCTAGTTCTATTCTAGTTATACGACTTAAAAGCAAACAATATAATGGGCAGCGAGCAGAGCAATTGTCTAAACGACGAGCTGACGAGGGTCAAGGTGCAACTTGACTGTTTACCTGAACACGTAGGCACTGCTTACAAACAAACTATTATTGCATCACACTTCATTATCTATATATACGTCATTAATAATAGTATAAAAATACAAAGAAAATAAACTCTATAGAACCCTGATTAAAATAATCGGACATATTACTTTTAAATTATTGCATTGTCATTGATCCTTGATAAAAGTTTTAATTTATCGTATTGGAGGAGGTGAAAATGTATCAAGATATTTTATAACGAGCTAAAGTTTTCTTTTCTGTTTCGTCCGAACCCGATATTATGGCCACGACTATTAAATATGTGCAACACTTTTTTGAACCTGATATCATTTTAATCAGGGTTTTTGGAACTTAGTTCCATACCGCGCGTTGCGAAAGGGGGCTAGACGGAAAAAATTAAGACTAAAAGTTGTAACGACACTTTTTGCTATAGTTGTAAGACGTGCGGCGTGCGCGTGTTTCTCTGTCTGTCTCTCTCTCTCTCTCTCTCTCTCTCTCTCTCTCTCTCATATTTGTACATAATAATGAATCCTGACAGTGTTCCTGCAAAAGTTCCGAATATTGCTGATGGAGTTAGGTAAGTAAAGATTTTAGACAGGCGATTACTATCAACTTCGTTCCATCCGGGTGTCCCTTGACACCTCTTAAGATTCTTTTTTCACTATCATTTATAATTTTTTTGTAAAAATAAGCTTAAACATGATTGGCAAGGTTTTGTTTTATGATACCTAAAAGATTAATAAAATCAACAAAAATGCAAAATAGAATCTAATCAATGATTTGGAACAAAAAAGCTAAATCAGACAAAAATATTATGAAAAATGATAGAGGAAAACCACTGCGACTAAAATAACTACTTAATTCTAGGTTCGAAAACTGATTGGCTGGTGCAATTATAAAACCATAAATAAAATAAATATTAATCATAATTTGCTTGAAACCGTCAGAATATTATAAGAAAATATTATTTTGATTTGCATAATCTTCACAAATGCTTATCGTCATATAAATTTGACGTAGGTTAAAATTTTAACTTTCATATTTACGTAACGTTATGTGCGTCAAATAGCTTTCCTATTTTGGAGATAGTTTTAAAGATAGCTTTGGTGTAAAAAGGAAACGACGCGCTAGAGTCTAGCAGTTACAAAAACTGAGTCAAAAACTCTTCTCAAAATAAACCATAAATTGAATCCGAAGATTGAAAAATCTTAAACTAGTAGTCCAGTGAACTGTTGATGTGACGACCACATTAATTGGACGGTTATATTTCTAGCTTATAAATCTCAGAGCAATGTTAAAGAAACTCTTTGCCTCATGTAATAAGGTTATTACCATGTCACTGTGATACCACTTTTAACATTTTCAGATTTTTCAGTCTTCACGGGAATTAAATAACAGCTTTGGTAACCATGGATATTTTAGACCTTGTTTCATGTGTAATAAAATATAATTTTATATAATCGTCGTGGTGTTTGCCATTTCTACGAAGTTTTTGATAGAAATAATGGTCTAATCGAAAATCGCCGACGACTTCAAATTCTCCAAATTCGTAGAGCCCAAACACCGAGTTTTGTAAAGATTGGGTGGAACATCTACCTGTACGTAAAGTACGAACAAACATCCATACATACAAACTGACAGACGACTCATCAGATCATTTTGCCAGACTCAAAGCAGAGACGCTTTTCACTCGCTTGGTCAATTATTTGTGTCTGATTCTCAAGCATATACATGGCATATGCAGTAGTTCAATTACTTAAATTAAGTATACTAGATCTCTACGTTTGCCGAACTCTACGTTTACTAACAAATTGATAAATGTATAAGAAAAAAAGGAAACGAATAATATCCCATCAAATTATACCTCCGTATAAAGTTTGGTTAGCTTAGGATAACGGTATAATCTTTACTTTGAGATCAGTATCGCTAGAACCAGATATAATAATAATCATTTCAGGCATCAAGAATTAAATAATAAAAAAACACTGGCCTATATACGAGTATTATAAATACCTTACAGACTAACATACATATAAATATACTTAAATAACACTCCACATACTCCCGCTTCTCAAAAGAGCCGGAAGTGGTCCTTTCGGTCAGATGACTGGAGAGAATAATTTGTACTTTACTGGAGCCCGGAGCAAGTATGACTTGAAGTGTGGCCTCACACTCGAGTTCAGGCGCTGCAGCTGCGCCATCGACGAGGCTTCTTCTCCATTATCATTACAACGTGATTAAACACTTGGCCTACTTTTGAACAAAAAATTAAACTGTACTTTTAACTGTACAGTTCTAAACAACCTCTTAATGATTCTACAAAATATATTAAAAATAACAAAACAGTTTCGGTAGGTTAAACAATAAGGTACGAGCCTGCCGGAAACAGGTTCAAGAGCTGTCAACAATGGTTACTCCATTATGTAACTTAATTTTAAATCTATAAAAAACACATTAAACAGCTAAACACGAAAATCACAAAATTGAGAAAAAAAACATCGTCAAAAATAGATTTAGCGTTACGTATGGTCGTCGTTTTGTTAAGTTTTACAATTAACTCTGCAGGTTATTTAAGTTTCCATTGACTTAAGGTTCTTAGAAAAGATTTATGGAATTTTTTTGATTCGTTTAGGTTAGGTTCATTTAAATGTAGTAAATTGAACGTGCTAATGAAAGGGGATACGTAGCATTGTATACAGAACTCTGTGTTAAATAAGAAGATGGAAGAAGAATAATCGCCTGTTTTTCTACTGACTTTCAAAAAGATTAGGTACTTCATTCGACTATATGCTATCTGAGATATATATCAGAGATGACTGAACCATTTTTGAAAAAATATTTTTTTGTATGATTGTATATACTTCTCATTTCAATTCTATCAAATCGGTCTAAAGTTTTGATTATTTTATCGAAATATAGATTAGTAAAAAGTTCTATCGACACCTGCCGTAAACGAAATCGGTAACCAACTCTTGTTTTGAAAAATTATATTTTCATTATTTAGGAAATTGAGGAATTTCTAGAGTAGGTAGGTTCGGTGGTTTACTGTTGGGTTGCAGCGGCTATTTTCCAACTTTAACTAAGCCAAGTTCATAGAGATCTAATTTGAGTATTTTTTTATTTTTAATATTACAAACTTGATGTCGATGACTTACTGCCACATCACGCAAAAAAATACGGTGTGGAAGTTAGTTCTAACCTTTCACCCGACATTTTTATATGTTACGTGACTAAGACCTTACTACGCCCCTTCTTAAGGGAAATCGTCATTGAGAACAATGTTACTTTATAAATTATTTTTATAATATAAAAATATATTACTTAAAAAATTTGATAGGTAAGTAAATACAGTAAAGATAGTTTTTATTTGAGGTCAACACATTTAATTTTTGTATTTTTTCGACGACCTAAAACTATTGCTTTTGTATACAATGATGTTAGTATGTTATTAAATAAGCTCGTGTACAGTTATGTATACATTAATCAATGTTATTTTGATAGTAGGCTTTATTAGCGGTACTTTGTACGTAAGTATTCATAACGGATTAGGTGCTCGTAACGCTTAATCTAACTTTACATCTCTATTTCTTCAATGGTTACCAGAAATTGAACAATTTTACATAAATTGACTTCACTTTATAATCTGAGAAATTTCATTTTGAGATACCTATATAATTAACCAATTTTTATGTTAGGGTAAGTTTGAAAGTGGCTCCATGCAGTGACTGAGAGGTTAAGAAATGGTAGGCTAGGATGGTATGGTCATGAAATGCGTAGAGAATAAAGCCAAGTGACGAAGAGGACCATGAAAATGATTGTAGATGGTAGCGCCGAGAGGGACGACCTAAGAACATGATCCACAAAACAAAAACTTGAAGACTGTTTATCACCGTTATAGAAATTTCTGTTTTAACTTACTTCGTAAAATAAAAATAGAATACGATAACGCTTAGTTGGCTAAACACGTGGGTGATCCTAAAAATTCATGGGAAGCTATAAGAACTCTCTGCGACATTCAAATCACTAAAAATACAGTCAGGATTGTGATAAGTGTAACAGACACTTTGTGAATGCCGGAGCCCAGTTAGCCTCAAATATTTTAGAAAATCCACTGATTTTCTAAAATATTTGAGGCGAATTTTTTTTTAAATTGTCTGCACAAGATTTCTTTGGTAGTACACTTACTACCAAAGAAATCTTGTGCAGACAATTTAAAAAAAAACAAAAATACAGTTAATTTGGTAGTCGAACCCCGAACTCACTGTTCTTAGCTCCTACTGATAAATTGTATCGTCTCGTCTCGATAATAGACAAAGATGTATAGGAAACTACCTCGATCTTGCCAAAGCGTTGGATACCGTGTCTACGCCATTGTTGCTCGAAAAACTGAAACGCTTTGGCATTAGAGGAAATGCTTTTAATACATTTACTACTTACCTAACAGGCAGGCGCCAGTGTGTCAAAATTGATAATGAAAGTCTCAAAGTCACACAGTATGTATAAATCAGAGCAGACCATCTTTAAGTTTTTTTTTGTAATTATGTAGTTTTATTTTATTTATTTAGGCTGATATTGTGCTTTCAAAATTGTTTTATTCTCAAATTGGAGACGGTAAGTGGCTATCTATATATGTTAAAATCTTCTTTGCATAATTCAATTTAATATTCTTTTGTTAATATTGCGTTTTGCGACCACTTGCACCTGACAAAGTATATATGCACCTTACAATTCTAAAATACCCATCGAGTTTCCTGGAATTAAAACTCGTATCTAACAATGTTCGTAATAACGTTAGACGTTGTTACGTATGTTTGTACACACCGACATATTACGGATGTACATATATATTTTCTCCATGCGATTCTGGGTAACACTTCCCGAAATATATTTTACCTAAACTAAAAGATTACTCAAGTTTTTGGAGCTTAACCTTGACAACTTAATGACTAGGGCCATTTTATCACAGTTCTCTTTTCTGTGATAATACTTTGACGTGTCAGAGAATTTCTTGAAAAGTTTGACCCTTACCAATACATTGAATACCTACCACAAAGAAATTCCGATAAAATTTACTATGAACTGTATTTCAATTTTGTTTGGAATTATTGATTTTGAGCTGCACCAAACCAGCACACCATCGTGTTCTTTTTAAAACGAACGAAGTCATGTTATACTAAATAACGCTAGCTTTTTAAGAAACACAAAATGTACATCGACGGACCTACGTTTTTTTTATTATAGCAAATAGACTTGTGCTTGACCGCAACTCACTTGATGTAAAGCGACGATGCGATGTACGATGTGGTACGAAGAAGAAGCCGATTTACTCGCAATTTAAAGAGACAGAGATTATATTTACAATACACTCTGCGGCATTACACGCGGATCTTTAATTTTTATAGTCAATATTACTCCGTGATAAATAATAAGCCAGATTAAAAATAAATTAGATACTTTTAATGTGTGCAAGTACGGCACAAACACCAAATAACCGTCGATTGTAAACAAATTCTTCAAAGTACCATAGAACACGGAAAAATTAATTTGCAGTCCGTTAACCAAAAAATGTAATTACACTATGCTCATCTGCTCATTTAAGATAAGTTCACCTTTACACGCAAAACTTTGTTGTTATGATTATTTTTCCGCTAAGTTAACGCGTACGCGTATGTCGCGCGTCACGGACTGGTCGGCTGGTAGTAAGTGACTCCTGATGGACCAGTTAAAGACGCTATATACAGGGGAGTCTCGGTGGCGGCCTCCACTTATAGTTGGAGAGCGCGCGTGAACTCGCGTATTGCCGATTCTTGACAGTGACATTTGAGAGTGAAGTTAGTGACCAATAACTGACGATTATTTGAATTTCGAGTGCGTTTTGTGATTTTTGCAACGAGTTCATATCGTCTTTTGGGGGTTGTTTAGGTGAGTAATATAGTTTTTATTATAAATTTTACTAAATTAAAGTTAGAATAATAATATTATTTACTAAATAGATATTTTTCCTTGAAATGAAAATTTATTATTTCATTTTATCAATCTTCGTTAACATAGAAATTTCATTATTGTAATATTGGATTATAAATATTAAATATATGTTGGTGTATTAAGATAAATAGGTATTTTATTAATTGCACAAAAATAATTTATTAGTATATTTCAAAAAACGCACAAACAAACCAAGAAAAAACACACAAAGCACATCAAAAGTACCTACAAGTATGTATATATTCAAAATTAGAGTTAAGAATTCTTGATAGAATTAATATTAATTACACTATTTTTCCGCATATATAAAAATATAAAATATAATAGCTAATAAATATTAGATATTATATTTTTAATGCAGAAATTGACTATACGCATGACGTATATTTACAAAGCAATCGTGTTAAGCTTTTAAAGCTTGCGTAGGAACTTCCAAGTATGGAGCCCTCCTCGACCCTCCAGTCTGCATGTTTGTTCCTTTATAACAACACACATTATTTACCTTAACTTGTTATAACATACAGGATAATGTATTATTTTCTTTGTAAAAGAATTTAGGTAGATGAATTAATAATAAAATAAATAAATTAAATTCATTTCATTTACGTGTATGTTTCGAAGTTTTTATTATTATTCTAAACTTTTATTGTATAGGTTTGTCTAGTAAAGCCTTTCAAAATTGGTTTTTAATTTATGGTTATTTAAAAAAAATGTATAGTTTATTATTTTTAAAAATAAAGGCAATGTGTTAATTTATTGTATTTCTTTGACTTAAATAATATTGACTAGATATAATTCGTTTGAATATTTACGTCACGTTTTTAGTTTAGAATAATTTTACAGAGCTTTTTGTGCTTAAAGGTGATCCGTGACGAGCTTTCCCTAGTAACATTACAATTTAGTCTGAGGCTAATAAGTTATTTAAATTGAAAGAGAAGAGAAGTTTTAAAATAAACGAATTACGGTTTAAGCTATAACATTTGTATTAATATATGTAATTATTATATAAAATAGTAAGTCTGGACTAATTGACTGTCTGATATTTGCTTGCCATAAACTTACAGCCTAAATAGCTGATCCTATTCACATGAAATTCCACCCAAACCAAAATGACCCCTTTTGGTAATGAGGGTACAAAGTGTAAAACTTGTACTTATATCGCGTGCACCACCATGGGAGACAGCTACTTAGTATCATTAATAAAGTAGATGTTTTATATAGTTAGTTCATGAATTTAGGTTTGTTTAATAATGCCCAAATCCTTGCACTGGCTTACACAGCCTACTTTTTACACCTGTGGTCATTTAATTCGTACATTTATATTGAAAGCACGCACGCAACCTTGCAGAGAGATTATCAAAATTCAATTGTTTAGTAATCCTCTACGGACATTAGCTACAAAGAGTTTACAACGAAATTGTTTATGACCGTTTCTGAAGTTCGTTGACATCGCGTCACACTTATTTATCTTCTTGTTCCTACTTATCGACTTTTGTACATAAGAAGAGACGTTCTAATTTAGCTATGTAGGTACTCAGTTATAATTTCTACATAAAACACGTTCATGAGTATTTCCGTCTTACATTAAAATGACCAAGCAAATATGTCCTTCAATTCTTGAAAATTATTTCTAAGAAATACTAATAAAAGCTTTCGGAAGTAAACAGATATGGCATATTGAACGGAAGGAAACATAAAATCTAGCAAAATAAACCCAAATATAGCTAATTTTATCCTCGTATCTGACATTGAAAAGCTAAACTCAATGCAAATTAGTTACATAATATTAGACTCACGGCTTCTCTTGCAGCGCGCGCTCTCTCGCCGCGCCGTCTCAAGGTAACTGCGAGTACGAGTGTCATAGAATTCACATCATTTATATGTAATGAATCTATTAGGAATCATTAATATTCAATAAATAGTTATCTAGTTACCTGCTAATTATGTTATTAAACGACATAGCAAAATAATTTTAAGAAAATGTGATATTGATATTAACAAATTAATCAACATATATGTAGGTTCGTACGAATTAAACGCACAGTTGCAGAACATTTGACAAGATTATTTAA
Source organism: Ligdia adustata (assembly GCA_947049295.1). NCBI lineage: Eukaryota > Metazoa > Arthropoda > Insecta > Lepidoptera > Geometridae > Ligdia > Ligdia adustata. The sequence goes on from OX346221.1 coordinate 14,759,471, forward strand.
AATATTAAAATACAAAGTGAAAACGGAATTCAGGTATAATGTATAACAACATTTTATTGTTATATTACATACAAAAATGCGACGACAATTTTTAAGAAAAACAATTAAATTAGATACCTAGATATAATTAAAGGACGCGACTCATGCCCGGAAGATATATTTATTGTCATCTTCAAATAACAACCATTGCTACAATCGTTACAGACTGCAGCAATAAGATACTTTATATAGACATTATTATTTTTGCAAATGGTACAAAGTTGTGAGATAAAATGACATAATTAACATGTTTACGATCTCTGTATTAGAATATTAGTCGTGACCTAGTTGAATAATGATAAAAACCTGAGACGCCGGATATTAGGTACTGCTGTAATTATAGACCTAGTGGACAACAGCGTAAGGAATTCCGTTAGTTTAAAGATTATTTTAGATGCTTATATATAGATTATTTCATTAATTGATTAAAACCCGAGAAATTTTCACAAAACTTCGCCAAACTTGTACCAATATATCAAGTCAAAAAAAATGTAACGTGCGTGTCATAAACACGCACAATATAATGTTTGTAAAATATAATCATTTAACATTGATATATATTCATGTTTACGATAGTTTTGCTCTACCTGCTCTAATGACGTCACCACTCTCTTTATTATACTATAGATATTAAGTGACATTTTCTTAGGCGGAATATTAGCCCGATTCTTAAGCTACGTCGAACGCTATATAGCGTCACTCGCTTGAGTACGCAACCTTCTAGTTTTAAAAAATATTTTAAAAATATCTTACAGCCATAAAAACTAAGTGGCATAACTTAGGTGATACTTGTACAAATATTGAATACAAATAATACGTATGGTTGATTATGGTAGTTATTTTTATTTATAGCAATTTAAAAAAAAAATCTATTGTAAAGTGCGATAATTACAATTGGTATTGTTATGTGCATACTTACCACACCTTTATTTATATACTGATGCATGTTATTAGTAATTTTAATAATCAAATATATTTTTTTTGTAAATGACTTATCGTTCATATATATGTAAATGCATGCAGGCCGGACAAGTATTTAACTAAATAATTTAAAATTGTTTTGAATATCTAAAAATAATCACTCTTGTGAGATAAACTATTGAAGCTATTGCATTGTTACTGCTCCTTGGTAATTGTGTTGGTACTAATCTGTCCGATGTTTTAGGAGTGTGCAAATTACATTCGCAATGTGTCCTACTTTAATTTGATAGTGTTCTTAGTAAGGGAAGTATTTTTTGAGATTGATATAGTTACGTTAAATGATATTAACTCGTATATATCTCGGTCAACTAATTTCGTTTAAAGACGCTACTGCTATAGAAGTTGACCGTAGAGTAGCAACAGCATGGAAAAAGTTCTGGGCCAACAAAGACATCATCAAGAGCCGTATACCAGCTTATTAAAAAAAAACGTTTAATGATCAACACCATCTTGCCTTCCTTGTTCTACGAGTGCCAGACGTGGGCGCTAACTAAAGAGCTAGTAGACAAAATAGCTAAATTTAAGCGAACTGCGGAACGTACTATGCTAGGTTTAACACTTATGGATAGAAAAGGACACGTTGATAAAAGAAAAAAGATCAAGATGATCGCCGCAGTAACGATGCTCTCTAGATTGAAATGGAAGTGTGGTTGTTTAATACATTGGTATCCCAAAGACAGCATACGGAGAAGAGGTAGACAGAAGAAGATATGGCGAGACGACGTGATGGAGTTGGCGGGTATACGAGTAGCCTGGCCTGGACGGGCTCAAGACCGCAACACCTGGACGCGCATAGAAGTGGCCTACATCCATTCTTGGGTGCCCAAATAAAATAATTTAAATAAGTTAAAAGAAGTTATTAGTAAAAATTTACATATTTTTATGTATAAATAAATTGAATATTAATGTATATAGTGTAAGTTGCGCGATATAGGCTGTTTTATTTGTTTATATTGTGGCTACGTAAAGTTTGTGACATGACGGTTGTTTACATCTTCGTTAATAAGTTATAAGTTCATTTCCTTTTTCCATAATTATCCACTACAGAAGCAGACCTACCCATCGAGCATGGAAAGTTTATCTGACGTCACAAAGCTCGAAATGTCATTAAATGACGTCAAAAGGTAAAAAGTGAGAGGTGAATGCATCTCCTAAATAACGGACGATTTAATGATGCCGGAACAATCTTTGTTGTTTTATCCTGCAGATATAACGAGCGGTCACTTTTACGAGAAAAATCCTTTGTGTGATTCGAAATATTAAATGAAATGGCAACGAAGATTTGACCAAGGTTAAAAGCTATTCAGAACAATTCTAAGTAAGCCTTACTCAACTAAATCTTCCTAACAACTATATATAATCCTACTATACTTATATCAAACAATCAGCACGAAGCACCTTGTGACTTTTTATTAAAACTAACATTTTAAAGCCGATAAAATAATAAAATGAAATTTAATTTTGCTTTTAAATTCATGAAAAAAAAGAAACACTTGTCAATATCTTGCTTGAGAAAAAAAAACACAGTTTGTTATGTTAGTGGTCGGTCCGGAGAAGAAATCATTCTAAAGATTTCAATCTTCAGACACTGTGACTGAGAACTTCAACTGTCCTGCAACTTCATATAAATACCAGGTATTAGGATAATTTTATCTTAATCAAATTTATCAGACCGAGGTCCATACTAATTGATACCCACGTCAGGATATGACAGGGGTGACCAAATTAAAAATAATACATTCTCATATTTAAGAAAACTTGGTAAAAAGCTTCATATTATATGGAAAATATCTATCTTTATAATTATGGGAGAAATATATCTCTAAGAAAAGTTGCGACGATGCTGATAATTATATATCTCTTGTATCAAAATATATTTAATTCACAAGAGGCTAGCTTATGAGCAGTATATCAAGTTTAATAATTAAATAAATAAAGATAAGGTCTAGAACCGTGTTAAAAAATAAATTAAAATAATAACATAATCGAACATCGTAGCAAAAATAATATTGAAAAGATGTTGTTACGTTCAGAGTCAGGTTTACGGTAGTAAAGAACAAACTACAATTATCTAAGGTCAATGAAATAGTATTCAAAATACGTGCTGAAACACGTGCGATAGAACCAGACGAGTTTTTTAACACCAGAACCGTAATTTAGTATTTTATTACCCTCTCGTATATAATTTGATATTGTTTCGCGCCACTAAACGTATTTTCAATCCGATGATTAAGTAATATAACGTGGTATTAACTTGATATATTGCGGAATATTATTGAGAAATGAATGGAATTGTTTAATTTTATATTCTTATTGTATATTGGTTGAAATATCATTCCATTTACCTACACACCTAGCGAAATATTTTGCTTTAATTTTATACTTCTGAACTGACCTATTGAAACTTTCATAAGCTTATTATTTATCACTCACTTCTTAAACTGCAACGAATTAACGTTTGACCTTGACCTCAATTTCATATATTATAATTTGAGGTATATTACACAAATGCATTCGGTGATCATCTTAAAATAAAATTCTCGAATAGACCTCCTGATAAAGTTGAAAATATAATATTCTTGCAAATACAGGCTGTGTCAGGTCAGGGTCGGCAGTTTGAGGACTAAGCAAATGTGCAATCTAAAAAATACTAATTGCATTATGTGGTTTAAAATCATATGCCTTCTAATTATCTAATTCTTATATAATATAAGAATACATTTTGTTTGACTGACTGATTGATTCTGATAATCAATGCAAAGCCTAAACTTAGGGACATCACATTGGAGAGTGTGTTCGTTATAAGGTGTAATAAGAAATGTAATTCAACCTCTAAGGAGTTCCAATGGGGGTTTAAAGTATGAAACTTATTTATAGTCCATTTCATGTCGCGGGCAACGCCACGTGTGACAGTTAGGTACTTGGAGGTAATAAATAAACTATAAAAGGTTTGATCGCAAAATTATACTATACATACCCAATGTAAATTTTCTAAATCAAGTTAAAATATTATACTACGTAAATCGATTAAAGATGTAAAATAAGTAACCTTGAGTTAAAATATGTTTTAGGTATATCACTTACTAACCACTAAAGTGGTATTTTACATAAAATTTACAATACCAGTAAGGAATTGCTATTAACTATCAAATATTTATAATACTCGCCACAGGTACCCTAACCCTGCTCGTTACGAACCAGAAAAAAATACAAAGTTACGTAATTTTATTTTGCAATATATTAGTAATTTTGCAAAGAAATATTTATTACGAAGTAAAAAAAGTCTTATATTCATGATAACAACAAGCGCCCTGCATGCCCGCTCTATTGTTTTGTTTTTGCTGTTTATATTATGTATCTATATAATAAGGTAGGTATTAAAAACTTTAAATACTGAAATCTGAGTAAAACCTTAACAATAAAAAAAAGGAAATACCGATTGCCATTACGGTAGATGCCGATAGATATTACTCAAATATTGAATAATGAAACCACATGACCGATTTTGATAACATAAAAGTGGGATCTAATGGAAGGTTCACCCTTTCAAACAAAAACATATTATTTCAAATCATACCACCCGTCTCCGACAAATTAGGTAACAGAGTTTTAGAAAATACAGGCTTCTTCATTTTTGGAAGTTGGTAAGAGAAATAACAAATATTTGTACACAGATGTCTAATACTCGTGTCAAATGCATTTCTCCAGCATCGTTCCATCTTTAGAAAATAAGTCAGCAGGCGGGTGGCGTAGCTTTGTCAGCAGAATGCTTCAAGCGGCACAAATATTCAACTCTTGATAGAGCGTATTTGCTTGTGCTGTTTGGGGTAGAAACTTTGGGGCCGTGGGGACGGAAATGCTGGCTGGCTTAAAAAATAAGTCTAACAATCCAGCGGGCAAGTTGCCAGGTATTTAAATCAATTTAAGTGACTAATTTATTTGATAACATATGTATCAAGCTTTTATTTCTATTACTATGTAAACATAGAAAATATTAATCTTCGTAGAAAACAATTACATGTAGGTTTTTTTGCAATTAATAACAGCAACCTTGTTCATTAATCATATCAATATAAATGATCCTACGTGAGTCAAGTACTACTCGTAGTAACACAGATCTGTTACTGTTTTTTGCAACAAAAAATTATGCAATTACATTTTTTAATCAACATAAAACCTATTACATTAATCATAGAGGACTTTAGTTTAAAGTTTGACTAACATATTCGTTAATTATGGATATGCCCATCAATAATTTACTAATAAAAGGAGTAGAAAATATTTACCTAAAAAACTGTATTTGTAATGTTTTTGTAGATAACAAAAAAATCCTTTTCATTAATCATATTGGGCAATAGTTGAAAGTTTCACTGTAACATATCTTCTTATATATAAATATCAATTGCTGTTCGTTTGTCTCGCTAACACTCGAGAACGGCTAGGCCGATTTAGCTGATTTTGGTCTTGAAATCTTTGTGAAAGTTCAGGAAGGCTTAAACATTTAAAACTGATAGGCGGTACGAAGTTCGCCGGGTCAGATAGTTCGAAATATATTAAGTGCCAATTAATTACCTACTACTAAAAAAATAGTTAAAAAATTAACCAAAAACACTGGATTTGTGTTTTTTTTCTCACGTAGCAGAAATGATGATCGATATTAATCGGAACCCTAGTTACCATGACCACTGCGAACTTTAATTAAAACTTCATCTGACGTTAAACTCCATGAATACTACTATGTCTGCTCGGCGAGTGAACCTGTTTCATACCTACGCATTCATTATCATAAGCAATTAAATTAATTCATGCTGTTTAAAACGCCGCTACAATATCATTTAGATACTAAACTAGTACATATAACTTAGACACTACATTCATCAACATCTCATCTGATCTGATACGATCTTTAGTATTGTAAATTAACTCATGATTTAATTATATTTAGTTTATGTTATATATTTATTTGAGTTTTATAAAATAGATGTGTCTAAGTATTTCAACAAAAGAGGAAATAATATGTCTTTTAGTCAGAAGTAAATATTATGTCGCATTAAGTAATTAAGTGTAATGTCATTCAAGTTGTAAAATCAACCGCCAAGCACCTAACACTGTGTTCCGGCAGCCTTCCTTGAGAGCTAGTGTATTTCAGACTAGGCATGCTCCATCTAGGGCTACAGTATCGCTGACTTCCGTAGTCGTGCGAACTTGTGGTCAAATGCCTAGCTGTGTAGGATAAAAATCTGAATATCAATAACGATTAGTTTTAGTAAAAAATAAAGTTTTACTTTCTCCTCCATTAGGAATTCTCCTGTGTTGGGGATGCCATGCAATCTTGTTGATGAAACAGATGTTCAAACTGATGAATTTGACCAACTGCCTGACCTGGAATCGAACCCGAGACCCGGGATCTCGAAGCAAGCATGAAAAATGATAATGATACATTATATTCCGTTTAACTAAAAAAACGGAAAAAAACTTAATCTTATTACCTGCTGTATTTTTAGTTTTACTTTTCATTATAATGTCAAAATAATATAGTACGCTATAAATTAATTTAAATTATCAATCGTTGTTTACTACAAAGTCTTCTCTCTTACGTACTTACATATCACACATCGTGTCTGAAGTTAGTAACAGCGATTTAGTTAAAATTAGCATACAAAGACTTAAAGCGGTATATTAAGTAATGTATGGATGTGTCAAAACATTTATGTAATGATTCTGTTTAACGGACCTTTATATACCTGCTCGTGCGTTACATTGTCTCTCGAGATGACAAATGTTTATGCAAACACTAATCTTGCGTATTAATTATCTGTGGAATTTTTAACCTTTATTGTGGATATTGACGGTTGATGTACGCGGAAGATATTACTTGGTTTGTTTTCATGATAGTTTTTCGTGTAGACTCACAAATAACGCGGCAAATTATGAGTTTACATTTTAGTAATTAAATCAAACTTATTTGAGTATGTTAATTGTTTTTATATCTTTTTGCAATCGATATATTTAAACGAAATATATAATTATTTAGTTGTGTTGGAAAATTAGTTTAATATGAACATAAACTTTTTGTCTCCTATTTGGAGTTTCATGGATTTACTTTAGAATAATTAACTAGTAAATTTAGTGCTGATATTACAAAGTTATGAGAATGTAACTATAAATCACTTTGCAACCGTAACCAGCTCCTTTATCAGTCAGAGTTGGGAATGAAGGAGGTGAAAATAAGAACAATCAAACTCGGTTATCACAGCGTTGAAGCGATGAACTGTCAAAACCAAGTTAGTTGCTCTTGTTTTCACCTCTTGTATGCCAAACTTTAGCCTATAATGGAGCAAGTTGGATTGAACTTGTTATGATTTACTACGATGAAAAAAAGAGCAAGCAATGTTTACCTCTTTATACACATAGTTCAATAGAAGTGTAGGTACAAAACCTTGTCAAGTCCATTACTTACTTGCTGTTTGTTCACGTAATTGTCAAAGCAAATGAATTATATACTACATAATGTACTTAGTGTGACTTCAATAATAAATACATATTATACATCCTTTTGAATACCTACATATAGAGCTAAACTTAGGTGAATCGATGTTTCTAGAAATACGAACTTAAATGACATTTTAAATTATTTACATACTAAGCAAACAGATAATTTTGCACAAAATAATTATATTTTTTTAGTTATATACTGAATATTATATATATATACCTATTGATTGTATCTACTTACTGAGTATGAATGAATGATATCGCTAAAAGCGATCCAGGCAACCTTAAGTAGTAAGTATCTACTTAGTAAGTAGGTACGAGTAATTAGTAATTAAAAGTAGTAATGCGATATTATGCCGCCCAGCATTATTATTGGGAAATTAGTAAAAAAAAATACGCACTTGACCGATATTTTTCAAAGGACCGTCGAATTTTCCCACAAATAAACCTATTTGCGTAAATACGACTCTTTAGAAATGCGTTGGTTCGAATATTCGAGTAGTAGCTACATTTAATGTCGATAATACATTCGAGATACAAATAATATTTATTTTGATTAATATATCCAACTGAAAAAATGAAGGTTCTCAATTGTTCAAAATCTTTTTTTTGGTATAAATATGTCTGCTAATTTCTCAGCGACGGTCGCCCGGACTGAATAGTCATTTTATTTTATATAAAAGGCCGTTTCTTTTCTACGTCTCCACATTGTTCGACATAAAGTGTATATAAATTGGCCAAGCTGTTTGTTTTATAAACTGAAATATATCAAATTAGAAGTAAACTGTTCAAACCCGCTCTGCATGCTTGTGATTTTAATCACGTTCTAAATGCTAATATTTCATGTCAAATTACATAAAAAAATGTGTCGGACAAAATTTAATGAGTATTTATAATATTTACGATAACCTCTGTGGCAAATTCACGAATAGAGCAATAAATCAAAAAACTTGACTTTTCGGTAGTGAAGGTGTAACTTGTTTCATGCGATTGTCATAGAAAAAAACTATGAGTTATAGGACTCATACGAGTACTGAGATTATGACGTGATTAATAATAGTCGATTTGATTATCGAATATCAATCCAATTATAATAGATTGCAGGGTTGTTTCGAGCAGGGTTTCTAATTATAGGTAGTTTGTGTAAAATAAAATAAATCCGTAGGCAAGTGCAAAATCACAGGCCTATTAAGTGACGCGCCTACGTCAAAGCTCAATTAGCATTTACGATTTTGGAAAATTTGAATAATTTGCTAGGTTTGGTGACACTACAAAAAAACAATTGCAAAAAAAAGAGTTTTATTAAATAATGATTGAAAAATTTATTAAATTCATAAATTTCGAAATTGAACTTTTAAACAACACTAATTTCGTTAACTTCGTTATATTTTCTTATTTTAATAAAAATGTGAAGATTAATCTATTACCTAATCGTATTTCTTTTTGTAACGTAATTCGATGTACTCGTATGTACCGAGTCGTATATATTGTAAAGTTCTATAATGCGTATCAGCACACGCGCCTCTTAAAAATCCTACTAATGATTTTACAAAGAAAAACTATTTTTTCCTATTTCCCTTACATGCTCACTAAGTAAGTCAAATGCTTAGATAATAAAAATGCAAAGAATAATAAACAAGCATATTTAATATATTAAATTACATAATATAAGATAGATATTTTATACTTATAAGTAATTTTATTATAAACTATCTTGACATTACAAAAGTTCTACCGTCCGTTTTAAGAAGCCGACACAATACTCGTACATTGATAATCCATAATATGAATAAAATTAAAATATAATTTTGACAAGCTCCAGCACTGCAAGTAGTTAATGTACATGCTCATTATGTTATTAATTATAATTACAAAAGGAGAAGATCCGCACAAGTGGACGTGTTATTAAAAAATTACAGTAATTTTTAAAACATCTTTTGAATGTAAAGTTCAAGGAATCTGAAATGATAAGGTAGTGTCTATTCGAGATATGTTTTATACAACGACCGGAACACGTCAAATCAAATTTATAGTTGACTATTTTGTGGTCTTCGGGTGTTTTGATATTTTAAAGAAAATAAGCAGCAGTAAATAAGTTTAGTAATAGCTTTTAATCACAGATTATTTTCTAATGAATAAATTAAAACCTTAATTTAGTAGCAATTATAAGGGAATGTTAAGAATCGTAATATTGATATTTCTCCTCATCACCGTCTCACATCACCTCACCTCGTCTTATTATGTTTGTTTATCCCAATTTTTATTTAGTCTTGGCATAGTGTTTGCTCAAAAAAAATCATAAAATCTGACGAAGTTTTGTTTATTTATTAATTTAATAATAGGTAGCCCAACAGCTATACTTTCAACAGTTATACTATCTTTGCCATCGTTTATATTAAATGATAATAATGTATTAAATATGCATTGTTCCAGGTTCCAAGATGGTGGTGGGAGCCAAGAAGACCTTGGAGAGCATCCCCAGCAAGGGACGCATCTCCGTCATGAGGATACAGAACTTCACTATCACTAAGAGACGTAAGTCTATTTGCTCCCTTATACTCTTACTTTGAACGGAACCCTTAAGTTATATAATACTAGCGCGGGGGGGGGGGGGGGGGGGGGCGGCACGTGCTCCGCTACGTGTGAACTTGCTTGTACTGTCAACACTGGAAAACTTTCAATTTGACAGCACAATCACAATTAACAAAATGATCCGCCATTTACTGAATTAATTTGTTACAAAAAATGTGATAAATAAAGAACACCATTCGACCGATTTTGTGCAAACTTCACATAAACCATCTACTGAGTAGTCCAAACAAAGCCTAAACATTTGGTTTGAATATGTGTGTTCTTGACTTATAAAATTACAAAATTGGCATTTATTTTTATATATATATATTTATAACGTAACTTTTAAAGTTAAGCTATTATTTATTTTTAAAGAACACCAACCACATAAAAGTTTTTTGACCCTCGACGCAAAAACGACGGGGTGTTATAAGTTTGCAGTGCCTGTGTCATTCCAAGAAAACGGCTATGCTATAACCATTAGGAAATTCTTTGAGAATTACTTTTCTTTACTTAATACTATAGAAGTAGTACTGTTGTTACTTTTTTTCTATTAATCGAAGTACTCGTAGTGAGCTTACCTAGGAACGAGCAAAAATTATTAATTGCAATTTCCTTTTTCAGATTCAGTGATAAAACTAGCATACGGCATTTTGCTGATGATCATATCGATCATAATGGCTGCCATCAATCCTATAGAACTGGTGTCCAGTTGGGTGAGTGCTTTATCATATAATAACTTGTCATTTCAGTTTCGTTTTTTTATGCTTTTTCATTTCGCTTACTGCTCATACTTCGACTGCACTTGCGTTTAGTGTTCTAATGTATCAATTTCAGAATTTTTCAAGAATAAGGATGTAGTTAAGAATTTCCTTCAAAAACTTGTTTTTTTTTTATCATATACCACATATTGTATGTGTGAAATGTGCGCCATTCGGTCGGTATGTATTAGATCTAATGCATTATATATCGTGGGTTTTTAAACTTTACTTGATTTCAAACGGTATATTATTTTATTTGTGTGTTAAGATTATCTTATAATATATATTATACATGTTTAAACGTTTTCGATTAGTGTTGCGTTAATGAAAACCAAATGAAACATTAGTTTTATGAGCTTCCCACAATTTGACAAATTACAAGAAAACTAATACCTATACAAAATATAAATTATGACAGAAAGACAGGCCTATTTGACTAGACATATAAAAATGAAACTTCAAACAATATTTATGTGTATTTATGTCACGCCTTAATTTACTTTAATGGCTGTTAAAAATATATATACCTAACAGAAACTAGTTTGCAAAAAAACCTTTCACTCTTTCACTGGACGTTGACGTCAACGATAAATTAAAAATATGTAAACGTGACTTAATTTTTTTTATTGCCCTTCCTCGGATATACCCCGTTATAATATTATAGAGTTTGTATGATACATAGCTACGATAATTTGTTTCAAAACACATCCATCAAAAAACTAACTCACTGACCCATAAAGTTGACTGTTTAATTAATTTTATAGCTTTATAATTTTTGTATTTCAGATATTATTTTGAAATAAATCATAACTGATGGTCAATTGACCTAAATATTAGTTGACTCTATTTTAGCAGGAAATTGATTAAATTCCAAGTGAAATAGAACGATGTTACAAATTTGATATGATTTCATTTGGCATCGTAATTAACACAATAAATACGTGTGGCTATAGCCGTGCCGAAGTCTGCCGAACTGAAACGACGTTAGACGAGTGTTAGGTTTGCTTTCGTTACGAAATTTCTTGATCCGGTCGGCGCGCTCAAAGCTCGTAATAAAAGCTATGCAATAGCTTAAAAAAATTTCTGTAAAATTACACACTACATTACAAGCATCTTAAATTTAACACAGTTATTAAGACAATAGTAAATGACTTGTTAATAAACGTAACAGCACATTTACATTATTCTGTTATTGCTAAGCGCCATGCAAACAATCGCTTAGTTACGAGTACCCCACATGAACATAACCACAAACTCAAGTATCATTATCTCAGTCATAGATATTCTCTAATTTGATCATTTAATTGCCTAAAAACAAATTATAACGCATGATCGTAAAACGACTCAATAACTTATATAACGCGCTGGGTTCTATGGCTCTAACTGCGTGCCAATTTTTTGTTGTAAATTTGCATAATTTTTGTTTTTAATGATATTGTGCGTCAGTAGTAACCGCGGGCAGGTTTAGTGACGCGATGGTAGATTAATCGCCGCCACGACGAAATATTCAAATTTTGCTTAGGAATTAATTAAATGAATTAACTAATCGTGCATTCTATTGAAGCGGACCGGACAGACGACGTCATGTTTTTTGTAAAGTTTTGCGTAAACATTCGCATTAGAATATTTCCTAAAAAATTATGTACTACATTAATAAGACGATTTTTCTAGGATAGAAATTTTTAGATATGGTTCCTACTTAAACACTTGAAAGTAATATTTTGTACTAGCTGTGCCCCGCGGTTTCACCCGCCTGGTTCCCCATTAGATTGTCGAGACAATGGGGGAACTACTTTTTTGAAGTCGGTTAAAAAGTATCCTATGTCCTTTCCCGGGGTCAAATCTACCTGTGCACCAAATTTCATTCAGATCTGTTTAGTGGTTTTGGCGTGATAGCGTAACAGACAGACAGACAGAGTTACTTTCGCATTTATAATATTAGTTAGGATGTAAGTACCTAATTGACATTCGCAAACTCTGTAATATATTTTTAAATTACTTTGTTACAGTAAGAAAGTACTTCTGATTTCGATAATACATCTTCACTTGCAAGTTTCATCACCATCTATGATAAAGGAAAACAAAAAGATAACAAAATTCCTCTTGTTTTGTCTCGCTAATTTGACGACAGGTCAAGAGTCAATATATTTTTACTAATTTCCGGTTTTGCTGTCTCCTGATAAACTGATAAACCATTTTACTGAAGAAGAATTTCATAACCTCATTATAGATAAAAATAAGTCACACTTACTTAGGGTTATCGGTCATTAGGCTAATGTGTTTTTAAGATATGTAAACAGCAAAGATAAAACTATAATGACTTATGATTTAGCCAAATTTAATTTATGCGTATCGACATGACCCTATTCAAGTAACTTTAAAGCTCGAAAAAATTCTATTTAGAATTGTAGAGCACAATTTATCTAATTATTTTGTGTCGCAAAGCAACTCACGCTGAGGTCATAGTTTTGAAAATTATCTTAAACAGTCTGCAGTTCAAGATTAGTTTCATTTTATAGCAAGGAATACATTCAGAATAAAAATACTCTTTTCAATAAATAGTGAACTATCACCCAAAGAATACTGTACATTACAAATATAACTTACTGATATAAGGCAGATAAAATACCCAGTCATTATAGTCATATACTTTTCTTTTACAAGTGATATTTATAGACTCATTTAAAGCTACCATCAGGTGACTCAGATACACGCGTTAGACCTATATTACTGCCTAAATTATATGAAAAAGAATAAGCAAAAAAATGCATCTAACACTATGAAACTGTAATGTTTAAAGTTTTAGACGATGTGAAGAGATGAGATCTCTGTTAATAACAACGGTGAAATATAATACCTACTATTTATTTTTGCGTTTCGTAAATAACAGAGATTGTGTCTCACATGCAGCCAGGACGTTCAGTTTATTGTCCAAATTACAGCATTATTACGAAAAACTAAACGTTTTGAGAATATAAATACATACTTATGTAGCTGTTATAACCCGAATATGTAGTTACATTTTAAATTTATGTAAATTAGTGTATATCAAAAAATATCATCATTCAACTTTATTTAATTTTATTATTTACCCAAAAACCAATGAATTTAGGAGAAGAATAATTATTACTAAGATATTTTTATAGATTGAATGAACAGACACAGATTCGTGCGTTGTTGTATTGACTGTTACGCATTAGTGAGAATACATTAATTTTAACACCTAATTTTATTTGCGTATATTACTAACCGTCAATGTGCATGTTTATAGTGATGTAGAGAATTAGAATGGACAATAACATTTTGTATTAACATTATATGATTTCGTTGTTTTAGTTGTAGGTATTTTAGTTTACGTACTTTAAATAATAAATCAAACAAGTGAGAACTTTAATCCGTTTCAGGGTAATGATAAATAAAATATAAATAATTTATATAAACATGTACCTATGTGTTACTTTATTGATTTTATTTAATTAAACCTTTACCTAAGTCTTTAGATTTAGATCAAAATTACTTACTTAGTACCTTTCTGAAAAAAATATTGATTAATTTCTACATTCTAAAACTTTAAACAATTTGCTAAAATTAACTTTACCTATATAAAAATTTACATCATTTTCAATTTCGTAAAAATTTAAGGTACTTCTGCTGAAAGCTCAACATAATATCTAACATTATTACAAATATATGCTAATAACAATTTAACTGATTATAAACATCATTTTTACGATCGACCTCCGCGTCAAGCGACTCTATCTAATCAAGAGTTACAAAAAACTTGTTACACATTCCGCGAGGGTTCAACTCACCTTTGTGAATACTAAAACATTGTAAAAACTTTGACCGGTTATTGAGATGATTTTGTTGTGACGTCAGCAAATAAGTAGAGCCTTGCGGCTAAGCGATATGACACTTATGCGTAGGCATGTGTAAAACATACCACCACGTAGATGGCTGGGTGCAAAAACAAATTATTCTAATAAAAGTTGATATAAAAAACACATTACTAATGTCTCGACAATGAAAAAAGTATTCAATCAGTTTCAAGTTATCATAAATATTGCGTAATCCTTTCATAGTAATTAAAACAAAACGAAATCACATACGTCTCTATTAATTCAATTCAAGCTAACAGAACAAGCAAACAGAACAAAAAAACATCCAATAGTCAAATTAAATGAAAATAAAAATAGATAAAAATATTATATTACTATATTGAATTTGTCAGTTGATTTCCAGCAAAATGGGTTAACGATATAAAACCTGTCGCGGTTTGATTTTAACCAAAGTTTGACAAGTTTTTGTATACTATTAAATAACTATTTTAGGGTAAGCAAATATGTTCTGAATCTTTTTACTAATTATTTATTATTATATTAAAGAATAACTACTACATCTAACTTAAAAACGAAAAGCAAAATTAAATAATAAAAAGAGAACCTTAACTGCAAAAATAAATAAAAGTCTGACATAAACTAATGCCCGTGTGGCAATGTCCCAAGAATGCTGGCTGCATTCCCGCGTTGAATTACCACAGAAATCCTTTGAGCAACGAATGAGCCAGCTCTCTTGTCCCCAGTAGGATTGATAAGTTAATATTAAAATAGGTATTTCTTCGCTTATGTTAAACTTCTTTGCAAACACTCTGGAAAAGTACTAGACAACGTGATTACAATCGAGGTTCGTCACAATGTCAACACTAACTATTAACTCACATTAAACTTCTATTTCGAGTGACGTTATAATTTAGTCTGAGCAGACATCCTGTCCTAATTTCTGAGGACATTTAAAGTTAAGGTCAGATATGATCAAAAAAGAATTTTACTTTTTCTTTGCGGTCGTGTGCCTTGTTATTTCTAAGCGACTTAATAATATATTTAATATATTATAGGGTTCTTAATTTTTCGAAAACATTACCGTTTAAGATTTTTTATGAAATAATACATAAACTATTAATTAGTCTTATACAAATATTTTCAGAATCTGTCTTACTACAATAAAAAACTTAAATATTGATATACTTTAATATCATTATTTTTTAAATTTAATATTTATATATATATATTCTAATAATATATGCGAACTAAAGATACATGTAGTTCCGACAATATGTACTTGGCCTTAGTTGTAGTGAACGGAACCAATACTACATACATACATACATACATGCATACAGCGACGTGATTGAAGTTAGAAGGTAATGTTTGTTTGTTTGCAAATAAACATCAGACAGACCTTGTGGCTTCGAAGAAAATATCGCCAAAATAACCATGACTCATACGTACTACGATTTGCATAATATATCTAGTATTAAACTATTATTTATTTTGTAGTATTCTTTGTTAGTAGTAATATCTAGTTATTTTTGAAAGCATTTTTTTCCTTATTTATATTATTTCTTAGCACTACTGATAAATTTAACTGTCTCGTTTGCAAAGATTTGCATCTAAACATGAGTGTCATTTGGTTTATTTTTTGATTCTGACGCTGCACGTAATAATATTTCAAGTATCAAAAAACGCAAAGCTTGACATATTTTTTGTATGTTATTAAAACGAAATCTGGAGGATGAGGCATTAATCATAGACAACTCAATTAATATAAAATAAAACACTTCTAGTTGAAGCGACATGTGACCAGAATGCTGGCTCTTATTTAGGTAAAAAAAATTAGCATTGCCATTCAACGTGGCAATGCTGTTAGCATTCTTGGAACGGTCTCTTTTACTGGGGGTTTATTATTATATTACTTTTTATAACTTTGAATGTTTTTTTCTTTGAATCTGTGTTTTAGTAAAATTTTTATCATTAAAATTAAAATATTTTACCTCAGATTTATTAAAATTAAAAGTAAACATTACAAATAAATCTGGGCAAATCCACGTACAATCACCAACATGGTTACAAATGCGTAGAGTCGAGTTGACCGCGAAATATGTTTGCATAAACGATAGCGCGGAATCAACGACAGATTTTCCACTTGATTTGATTTGTTTTTCTTGAGTCACGCGTAAACCTCTTCACGTCTACGATCCGTTAATTAACTTGTAGGAAATCACATACATCAAGGTTATCACTGAATTTGCGTTTGCTGCTAAGGAAATAATTGATCGTAAATATTTATTAGAATATTTCCTTTTTTATAAAAAGAAATGTATAATTCAGCATAAACTTCAACTTCGTATTCCGCTTATTTGAAGCCATTGCATTCAGTTAGCACTGATATAGATGTCTACAGGCTACATTAGGCTTTTGACATGGTCTACAATATCCGAAGGCAAGGTATCAATACCTATAATTTAACTTTTTTTATGACCACGGGAGTCAGCAATACTGTAGCCCTAGATGGACCATGCCTAGTCTGGAATTGACTTGCTCTCAAAGAAGGCTGCCGCTATTACCACCGTTAGGGATTGAACTTATAAAAACGCTCTATACCTTAAACCCAAATAATCCCAAAGCCAATAATGGATACAACCTTTAAATTTCATGACTCAACGTTTAGTGGTTTAAATTCTAGCCTATCTCTATATTGATGATTCCTAGCGAATATCAGAAACTCAGGAAGTCATAAATTACTGTTTTATTTAAATATATAAAACAGAAGACAAATTAAATTTAATCATTCAGACATGAAAATAATATATCCATATCTCTGAATTCGAAAGTGAAAGACGATCCGTCTTGTAAACTCGGTTCGCAAAAACAAACGTACCTACTAACATTTAACAAATCATTTACTATTGAAGTATATTTACATGTCAAATATCTATTTGTTTTATTTATTCCTATTGTATTATCTACAAATTGCAAATTTATACAATACCTATCTACTTAATCCATTGTTAGAATAATGATTGAAGTTATTTTGCGCGTACGCAGCTAGTAAAGAAAGGTCCTAGGGTCAGCACATGTCATTGTATCTATGGTGTCACCTGATCGCTCACCTCAACACTTCGCAAGGTTAGTTAGTACGTGACTTGAGAATAACATTTTACGTCATTTATACAAAAAACTAAACCTATCCGTTGTAGTAGGAGCGGTTTATTTGTGGCTTAACACGTTCTTCCATTATCTTCTCTTCTTCTATTTTTGGATAAGATAAAAACTGTTATTACTCAGCGATAATTTTTACTTTGGGATGACATTGGTTAATCTAACTTTTCTATTTGGAACAGACTTTCCATTGATCATTGAAGTGTTGAAAGTGGTTTACTATTTGTTCATTCGGCTGACATTTTTGTATAGAAACAATATATAAGTATAATACTTCGCTTCTCAGAGTCAGCCTCCTTATTCGTTCGTGAATCCCTCAAGAGTTTCAAGGTCTGAGGCCACAACTCCGACATGGCTTATTATACTTACTATCCTGGGACTCACTCTTGGAACTAATAACGTGTCATCCAGCCCACAGTAACGAGCATTTTTTAATGCCACGGTCATCCATTCAAGATCTAACCTGTCTAAACGTTGCTTAACATAAATCAGCCAACATAGCGTACTGTATAACAAGCCCTATATTTTTCAGACCTAAATAATCACTTCCACAATTATTGGCACAAAGTTGCAGAATACTTCTCCATTGATGATACAACTAGCCATTAATACAGTTAATGTTTATCAGAGTAGTTTTCCCAAGGCACATGTACCAACGTATTGTTTTCCTAACAGTTTTTACCGGGGTGAAGTGTCACCGAGTACCGTCAATTACGTTCCACGTGACAGTTGACGGCACGACTTACTTAGTAGCCAATGGCTAATGAGAGTGCCTAACCCCGGCAATGACTTGCCCATTACGTCAATTATGATTTATAATTAAGTATAAGATTATTTCCGTAATCACTTGCTGGTACCCTCAGGGTGGCTCCAATCACTTGAGGGGTGACTTAATTAGTCATAAATGAACTAAAGAAAACTTGAAGAATTCACTACATTCAGTGACAATACAAAAAATATGACTATTGTTCAAAAGATTGGTGATAAGAAATATGACGAACTTGTTAAATTGAGTCTTTTTTCTAATGAAAAAATAATTTAGTATTTTTTATTAAAGAATGAGTAATTGTTTTTAAATGAAAAAACACAAGAATTTGGAGCTAATTTACTGTTAATGTTAAAGTTATTTGGGATTATTATTTTTTAAACATAACTCTTTAAGCTACTTAACGATCAAAGATAACTCGCTTGATGCAAAACGTGGTGCGAATAATTTTGATGGAGCACGCTTGCTCTCAAAGAAACCAAATCACTTCCCATAAAATATTAAGATAGTACCATAAGATGATGAATAACTACTTTCTTAACTTTTGGCAAGTCAACATGCCAAAAACTTACGCCGACATTGATTCTTGAATATTTTAATATTAAATGTCCATATTGAAAGCGTAATGAATAAAAAAACTTCAAGTGCATACTTAATTCACAATAATGCTTATCGAATGATATGATCTTATAATCACTCATCAAGTAGTAAGTAATAAGGTGGATAATGCGATTATTACATGCAACTATAATTTAAAAATAAATAAAACTAATTAAAAACTTTAAATGTTCATATTGTAGTTATTATCGATCCTGTGACCTCACTCTTATTAAACGTGCATTATATTTGTTTTATTTTTACACAACCGTATTTACCAACATCTACGTTTTTTTACAATAAAAACGAATTATGTCTTAATTTTCATTGAATTTATTATCTTTATATTTTTGTGTTCACAATAAAGAACAACTATCTTAAGGAACAACTTTAACTTTGGGACCAGCTCTATAGATCAGCTGTTTCATAAAAAAAGTTAATCGTTCGTCGTAAAAATGTATGAAACAGCTAATTTTTTTTCTCAAATTCTTAGTTACTATAGTACCATGGTAATGTTTTTCTGTAAACTAAAGTGATTCCCTTTTGGCTTAGTACAACGCATAAGCAATAACTTTTTAGGTTCTGATGGCATATCTCTTTACCTAAGTGAGCTCATTATTTAAAATATAAACACACATAAATATTATCATTTATTTCTGTTTGTCCACAGTACCTCGACATGAGAGAAGGTTCGTTCCTGTACAGGATGTGGGAGACTCCTCCCTACCAGCTCTACTCCAAGGTGTGGGTGTACAACTACACTAACGTCAAGGAGTACATGGACGGAACACATGACAAGCTCAGAGTGCAGGAGGTCGGCCCTTTTAAATTTCAGTAAGTGACCTTTGACTTAAATTATCGACCCGAATTCATTTAATTTCTGTGTTTCTTCTTTTCATTTCTTGCATGGACATAGGTAATGATGATAAATTCCAAATTACCTGTGGCCTTTTTTGATTTTGTTTATTATTCTCTATAGAAATTCATACTTGACAGAATTCCCTTTCAAATGTTGAAACTTCTATCTTCGTTTTATGTACAGGATTGATAATATTTGAGTCATATTTGTAGGCACACTAAATTTCCTCCACGTTTGGGCCATTTGTAATTTATGTCGCAAAAGTTCTTGTCTAAGTGTCTATCACAAGTGCAGCATTTATACAAATGCTTTGTCCTTTTTTATGCGCATCCAATACTAGCTCAATTTTCAAATAGTTTGTATCTGACATTAAAAAAAGATAAACTAGTATTAATTTTTTGTAAGTCTACATTTAATGTACTTAGTCTTCGGATCCTATTAAAGTGCCTTAAAAATGTACTTAAATAGTTACTGTGACATTGCTATGAAAATTATTGCAGGCGTTTAATACCTTTCTAACGATGAGGAAGAAAGGCTCTTGAGTGGCGACCACGAACCAGCAGACAATAGCACACGGTGGACCAACGACATAGTAAAAGCCACAAATAACCAGTGGATGGAATTGCCAACTTGTCACTTGCAATGGTTCTAAGAGGTCCTTATGTTCAGCAGTGTACGTCTTCTGGCCGATGATGATGACTACCTACCTTTACTTCAGTACTCAAACCGTCGACCTCATAATAATGAGATGGCTATTTCCCCAGGGAGACCAGAACGAACGAGAACATGACAGTGGATAAGGAGAGGGGAGTGATGACCATCGATCCCAAGATCACGCTGAAGTTCATCCGAAACGAGTCAGTGGCTGACCTCGAGGATCTTACGGTTCACGTGCCGAATATTGCCCTTATTGTAAGTCATAATAATATTAAGATACGCCATCTTCGTCATGGAAAATCCTCAATGTTTCTTCAATTTCTCATACTATGAGAGTAAAACTTAGAGGTGCACAGAGATCTAGTATAAGCCTGGTAGTAGTTTTCATGATACACGAATGAAGGCGCAGGCATACACCAGGGTTTGATTTGAAAGTAAATGCAACTAGATTATTGCTGCACTTTACATATTTTCTACACATACCTACTGCGGATGATTTTCACACTATAAACATGTTCTTATGTGTCGTGTGACAATAATATGTATATATTAAGAGGGCACTTTCAAACGCTATATTGAAAGTGCCCTCTTAATCCTATCAACGTCTTTCAAAAATTAATTTGTTGTAACATGAATCTTTATTAGCGAGTAATTAATATTTTGACTAGTTATCTCTGTAATAACTTTACCTCTTGGTTTTATTTACGTTGTGTTATGACGTCACTACACTAGTTTTTCGTTATCATTATAACATTATTAGTATGATTGGCGGCCATAATGCTTTATGTGCTTATAATGACCCCAAATTATAGTCACACGATGTTATTTTATTTCTAACTATTGTATTAAAAACAAAGTTGTTTTAGTTGAGTTGCTTGCGTTTTGGGATGTACAGCCGTAAAGTTTAAAAGCAGTTTTTTTGTAATGTTTGATCGATGATATATGATTAATGTTACCAGTACGAAATAGTTTTTGCTTATTTATAATACAAGTTTTGGATTAACTTTTGATGTAGGTACGTTTTGGACATCACGGAGCTGTTGATATTAGAAAAAATTGCAAATTACAAATATGTTTTTCGGCTGTCACCCGCGGTGTGGTACGTGAATTAAAATGGAATATAAATGATTTTCAAATTTTAAACACCCATTTAACCCTTTAGAGGTTGAATTTCCATTTTTTTTCTTAATACACGTCTATGTCCTATAATGAATACACCAATTTACATTTCCTAGATTAAGCGATTTAGGCTCAACATTAATTCAACAATTAAAAAAAAACTAATATCTTTAATGTCCCTTTTTTGCCGTAAAAAGTCAAGAATTATTTTTTCCTGCTTGTCTCTTTGTGATATTGGTAACAGAAAAATATTACATTTGATCATCTTCTTGTAATTTGTACTAGTTTTGTATTTAGGTTCCACAGTTAAAAGTTAGAAATACACACTAACTCACAACTACTCAGATACACACACGAACACAATTTTCATACTAATATACATATAAGTTTAAATATTTTCAAAAGTTAAGTTTCCAGTAATGGTTCCTAAATAATTATTTTATTGATAACAATCTCTGCAAATTGCTCGATTGATTTGTGTAATTGCATTTAATTCAATTTGATAAGGTTTTTAAATTTTACCACTATTGAAACATTATCCTCGTCCATTTTAAATCTTCTAACTAAGTTTTACGAGTTTAGCGTTTTATATAACAATGCAACAATGTGAGTATGTTATTAATTATTGTTCAATGTACATGGTTACCTGGGAAATATTTTCTGTAGTTTTTGTTTTTGAATGGTGGTTTTTTCGTTCACCGGCTTTATATTTAAAACTAGCTATTGGAAAAAATACATTCGTACTGACACGACTTTTCACAAAATTGTCGTTGATACATACGAGTAGATACAAGTAGCACAATCTAAATAGAAAGTCAAGAAAATGACA
Organism: Ligdia adustata; assembly: GCA_947049295.1. Classification (NCBI taxonomy): domain Eukaryota; kingdom Metazoa; phylum Arthropoda; class Insecta; order Lepidoptera; family Geometridae; genus Ligdia; species Ligdia adustata. The sequence continues at coordinate 14,782,143 of OX346221.1, forward strand.
TGAAACTCTTATTTCGAGTAAGTAATGCGTTTGTTTGAGTTAGGCCTAAAAGCCTAGGATCCTGTAAAAGATACATACATAGACACTAATTTGGTGCTTATAGAGTTGAGTCACTTTTTTACTGACTTATTAGGAGGCGCAAAACGTTAATTCGGTAGTTGGAATTTCAACGACTAGTTTGAGTCTAAACTTAATGAGTTTAAATTTATGTTGACATGGCATCCTGAATATATCAGGATGCCATGTTGAAGTAGTATACATTTATACCCGGGTACATGTTAAATCATAATTAGTATCTGTATGAGTGAATATAATCTCTGATCTTCTTCCACAGGCCATGAGTACCCTCGCGGCAGATAAACTCGGCTACCTTCCCAACGCTGGTGCCTATTACTCTATCTCCGCCATGGGGTCGAAGTTATTTAGTAAACTCACCATCAAGGAGCTATTCTGGGGATATAAAGACCCCCTGGTCTCAATCGCCAACACGCTGCTACCGGGATGGATTGATTTTGGGAAGCTTGGTCTTTTGGACAGGGTAAGTTGAGATAATATATCTGCATATCTTTAGGTCGAGAATCTTGTGATTAATATTTTTCTACATTTTCATACTTTTTATATCATTTACCAGTTATTTTTTTAACAAAATAACTGAAGAAACATTTCGATTTTTTGTTGCTATTAATATCATGCTTTTTTGTCCACAGTTCTACGCCCAAAGACCCGAGAAGGCGGAATTGGAACTAAAAGACCCAACCATGAAATACTCCATCAAGACTTGGAACAACCTCTCCGGGCTCCCCGAGCAGGGGTTCAAGAACCTTGAGACTAGGTTGGTAAGAATACTCATGTTTTGTTATCATTTCCATAATTACTGAAAGTTAGGCCATATTTTATAAGTTTCCTGCTACACCGCCACATGCGATGATAGTTCTACAGAGGCAGAGAAGTGACTTTAGAACTAAAACTGGTCCTACAAGAACTGTACTACCCGTTGGTTTAGAAACCAAGGAGTACGTTCTTTAAATCCGTTGGAAACGAAACCTATATTTTCAGATCATAAATTAAAACATCATATCACTTCAGGTGGTCAAGTCTGTCATTTGAATCGTCTCAGAATTACAATTACATTGTGGCAAAATGGCTGCTTTGACATAGAATAAGCCACAGTTAGCATTAAACGAAACTTATTTTTTTAAACTAACTCTGTTCCATTCTATGTTCTATTTTATTAACTCTATGAGGGTGAATATCAAAAGGTGTCACTTCTCATTTCAATATAATGACCTCGATAAAGTTTACCAAGTTCAAATTGAATGCAAACAAAATCCTGTTTTAGTATAATAAACTAATGTTAGTTTTCTCGATTAAATGTCCAGCAGCAGCTGTATATAGCATTATGTTATGTATTTTGAAAATTTCAGTACCTCTCCAATTTATCTATGATTTTTCCTTCGTATGAATTTCTTAGATGTTTTACTGTTTTATTGATTTTATTTTTGAAAGTACGTTCGATATTTTTTTTATAGGGCAAGTGCCTTTATTGACATTAACAAAATGACTAACTACGACAGCAAAAAATTATAGCAGAAAGATTACCTATAGACCATTTAAGATCTTTTGCATTTTTTTATCTCAAATAATTATCTGCTACACTTTATTTTTTGTCTAAAATTATGACACGCGAATAAACTATAAGTGGTTTAAGGTATGACGATCTTGTGACAGGAAATAGCGTTTTTATCAAAGCAAATGAAGCTGAAACGTATTAAGTCACGTCAAATTATAACTACGTATAAAATAAGTTTTTATAACATTCGTCCATTGTGCGTAATGGTGAGCAAGTTATCACTATCAAATAACATCTCGTTAGTTTTTTACGAGAGTCAAATGTAACGGAGGATAGCTTGCCCTGTGTCACGTTGCTTGGCATGCCACTTTACATTCTAGTTTTGGTTGGCGAACATAACTTTTATGACTCTAATTCATACTTAAGTTTTATGGCGTACCCTTGAAAGGAGACCAGTAAAGTATTATTTTTTGCTAAATATTACCGGATTTTCTTTTTTATCTGTTCTGTTCACGTTTGACCACTAACTCACCCATGTCTTAGTAAATACATGGGTATAGATATAATAATAAAGTGGTCAATAATATAAGCGTAAAGTTTATTGTGATTTTAGCATGGAAATGGTAATTCAAAACGTGTCTTTGCTACTAGGTATTTAGATACTAAATCATTTTCGTTCCAAGGCGATGAAAACGAACATAAACTAGGAGATTGTAAATGATATATAGAGGTACTTAATTATAATTATACACAATTGTAAATAAATTGTATTAAGAATTAAAATGGGAAGCTACAAATATTTATCTGACCAGCGAGATCAAAAAAAACATGTATAATATCTTATATATTGATTAGTATCTCAACGTAACGAGTATTAGGTATTCTTTACTTTTGTTATTGAACTATATTGAAGACAAAAATAACGGTATAGTAAAGAGATGTCAAAAGTAGGCAAATACTATTTTTGCTTCTAAATTTCTTGGTACTGATAGTTTGTATGTTTTGCCTTTTCAGTTCCAAATGTAACCGCGTCGTTGGAGCATACGAAGGTTTGATGCTGACCCCTAACTTCCCTAAAGGGCGCGAGATCCCCATCTTCAGGAAACAAGCTTGCAGGACTTACCCCTTCCAATATGAGAAGGAGGAGATCGGGGAAGGAGGATATAACACCTACCGGTAATCATATACTCATACTTATAATATATTTTATTTTAATATTATAAATGCGAAAGTTTGTCTGTCTGTGTGTCTGTCTGTATGTTTGTTACCTCTTCACGCTTGAACGACTAGACGGATTTCGAATTGAAATTTAAAACAGATATAGGTTTTACCTTGGATTAAAACAGGCTACATTTCATCCTCATCACTATCACCGTTTCTCATCACTACGCATTCAAACTGTGCATATTTGTTACTCCTTTACGCTTCTGACGGGTTGACGGATTTGGATAAAAGGACTTGTACTTACATACTTTTGGAAATATTGTATCTTTTATAACCGAAATCCCTTGACAGTTACTCTCTGAACTATAAAATGGGCTATCAAAGAAAATAAGTATTAAATAAAGTTTAAAAGGCGCACAATTTTTATATGAAATGTTGTAAAGAATAGCGCGTCAGATAATTAGAAATTCCTTGCTACGATCCATCAACTTAAAGGTGCGTTGGACTCTATATATATTTTACTGTAGGTACTTATCGAATTGCATGGCTTTAATTAACTTTGTTTGGTTTGTTTATGTTAGGTACACGATAGCGAAGGATGCGTTCATGCGCAGTTCTCCGTATGCTTGCAACTGCACCAGCAACTGCCTCCCCGACGGCTTCGTCGACATCAGCAAGTGCTACTATGGTAATTACATTTACACTATTTATTGTAACTATTTTTTCCTAAATAGCAATTAACCTTACGGAGTAACATTCAAAATGAAAAAAAAACAATGAATGATATTTGCATGGCTACTTGTTTTTGTAATAGAACAAGGCAACAAGATGGCGTCCTAAGAAGATGTGGATGAATTATGTGAAAAAAGGATATGTGTGAAAAGGGAAAGAATGAAGAGTTGACGGCTGTTAGAGTAGAGAGGAAGAGGGAGACGTGCTGTGCTGACCCCACGTAGTGGAATAAGGTCAGGATGTTGATGAAAAGCGATATTTTAATTAGATATTTAAAATATTGTTTGTCTTGTATATCGACAAATGATGAGATAACTAAATGATTTGGTAATACGCTTGTAGTTCCTGCGAGTTGTCAAACTATTAAAAACTATTAAATCTGATTCGAGTCCTAAATATATATCGTCTCATTATAATTATAAAAAGTGTTACTTTAATTGATCTCTATCGTTTAAACGTTTTCGGTTCGATATTATCCACTTTATGTACCTGACTAAAGACTATACCTTCATCGTAAATTATCCCATGTTTTCAAAATATGACCTGGCGAGTCAGTAGTCACGTGTCATTTGATGTATTCACGTGTAAAGTTCGTTTTATCTGACTCGTGGTTTTTTTCACGTTAATTACATATTCGTACGAATATTGTGACCTGTAGGTCAACTTTAGATTTATGTACATATTTTGCATCCAATTATAATGTTTTCGATAAATCAGATTTACGTTGTTGTATCTTGCCGTCTCGTACTTTTAGTCATCTAAGTTTCTTTGCCTTGGCATTTAATGGGACCTAATATTAAAGCTATGTTTTGTTTGATATTGGGAAGTAGGGTATAGTTCCGTGTACATTTTATTATGTAGTTTATCAACGTAGGTAATAAATTTATAAACCGATTTAACGGAAACTTTAGACTAACTTGCCTAGCTAATTTTTTAGCGTTTGTTTAATAGGGTGACTTATAAATCACAAGAATTTGTGCATAGTAAACTGACAGATAATGCTACACTATTAAATTGTTATTCAGATGTTGTAATTATGTCGGATGCAGTTTTTTTTGTATTTTTTAATCTGTTAAGGCCACCAACATACAACAAAATATGTCGGACAAGATTTGAAGTTCTTTTGCAATGTAATACATCAAACGATTTTTACAGGTTTCCCCATCGCACTATCAAAGCCTCATTTTCTGGACGCTGACCCTGAACAGTTATCTTTCTTCGAGGGAATGACGCCCGACCCTGAGAAGGACTCCTCGTTTCTACAAATTGAACCTGTAAGTTAATCGTATTATAATGTTTAAGAAGACAAACCAGTCTTCTTAAACATGTGTACGTGACGGTTGGAAAGATCCAACTAAAGTTGCGTTCACATTTGGTGAACTTCGTCAGAGATGAAATAAGTCATTCGTGTTATCGCGTAACAATCAGGTACGCGTGAAGGCCCGTCTTTTTAAACAATATGAAACAAACACGCGTTAGTTTTCTAAATAAAATTTATCGTATCACTTAATTCTATCTTCGCAATAAATGAACTTCTAGTCCATGGTGGTTGTTCCTTTTTATTTATATTTTGAATAACAATCAACTAAGTACAGTCTTTCTTATTTTATTATAAATTGTTTTTCGCCTACTCCATGAGCTTAGATATTGTTGGGAAAATTAATGCAACGAGAGACAATTGAATGCAGACAAAAGAAAACGTAAAACAACGAACCGAAAATATCGTTTCATTCTACCTATCCTAGATTGTACAAAGCGTTACATTTTCTATGTTGCTTGTTTAGAAACAAAATATCTAACATTGTTTGGTATATTCTGCTATAACATTGTACTAATATTTAATATAATTCTCTTTGCAGACGATAGGCGTGCCCTTAGCTCTTCGCTCCAACATCCAAGTGAACATCGCGGTGCGGACATCTGCCGGGAACCCCATCACCAAACCATTGAAGGACAAAGTGGTGCCTCTGGCGTGGCTCTCCTTGGTGAGTTCGACTTGTTTATTGGAAATTAAGATAACCACATTTGTGATATGAATGAATCAGAAAAAAAGACCGAACACATTTTCAGTTAAAGATATAACTTAGATCCAACGACGAGAAAAAACATTTAGTCGAAAGATCGAATCATAACTAGTAAAACATTTATATTGTATAAAGTTATGTTATAAATTCAAACACCTAAATTAGTTACTGATAAATAAAAGATAATTAACGTTTAAAATATTAAATTAACAATCAACGCACTTTATTCGGAAGCAAATTAAATAGTTTATGCCATTAACATTGATGTAGGTTCAGATGAGGATAAAAACTAGATAGAATAAATCAATATTTTGACTGCGAATACGCCTGGGACTTTGAAAGGCAAAAAATCTATAACATGTTTTGTTCTAAAATCGTCCAAGCTAAAAAAACAAAGCAGAGGTCAAATATTATAAAGACAATATTTTTTTGAAACGTTACATATTATTATTTTAGTTTTAAACTATCATCATCATCAGCTACTAATAGAAGTCCACTGCTAGACATACAACTCGATCCCTCTTGAGGGTTCTCATCTCCACTCTCTATATTCTGTCATATGTATATCTATATTAATATACATTATACTGTGCAATTTGTCCTTCTATAGAACGCGCTGCCTTCAGTTGGCAGTCAGACAAGCTGAATATATTTTTATACTTAATAACTTTCTGAATAATCATAACATTTCTATTAGTTTACTAAGACGTTTTGATTCATACGATTTTTATTGTATATCTATAGTATGTGCCTAATATGACTATAATTATTTTTTTATCCTCTCATCTCGGAAAGAGTATTGTTGCTCTTCTATATGTGAGTGCAAAAGACGTTTCTATCCGCTAGAGAATAAAGTAAATTTAATTTAGAACATCGTGTGCACTAAGTTTGTGAATAGTTGTAGAGTGAATACAAAACATTATTAAACCTATTTACTTCTAACTCTATAGTGACGAATTTATCATACAACCTTTTTAATTTGTTAAAAACTCGGACTCGGAATCTTTTTGGTGTATTTTTTTTAATTTGTTTTGCGCACGCCCTTTACATGTCACGTTGTTTCTTAGGATAATTAAAGTGACACCTATTTAGCTTATCACACCCTTAACTAATAACCCTGTATTGTATTGTTTAATAATAAAATAAAAAAAACTTTTGTTCCAGTACTGCGAGGGTCCTCCCGACCACATCCAATCGTTGCTCCGACTTCGTTTCGTCATCGCACCACCTCTCGTCATCACGCTTAACGTCATCTTGTTCGTCATAGGCCTTGTCCTCACCGGCCAAGGAGCCCATAGAGTCTGGAAACCTAGGTACCAGCTGGTCGACAACCAGCCCATCAACAAAGCTACACCTATCAGAAAAATAAGCAGAGAAAGAAAACGTAGCGTCGAGAGGCGACGAAGCATGGAGAGGAGAAAGAGTAGCGTCATTCTAACCTTCAACGCTGTAGCTGATTCCTTGTTTAAAGAAAATGATGATTTAGCGAAGGAAGCCGTTTCGCTGTTAGCTATCACTGAAGATGATAATGATGACCTAAATGATTTAGTTGTGAGCGATTGAGAGAACTACACATAGTGATATCCACAGACAGGTAGACACAGTGATGGAAACCAATGCATCCAAAGGAGCGATTGATAATTTTTCGGATGAAGAATTGAAACTAGAATGTGCTTTTATCCTAAATATAAAGTATAGACGGTGTGTATTGAGTATGGACAATGACGCTACGCCGTATATTACAGCGTATTACCAGTAGTATGATAAATGAAGAGGCAAAATATTCACATTAATAGATATAAAAGTTTAACGGTTAGGGAGGGCTATTGATTATGTTTATTATGTAAGATGTTATTAGTTCAATTCATTGTGTCTCATTAAGAGACACGAGTCTATCAATTTTTAATTAAAAAATCTATAAAGACATCGTACGAAAAACTACGAATGTAAAACATTTTAATCTTTATATGATTTGGAACTCTGAGATACTCAAGTCTCCTGCAGACAAATCATTAGTTGAAAGAATCCATATCAGAATTGCTCAAATTAGTTTTAAACTATTTTATTTGAAAGACTTAGTAAAGATTTATTCAGTTTGTAACAATCGCTCAATCATTAGGCACCGAATACTTCGATATGTTACTATGATAAATAATAAGACAGATAGATAAAAAACATATTATTGAATGCATAAAAAAAATAATACGTTGAACGTAAAATGCTTATCAACAGTATTTCAATAAGGCAGCCTTATCGCTCTTCCAGGCAAACTATGAATAGGCATTACGTGTTCAAACACTCACCTTACATGACGTCCTTAAAAGCTGGATGTAAAATATATATATACGTTGCATACATACATAAATATTTAACATCCAGCTTTATGTGTTTTATGTTATAATTATTTTGTAGAATATTAAATTCTATTGTGATATTATGAATAGTTCCTTAGACGATATTCGTGTAAAAAGTATTGTAAATAATTTATTGACGAGGTAAGCTAATGTTAATACTACGGGTGAAATGATTGTATGTAAATAAATGATTTTTTTACTTTTTACAATCTTGTTTATATCTTTGACCCACTATCTTTGACTGACAATGCAATATTAGTGTGTAGGTAATATTATCAGGTAAATGTTAATGTAAGTTATATCATACAAATGTGGATCCTAGACTTGTGGTAATCAGTAACTGACTTTGACAAAACTTATAAGGACCAAGCGTATACCTAGCAATCGAAATATAAATTAATATTTGAAATAAATTTCATGTTTTACTAAAAAATTTCATTAAAAAAGTTAATATGTATGTTATAAAATAAATTAGTCACCTACATTTTTTTTTATTTCGGGCAAAATGCCCTAAATTCTGTCTTATTTGCTCCGCTGGATTGCTAGACTTATTTTTTGGGCAAAATATAAACCAGCATTTCTGTCTAACGCATTCATTTCATTTTATTTATCTCTGTGACACCAAACATTCATCTTACAGTGTTAAATCAATGCATCGGGAACATACATAAAAAAGCAAACAAAAAAAATATTTCGAAGGACCGACATATTTTATACTGGTATTTTTCCTATTTATACCACTCCGATATTTTTAAGCGGTCACACAAAAATACATATCTTTATTACGAAATTCATTGATTGTTAAAAAAATATAATTTGTTTATTTTTGACACATTGAGGTGTTTCCGAGACTAACGCGTTTCATGAAATAAATCAATCAAACACGCTAAATACGGCGTCAAGTACCTATTTCATGTTGAAAAAATACAACTATACACTTAAAACATTTACTTATCTTTGCCATTTATACTTTGAACAGTTTAAAAACTCATTCTTGTTCGTCCTCCCAATCTGTCCCCTAATACCAGGTACTTTTCCCGGTAGTCTCCTTATGGGGACAGATAGGAATAAAGCGTTTAAAATAAGTAACCGTCTAATAAAGGTAGAGTCAGTCGACAACAGATCTGTCGTCGATATAAGGGCGCCACTTTTTATTTGACATATTTGCTGCATTAACAATATACATAGTTACGTCATCATAACGCAACTCAGTTAACAAATTATTTATTATTTAATAAATTTATTTATTATCCACGTTCAAGGTTGAGGCTGTCATATAAAATCATAATGTTAATTCCGTATTTCGCCACCACGCCACGGTTCTCTTTCCACACAGACTATTATCTCTTTTGTATCATCAAATAATTTATTATTATATTATGAGTCGTAATATGAGCTTCTGGCTTACAAAATAGATTTATAGAAATAATAAGTAGGGTTGCGGGGAATCCTGTTACTAACAGCTTTTAAATGCTACATGAAATAATAGTTTCGCACAAAGATTTACGTCATACAAATTAGCTATAATTTGACGTAGTTGCATGTTATTATTGCGTCTATGGTGTATTATGTACAATTATTTTACTATTAAAACGAATCTGATCATTAATTGTGATATAAAAACACAAACACGCAATGATCATCTCGGAATATACCTAAATAATAACCGGTTCTAAAGTCATGGACTACTAAAACAAGAGGTAGTTTATTTGGAACAAAATTTTAGAATGCTTCGTTATTTTATTTTCATAGAGTTAGTAAAAACAGTTTATTGTACAACAAGTAAGGTCTTAAGTGACCTCAGAATTTTCTGTTTTTTTTTTGTATACTAATAGGTATATAATAATAATTATACTCAAAAATGATTAAGTTACTCTGTTTTATACTATAACTAAGATTTATAATTAATATAATAGTGGTATAATAACGTTTACCTGTTTTGATATAAACATTAATGGAGAAAAAAAGTCAAATAAAATAACGTACAGAAATCATTAAGCAAGGCAAATTAGTAATGATTCCTAACTAAATAAGTCAATTAAATAAATTTCAGTTAAAAGAGAATTTTATTTTTTACATTTAACACGACAAGATACTGATTACATTTTATAGAGAGCACAAATGATGTTAAACATTATATTTAAAAAATAATTTAATTTTAATTCTAATCTAAATTGTATTACGTAACCTATTAATCTACGACAAGACTAGATTATAATAATAACTTTAAAAATTGGTTAACACTTTAAAATATACATTAATTAATTATTATCATGCCCCAGTGGAAAATATATTAAAAACCTTAACTACTAATAACAAACTGCGCCCTGCACCTGCGTATGAAAACTTTTTAGACTCTCTCAATTTAACCGTTTCGTAACTTGTCTTAGTTAGCTAAGCTAACTAAGACAAGTTACGAACGCTAAAACTAAGCAGCCAAATTTCTGTTTGAACGTATAAAGCAGTTTTCAATACTTTGTATTCAGTCAGTGGGTAAAGTAGTTATAATTATGGTAAAATAGGCTTTGTTTGTGCTCACCGACAGACTAATTATTTTCAGTAATTACAAACAAAGCCTAATTTAACAATATAGAAATAAGTTGTTTTTAAACTTCGCCGGTTACAACCTGAAAATTATAGACTGATGATGATTTATTTCTAAAATAAACAAAGTGCCAACTATCGTCGTAATCGTCAGAAAATGGGTTTTTTATAATTGCATAAGAAAAAAAACCTCAAAATCATCTTATATACAAAAAAACTCCCTAAATTGTCTGTCCTTTACTTTCTACTTTTTTTTCTGTGGACACCGTTACAGCATTTCTAACTTTAGATGCTGCGGCTCTGAACAATGACATGGTGCTGCAGGTTTTTCAGTCAAGATTGTCATCTGTTGGACGCGGCTTTCTCCACAATATTTTTCTTCCCCTTATGAGTCACAACGTCCATCTCGTTTTTTACTTGTTTAACATATTAGTGAATTCATAATGGTAATGAATCACTTAATTAGTGGATCACAGTTAATTTCAAGGTCACTGAATATTTCGCTAGCTGGCGTACACGTGTGCGTATATCCAAGGCACGTAATGTGCCACGTTGGTGTAGACATCAGGGACTCCTAGTCGAGCGCAACCCGAGCCGAACGAGGTCAGACCGCGGAGCTCCCACCGACCTCCCGACCGACACTGGAGAGGACCTCCACTGTCTCCCTGGAACAAACCACAACAATTTGTCAAAAAGTAACAAATAAAAAAATTAAAGAAGGAAGTCATTTATTTTGTACACACAAGACTCTACTCCTTATTGCTTTAAAGCTAACACAAACATTTAAAAATAGTAAAATAGATGGAGTTGCAGTGTCCTGTGCGTCAAAAAGATCAGCGCTCAGAATGATGCTGGGGATTGCTACTCAGCGCTGATTTTCAGCGTGACCATTTAGAGACGTATAAGAAGGAAGAGATGCGAATAAGAAATAACATTAGGATTTCATTAGCGTCGGGATAACATTGAGTCAATTTTAAACAAGAGCCACAAGTACACATTTGACCGTTGCGGTACACTTTATTAAAACAATATAATAAGATAAAGAAAATATATTTAATACTGCCACATACTAATTGCAAAATTAGGAGTATATTTCTAAGATATCCGTATCTTTACAAAACTATTGTAATATATTAATAATAAAAAAAACCGGAAATTCAATTGAGTCCATACTAACTCGACAATGTTTATCAATGCAATAAATCTTGCAACGTTAATAGCAACAAACAGTGAAATATTCCGAACGGTTATGACGATATAAAAGCCGGTTCATCTCAAAGTTAAAGGAATGTGACCTAATCAAATAACAAAATAAAATAGACAGATATCTGTTCCATTGCAACATTCAGTTGATCGTTACTATCAGATCTTGCAAGATATTGACAAGGCTCGATCCAGCGATAACATATTGTTGACTTGTAATAATTTAATTGTATTTAATTTAGCGTGCGACTTGAAAGTTCAATGGTTAGCCATATAACTTTCACTTGATTTTTTATCGATGTGTTTGCCTGGTAGAAGACAAAGATCTGTTATTATTTTAGTATTGTGTAAGCTTTAATAGTTTTTGGATTTTGATTTTATATCAGTAGTAATGCTTACCACACATGCTCCGGTGCTGCCATCTGTGCTCCCGGCACAAAGATGTCCTTCATTAAGAGGCAGCGTCAACGCGTACTTATCTCTACAAATCTTTAGCGGCAAGACAGGCACTTCAGCTTCCAACAAAACATCTGTCAAATTTCCATTAGTCTGCTCTCGGCCCCACCCCGTAGCATAACACTCATCCTTGAAGTCTATTCTATTGCTATCGTCTATAAAAGGATCTATTTCTTCTCCGAACATAAGTTTTTTATCGCTCCTCGCATTAGTTTTAACTTGTCTATCACTACCTAGCTTAGCTTTAATAAGTTTGACTACACTGTCTAATGTAGCACTGTCATACGCAAAATCTTCTTCTGAATCGCTTTTACGCAGTTCCTCTTTTTGACTCGGTTTGTTAGAATCGTTCGCTACGCGGATATTGTATCTTAGGTTTTTATGTTTCTTTGTGAATCCGGAGAAAATATTTTTTGTCAAATTGTTTAGTTTCTCTAAATATTTAACAGCAGTGTCGGGATTTGGTTTTGGGGGTCTCGTTTTCTTTTTTCCGTGTTCTGAAGATTCTGGTCGGATGTAGAAAGGTGATGGTTTGTCTGAATTGAAGGTTAGAGGCATCTCGAACGGCGGGAGGCAGATGGTGCGGATCCGGCTTCCAGGAGTCACGTCAGCCGCTCTTGTCATCTTCATCAGGGCTGAAACGTAACAAAAAATATTGTCATGAATGTACGAATTCAGTATATTTTAAGGGACATCTTAATACACATCTTATTTAGAGCTACCATTTGAAAAAGAATATTGGCATACAATTAATCATTTAGTTTTGAATGTATAAAGCATGAGTGAGTAAATATTTACTAAACAACATGGGTTATTGAAAGAACAATGAAAGTGCTTATGCCACTGGTAATTGCAATATTTGCATGTAATTCTAGTTGCAACCAGGTTCATAGGCTTGTTGTACATATTTACCGATGTCATGCTGATAGTTGTGGAACCGGTGGTGCAGCACTATCCTCTCGATGGGCACGTAAGCTCCTCGCTGCTCCGCGCGGTCCCACTCACCCAGAACGGCTGTCCACAGTGCTGGCAGCGGCAGGTTAAACAACTCACTAGAATGTTCGAGAACACCTATGATTATGTAGGTGTTTCATTTTAACTCATATGGGTTTCGTCTAGGCGAAATATCATTTAAAAAATGTTTTTTTTCATACTATTGCCTATTTTGATAATTATGTTTTCTTATTAAGAAACATTTACTAATAAATGACGTCATAACCAAACCTAGTGGTAATTATATTAAGGTTGCAAAAATAAATTTGCAACTAAAAATGTGACTGAATTACACATCTACTGCACTAATTAGGTGAATTTTAATAGCTTGAAGTCAATAAATAATTACAGTTAACAAAATTTGAACGGTAAGATGACAAATTGCTTTCAGTTATAGAATAGAATAGAATATGGTTTATTGTCACAAAAAAAACAGCATTTATTGATAAAAAAAGATAATACAAAAGAAAAGCATGTTTTTTATCACGCGTCAATCCCAACTCAGCATGATGCTGGTTGTAAACAACCCGCGCTGGTCTTCCGTTGGGACCGACAGGTAGGTAGGTTCAGTATTTGTTGTTGTAGCGAAAACAAATAGACATAATCTGTGAAAATTTCAGTTGTGTAGCTATTACGGTTCATGAGATACAGACTGACAGACGTACAGTGAACTCTTAGTAATAGGATCTCATTTTTACCCCTCGTATTTTTTGGCTACAGAATCCAAAAAAATATCAAAACTGGATAAACCTTATTCTACACACATGAAATTTTGTAAAACATAGCATCTGAAATTTCAATTATTGAAAATTAGTATTACTTGTGCACGCAGTGCGCCGTGGTGAGCAGCCAGGAGGGATGAACCAGGACTCCGCCGCACCAGTGGCCGATGAGACCGTAGTTAGGGTGCAGAAGCTGAAGAGAAACCTGAGGAAAGACATCACTTTATTGTAAAATACATAATGACTTAATCAGAACGTGTCAAAGATCTACAGTAAAAGTTTATAAAGAAAAATAACTAACTTATGTCACAAAAATATTAAGACAAATCGAATGCAAATACTAAACAGCGAACATTGTAACATAATGTGTGTAATACTGTGATAATTTCAAGTAAACAATTCATTCATTCATTGAAACACCTACTCAGTGTGACTCAAGCAATTTAAACGAATACACATGCATAGAAGTCAAAATAACCTTAACGACTTAGGAAAGTTTAATGAATTCACTAAGTTAGGTAGCACTACAAAAATACAATTTCTAAAAAGATGGTCTACAGAAATGCGTTGATTTATTTGATTTGATCTTAGACGATAATTTGAAAATTTGAGGTTAAATATTTTGATTTTATATGTACAGATGTTAGATAAAAAAACACGCTATGCTTGTATTTAGTGAGTATTAGATATTAATTAAATTAAATTGTTACATTCTTAATTTACTTGTGTTACTTTCATTAGAATAGATTTAGTTCTGTGTTGCCCGTTGTGTTCTCTGACCTAGATACTCACGTTATAAATATTGTCTGAGGTTTTGAATAGCAACACTAATTACTTTAAATACGTTTCATAAATGAGACTTTCAGTAACCTAAGCTTCGTACACGCATACATTACTCAAACATTTATCTTACAAAGCTTAGAAACGCATACTTTGGTGATGTTTTTAATATTCATGAATGCTATATTTGGAAAGCTTATCACTGGTGTCTTGTCGAGTGTATGTATGTATTTTTCTTTGGCTGGCTCTAGAGCTTTTAAACGGCTTGTTGTATTTTTATGTGAGTGGTGTCAACAGATTTGTCTTAGTGACACTGGGTACATCAAAGTACAAAAAAACATAACTAAGGATTTTTGTAAAAAGTAATATAATAATTGATTTCAAAATATATTGAGTGTGGTATTAAAATAAAGAATTTTTAACAGAATATAATTTCCTATTCAAACTCTAATAAAACATATAAGTTATATATATATACACACGTACGTATGTATATATATGTGTGTGTATATGTTATATGTTTTATTGGAGTTTGAAATAGGAAATGCTAAGTTTAAGATACAGAGGTATAAAGATTTATAAGCCAAGGGCTTAAGTTCTTGGTTTTTGGACCAGTTACAGTTGAACTTACACGAAGTGGAAAAAGGCAACTTTAATTTTAAAAAAAAAAAACGACTTTAGAGCACTACTTATCTAAACGAATGAGAACTCGAAATGTATTCTCAATGACACCTCGTACATCAAACTCGGTCTATCAGTTTAGGGTGTATCATGCTTAATTACGTAAAAAAACTGTTTAATTATATTAGTCTTAACCCTAGTCTTGTTAAATCGCCATGTTAATCTTTTGTATTATTAAGTATTTTACAGTTATTCTATTTTTTTGCTTTTGGTGGTAAGGTAAAAAGATAGAGAATTAATTATCTTCATGAGTTAACTTCCCTCAGTAAGGCAGTGAGCAGTACGCGTACCTGCCAGGGCCAGGCGCCTCTTTTCGACTCCCTCCCCTTGATGATGCGCAGCTGGGCGGCCGGCCGGTCCCTCGGCTGTCTCGTATGACGACGTAACGGCACTCCGCATTCTGGGAAATTACATTTTCAATCATTCGCAACCTGTTTAATATTATATTCAACAGACAAGAATACATGTTTCTCTACACGATCTCGCCGAGTACACTCGACCTCGACCTAATATAGGATAGCGAGTTTGAAACCCTGTACGGATTACAGTAAGACATATTACGATGACGTGTGAGTAACATAAAACAAGTAAACTTAGGTTCTCAAAATATCGACGAAACAGATACGATAAATTCTAATTTCGGATTGAAGTATTATAATTTATAGTTGGTTTCATACCATTTTATCAGAATAGGTTTATTTAGAAACCAAACGCGTGTTTGATTCATATTGACACGTCTCGCCGAGCGCAGTGCGAACCAAAACCCGTCAAAATCCGTCTTCTTAAAGGATAGGTTTAGTAGATTGATATTAAATAAATGTACCGAAAAAATTTACCTGCAGAAATTGAAGTTGGTTTTAAACATTTTATTTAATATGCCTCAGTTATAATACTCTTAATGAGTCATTATCTATTTGTTGACGTACGCTTTGTATTTTATTTTCTAACTGTATAAAAGGGTTCTTTGTGTAGGTTTTCTTTTTGAAATTGACTGATGAGTTTAAGTAATGGTCCATGAAAGGGACGTTGAATTGTTGGAATACCGTTTACAAAAATGACATATCTCACTATTAATAGTTTTGGTTCTGTACAAAGGTATTTTGCGAACAAAAGTAAATAGCGAAGGGCTTTTGTTAGAGTATAAGCGTTTTCTTTTTTCCTTGACAACTATAAATATTTAAAAGCTAATGAGTCGATATTCACAAGACATGTATTTACTTTGCACTACGCATTCTGGGAAATTACATTGCAGCATAAAAAGCGAAATTTTGAGCCCCGTACCCGTTTCGCCAAATAAATAAAAATGTCAACTAATCAGATAATAGAGTAATTTGAATACCATTAAGAAAGGATACATCATCCTTTGACACTGAATAATGATACTTAGGTTAAGGAAAATAAAACCAGCCAATCTTACACCTTTACGCATAAGAAATATCTCATCAAACAAAAAGATACCAAAAAAGCGCACAAAACAGATACCATCACGACGTACATAATACAAGTAACGAAATAACAAATTATAGTGTAAATAGCGAGTAATTTGCGGTGTAATAGCGATAATTGCAATGATTACGATTACGTTCGGGAAACGATAACATCGTGCATGGTCCGGTGCGCGCGCGTGTTGCTCGTACACACTCGGATCACTTCATTGATTACTCTTTTAGAATAACTACACTAATAATTAAATTGGGGTCTTCATTTTTAGTAGTTCTTTTAAAAACACTAATAGAGTTTAAAAAAAATATGGAAAATTTTCTATATATTTTTATATGGAAATCAAAAATAAAAGATGGTATTTATTTACAGCTTATTTTCTGTTGGAACCGGAAAATTACAACAAAAAAATTTAAATTTATATGTAATAAGTAAGTAAGATAAGTAATTGATTGTAAGTATTTGTCCTCATATTTGAGAGTGCGCTATTTGTCAGCCAGCCACTGAGAACATTCTTCTACTCTGTGGATAGCTATTACTAATAGCTTATTTAATTTTATTATTTGACAATAGCATTTAGGAAGTTGACTACCTATTAAGTAGAGAATTTAAAATAATATAAATCAAAACTTAAGTCAATAAAAATAGGGTTTTAAAGCCAAAATTATTCTTATATACAATTCATCTTGTAATTTATTAATTACAAAATATGAAAGACAGCATATCACATATCATCGTCTTTTGCTTAATTAAATCTTAGTTATATTATTGTATGTGGCATACATACCTAATATTAACTACTTATCGATAATGACGATAGCACACATGCAATATTGAAGCAATTAATTCGGTAAAAACTATTTTAAAAACTTCCTACTTGCTTACTCCAACAATGAACAAAGGAAGCGGTCGTCAGGAAATGACGAAGTGAAAACAGTAAGGTGCGGAAGGTAGCGCAAAAACTGTCATACAAATGCTATTACATTATGCAACTTGGTCAGGATGCAGAATATAAAGGGGCAGAGACTGAACTTCAAACATTTGAAAAGTTATTCGTGAAAAAAACATGCAGCCTAATAAGCACGGTTCCATTCTCGGATTGTAAATTTGGTTAACTGACTAACAAGGTATCAATGTATGACAGTGGTTGGGAGCTCCAACATGGTTTACATTCGATTTCATAACTTTTTACGGCAGAAAAACTGCGCTATGAGGCTTGTGCATATTTGTACATGTTATGTTAATGACGGGCTCATGTCGTTTTCCGATGTATAGTAGAGTCCTATTACTTGCATTTGTATTTGTAAATAAATTAATGTCTATATCGAAATTTAGTTATATTTTACGTGAACAAAGTATGATAAAAATAGTTATTATATAATCTTACACATGTATGTATTTATTTCTCCAGTCATTTGTCTTGAATTATTCATCTGTCTTGTTTTTATTCAGCATAGCGATGAGTGCGAAATCTCATGCATAATGCATATCACGGCGGCACACGAATCAACGTAATAAAGTGTAACTCATTCCGGTCAAAAGGTTTAATTTGATCATTATTGAGAGTTGTAGAGTTAGTAGAATTTATATATATATATATATAGGTTGAAACAATCTTCACGAGCGTTTTTAAACCTTTGTTAAAAAAATATGTAAAAATGCAAAGCAGTCCCAAGCCCACTGTTCCCACTCGTCATGGAAGATATGCATTTCAGGATTTAAAAAATAGCTAACAACGATTACTTACAATTTATAAACAAACTAGTACTAATTACTTATTAATTATTAATTATTTACTAACGTACAGATGAAATTATGTTAATTTGGGAAATATTTAAATAAATTTAACAATAACAATAAATTGGCAAACGTTAACAATAATAATTAACACTAGTTGATAAGATTTTATCAGATGGGGAAAGAGGAAAAAGACGTAGTATTGTATATGATAAATTCATAGGTAAGTGAGGTAACCTGAGGTAGAACATCGCGTGGAAACAGCGACTAACATCCGGCTCCATAGAGACAATATAAGAGCACGTAACCGTGTTGTTGTGCTCAGAAAGCCAGTTACGACACGACTAGGTATGCCGTAATTCATATAAATGCTTTTACGTACAAAACAAAATCAAAAATTTCGGCCAAAGTCATCGGCATACTTCCACGACCGCAGTTTTTTTGTCATTGTTCATTTGAAGATTTCTCTCAGTGTTTTTTACTAAATGCCAGCT
Organism: Ligdia adustata; assembly: GCA_947049295.1. Classification (NCBI taxonomy): domain Eukaryota; kingdom Metazoa; phylum Arthropoda; class Insecta; order Lepidoptera; family Geometridae; genus Ligdia; species Ligdia adustata. The sequence continues at coordinate 14,801,037 of OX346221.1, forward strand.
GTAAGATTGTATGAAGATTAACAGAGATTTTAAACAGAGCTCTTGTTTCTGAGTTACTGATGATTTACCATCATGGAGTCATTGGAAGCTGACAACTTCACATGCAGCCAAAGACCAAAGATGTCTATATCTTTTGATGTGAGGTATTTAGTAGTTAAAAGTTATTTGCTACAACACAACGTAATTTTATGTAACTATATTGGTCTCCGTAAAGTATAAGTTAACCGAAGTATACATTAAACATGAGACACCTTCACAAACATATGAATGAAACTACTTGACCTTATAAATATAAAATTGGGCACAAAAATATCAGATAAGTGAAATACTAAATAAAGATCGAAATAAAAGGCCTATGAAATAACTAATAATAACATTCTGGTGATAATAATGATGATACCAATAATTATAAGCCAAAAGAACATCAAACACATAGTTTCGACGTCGCACAGTGCGGGGCTGGTATCAGAGAAAGCTGATCGGTTCTCGTGATGACCCCAGATGAGCTGATCGACGAACAGTGTTATTCAATTTGTCTTTGTCTTAAGTAGTTCTGTTTTAGCATTCCATAGTTCTCTAGCACAATACGAAGAACCAAGATATTAACCAAGATATTTTTATTGATATCTGTTTTTTTTAAATCCACAAAAACAGAAGAGAAACGAATATAACTTTAAGTCAGATGGATTACACACCATCGAAATGCTATCAAGATAATATTATGTTTTATTTTTCAAAAACTTTGTGCGTGGTATGGATTGCGCGTAGCGTGTCACAAGGTTCCATACTCAGCCTTTCCAGATCTCTATGGGAGACTAAGCTTCTACTACTGCACATTTGTATGTACATGTATCTGTGTAATTGGTGGAGCTCTGTATCTGGTGGAACAATAAAACAGCATCATCACGGTGTATCGTTCATCATCGGCAATTAGTGGCAGCGCTTCCGACTGCTATCAGACATCTACACTGAACGGCAGATTTTATTGACGATCGGAATATCTGACATGTTTTTAATACTTTTAAGTGAAAGTATAATATTGCGATGTACCCGTGTTAATATTAGATTTATATACATATCCAAATGTATATTAGTCCGGTTTAGACTCTTCGTTGATTTATATCTCAGTCAGTCAGGACTTACTGTGTTATATTTAAGTATAGATTGGTTAGCAATATTGCCAGTGAGCCAATGTGATACCGATCCAAGCGTAAGCTCAGCTGAAGATCAATGAAATTAGATAGTTGAATAAACAAGAGTACAGCTGTTCGTAACTAAAAAATAAACCGGTTCCAGGGTTAAATTATAAATCCAAAGATTCAGTATCACAATAATAATCTGTCAATCAATCAAAACTCAAATTGGTAATAAAATATTACATTTTTATACAAAACTAAATTCACACACGAAAAATATCACAATTGATACATGGAACTTGAGGCCAAGACTTTATTAGTTTGCTATACTTTATTACTTTAAGATATTATGAACTCTTGATTCAATAGCTTCTCTCTTTAGTTATAAACACTAACTACAATAAAAAAACGATTGGATTTTGGATGATACCATTTAGAATACAAATAAAATCATATTTTTCTACATCAACTAACAAGAATCAAACAGCTTATTATGCTGCTCTTAAAATAATTATAATAAAGCAATCAGTGTCCCAGAGCTTAATAGTCTTTAAGTTTGTCGTGTTTTGTACAACATTTTACTACTTTATCTAAATACCTATCTGTCTGGTTATCTACAATCCTGACATCGCGACTAATTACTGCTTTATTATTTTTACTGCTTTGTTTTATTTGTTTTAGGACTTTTTGTCGAGTAAGCGCATTCATAAAGATTTGAAATATATTACGTTTTAGTTTACACATTTATTAAAGTATACCATTAAATAATTCAAAGAATATGTGACGTTATTTTCATTTTGAAATGTTGTTCCTTACCTATTTTCTTAAGTCGTTTATTAAATTTATCATTGTGCAGTACATACAATGATAAATTTAATTTGTTACTACAGTAAACTGTTCAAATTATAGATTAGTGTAATATATAGGATATGATTACATCACACAGGATTGTGGTTGTGTAAAACTGGCAATTGCTTTTCATCGTAGCAATGTGGCTACTGTTTACTCGCATATGCATCTTCGCGCCAAGAACAGTCAAGAGCCAGTTGATTGACTAGTTAAATATGACTATTTATTTAGAAACATATGTTACACACATACATTTGTTTTTAAATATATATGTTTTCGTCATACTAACGACAAACATTTGTTATTAATGATCAAATAGAAAACGAATCCCGCAAGTCTTCTTCAGATACAATTAGTGTGTTGCAATACCAATTTGTTTCCTCTCGTTCGATGCACTTGCATCATTACATCATTCAAAAGTCATCTCGCACATGTGTTGGTCGATGAGGTGCGAGTGACCTCATCATGTCACGACGTGTAACATCATAAATACCATAATGATCGTTAAGGTGCACTTTCACTGCATGGATTACGATTATGCAATCTATGGTTATGTCAATTTCATTGTCGGTTTGGGGAAATGATTGTCACAATACGATACGATTGATTCAACATTTAAATTGGATTTGGTGGTATTAGTGTTGAGTAATATTGCCTAAAGGCTGGTGTAGTAAATAAACTAAAATATGTACGAAAAAGTATGGAACGGGAGGCCAACTTATTTTCTTAAACTCGTCGGACGTTTTGTAGTTTGGTTGATGCAATGCGTGGCTAGCTGGCGTATATTAGCCTTATATATAATATATGCTCCGACACTTAAAATCTATTGTTATTTTTGTAGCGACAGCGTATGTTGCCCTCTGTTAAATTGTTATAGCCTGTTGATAGTAGATTTAGATAGTCTTAACTGATCTTCAGGTTAAATTTACATGTCAAATTTTTTGTATATTTTAAGATAGCACATAGCTTAAAATCTTACTCTTATGAAGATTGAACAGTTTATGAACTATAACTATAAATTTGAAGAAACTATAACATTCTTCCATTATTTGCTAATCCAATTTGCCAAGATGTCTATGTTTTATGCAAACTTTCTGCGCTCGAGGCGGATTGGTCATTGCTAAAACACTTTGAAGTCAAGTGGCTCTCTCTACTTCACATTCTGTCAATACTAGACCAGATCTGCAAAGTCAGTTGTACTTTTGATCTTTTCGATCAATCAAGAGACGAAATGCGTTCACATTCTTGATATTGATTTTGTTTTTTTTGTCCGTCTATTAATTAATTGTAGCAAAAAAAAGACAAACAAGTGGTTAGAAGCGAGTTCGAAAAAAGCCGACTGCTAAATCATTAAACCTGTGTGTAATCCTTTTTTTTTATTATTTTGATTTATCCAGTATCTCTCTAACGACTAAGACGAATCTATTGACAGCACTTATATCAAAATACAACATGTCATTTAGACTCTAGGGCGTGCCAAAGAAATATACATACATACACTCGATAAAAATAACCCTCCTTCAATAGAAATAGAAATATATTTATTTGTAACAGAAAACACAATTTAAACAAATACTCGTATGTAACATGAGTAAGTGCTTTCTGTAACAAACCCTCCTTCGTCCGCAGTCGTTTAAAAATAGGTGTTTTTCCGGAGGTATAGGAATAACTAACGTGCTATTACATTTCTACGAAACCCAAACTTAGTTTTTCAATACTGTTTTTTTTCCAAACAAAACTCGATGTATAGATTTTATTTCCTTTTCAATAGTTCGTGAATATTGAAAGAGCGTTAAACTAAAAGTATGAACAAAATCGATCAACAGTTTGGGTTGGACAAACTCACAAATTAAATGATTTTTAATACTTAAATTTTCAGCAATTAAAATAACAAGGCTTGTAAGCCATTAGAGCCCTTGCAAACATTGTTTTCCTAAAACAGGAGCAATGTCATCCTAAGCTTTGAATGTCACCACTGGCATTTTTATTAGTTTGGCATATTTAGTCGCAATTTATCATATTTTATATTTAATTCATGATTCACTGTAAACCGGTGTGTTATTATTAAGTAGTATTATAAATAGTCAGAGAGTGGAGACGTGAAGCTCAGGATAGGACCGAGTGGCGTGCCGAGTAAGAGGTTTTACATCCAGCAATAAATGACATTAAACTTACGATGATGATGATTATAAATAGAATGTACTTGTACTTATATCTGATCCAACGTTTAAGCATTGTCATTAAACGTAGTAATAGGGCTAGCATACTAGACACACTGCCCTCTGGTGGTAGGTTGGAGCATTTGGATTATCTGTACATCTTAAATGGTCTGTAGGTAATTCATCTACAATTTTGTTGCTTTAATTAGTCATTTTGTTTATCGTAATAAAGGCACTTGTCAACAACATGTAGTTATCGCGAATATCACGTGGCCGGAAATAGTATAAAAACATTGGTTCTCGTGAGATATATTCAGCATTTACTTTATGATACTGTTTCCGTATTTTAATAAAACATAAAAGAAAGTGTCACACCGTGTTCAGCAGCTCACATTACATCTACTTACACTGACACGTGAACATTACACTGATAGTTACGTAACGTGATTTACGTTCTTGTGGTATTATTACAACTTCCGGTGCACGCTATTATACTTACAATTTGTTTGTAAGATTGAACAAATAAGAAACTAAGTTAAGTCTAGTGTTGGTAATACAAAAATAGTTTAGATAATGTTAGTTAGCAGATTTTAAAATGGAGCTTTCAATCTCAATTCGTCATGTGCGTCCCCGAGCCCGAGCCCGAGCCCGACCCCGGCTACAGAGATACTCGTAGCTGAGCCGATTAAAAGATTTTTTTTTTGTTCAACCATTTTTAGTATTTTTTAATTGATCCCATACTTATAATATATTATTAGAATATTTGTTCGTCCACCAGTTTTATGTTTCTATTATAATTTCCATATATTATTATTTTTTTCTTGGAGTACCTACCTACTGGCAAGTGCCTTTATTAACATCAACAAAATGACTAACCACGACAACTAGAAAATATAGCAGAAAGATTACCTATAGACCATTTAAGATCTACAGATAATCTAAATGCTCCAACACACGACCAGAGAGCAGCGTGCCCTGCATGCTAGCCACATTACCAAGCGAACGGCAATGCTTATACGTTGGGCCAGATAAAAACCAGCATTTTGGTCACGTGTCGAATCGATCAGTTATTTATCGTTAGTTTTGTCAAATTTAAGTGGGTTTTTTTATTTATTATTGACTTTTTAGTATCATAATATGCATTAGAAGCCTGCCAAAGGCCATTTTTTGTAGTTATGGGTTGGCTCTGCAGCAAATTTTTCATTATTTCATGAACTAGTTTTCAGCGTTTTGTTTTTGTATAAGTACATTATTATGCGTCTCGATTAGTCCGACAAGTCAAGGTCTCACTTATTTTGTTTCAAAATCAGTATGTTTTGTATAATACTAGCCTAGATATCCGCAAGCAATGCAAATACATATCGTGACAATTCACCCCGGATACGCTTTCTATCTTGCTCTAACTTCCGGGGCGGGTATCGAAGGCTTTTACTTTCATTACACCTGACTGTGGGTTAACGTCCGAGCTGACGAGATCCAGGATATTCAGGTTTGTAGCTGATGTACACTATTACAGCATTTGATGATGCAAATACGCAAAATAGTGGTTCGTAGTTCATATATACGTAAGTTTAAGGATAATTCTGTGAGAAGGTGAAGATGTTTCCTTTAGGAAACAATAATTCTTCACCTCCAGAAATGAAATGACAAACGAAAACCTTTCCATAAAAAAAATTGTAATTGGATTATTGCATAGGTCGTCAAATTTAGTCATGCAATTACCAAATTTGTAATGCAAAATACTGTAGGTGAACCAAATAAAAATATATATATCAAAACCCGACTACTCTGTAAAAAATATGACCACGCGGTCATACAAAAAAAACATACGCATAAACTTGAAAACTTTCTCAGTTATTTCGTCGGTTAATAACTAATAGGTATTTGTTTGATACTCATAATGATAATAAACATAAAAAGTAATAAAATTAAATTGCAATAAAAAGACATTAAAAAACCTTTATTAGTTACATCATAGACAAAGCGACGTAACATAAGAATCGGTAAAGTGCAGTGAAACTGCATTCCCGAGTGCATCGTGACTAGCTCTGTGTTAGCGACTGCCGCTGGCAACCTTCCAACCTACTGCGTGGTAGGTGGTAGGTGGTAGGTGGTAGGTTCTGCCACGAACTTTTTGTTTAGCCATATAACTATTGTGACATTTTCTAAGGTATCTTTATAAAGAAAACAAGTGATTAAAACTGCGTTGGAAAAATACCGTTAAATCTGTGTATACCTTAATTCCTTTTTTTAGTTCTTATGTACCTGGTGTCACTCTCACGACTAAGACTAATCTATTGACTCCACTCACATAAAATACGACGAGTCATTTAGGCTCTAAGGCGAGCCAAAGAAATATACATACATTAGAAAAACATAACTCTCCTTAGCTCTTCTTTCGAGCGAGCGCTTGAACATCAAGAGTCAACATCTCCTGAGGATGCCTTGTGCTAAGGCGAAACACGTGTCAAGGAAGTCGGATACTGAGAGAAAGAGAAATAATAAGGTGAGGTGTGGCGGTGGTGAGGAGGAACCACACCATAAAAAAAAATATTTTTCGATTTCTCAGGCTGAAATCAAGACGAGGCGGAAAAACACTAAATAATTTTATATACCATCTTATTATAGCTCTCCTTGTTTCGGAGCCAGGTAAAAACACAAAGTATTCCTAACTAATCGTAGGTTACTTCTGTTTTAAGTTAAAGTCAAACTTCTAAAACAAAAAATCCCTGTACGATCGGAGAACCACACCGATAACACTTCTAACTCATTACTTCAAGGTAACAGATTTATGAATTTTAGTGTTTTGTTTTACTTTAATAATATAATAATATAAATACTAGCTACAAAGATAAACATTAATTAATATTTACTTATATAGTAATCAATTTTAATATGTCTTGAATTTACAATTTTTGAATAATAATGACGAAATTTATACGGATGTTTCGAAAGAAGGAGGAAATAGTGGGCTCGCTGTCTTTGACCCGAAGCTAAACTCTCAATTGAACATTAATGTGAACGTATCCATAATGTACACAGAACTGATAGCAATAGATAAAGCACTCTCTTATGTTGACTCCTTAGATGCTGATAAATATGTTTTTTAACCGACTCCAAAAGTACCATTTATCATCTGGCTCGGTGTACCTCGAATATTCGAGGAACCCCGATAGCCTACGGCATTGTGGAGTCAATTTGGAGACTTTGTAATAAAGGCAAAACTGTAAAAATACAATACGTACCTTCACATGTCGGGGTCCCCGGGAACGAGCAGGCTGACCAGCTCGCCAAGGATGCTCTCACAAACGGATCTCCCTTGCCTTGTTTGCCCTTGTTCTCAGACTGTTTACATATGGTCAGAGACAGGTGTACAGAGATGTGGGAATAGCACGTCGACGAGCGTGACAGAGGTAAAAGCAGGTGGTACAACACAATACAGCCAAGATCCAGGATAGCGATAGCGTTGCGACTTCGGTCCGGACACTTACCACTAAACAGCTTTCTGTACATGATAGGCAAAACTGATTCCCCAAACTGTACAGAGTGCGATAGACGAGAAGATGCTTATCATGTAATGGTGGAATGTGTCCGGGTCGAGGCGGAACGTGTGGAGTTTTCAATAAGAACTGGCTATAATTTAAGAGAAGTGGGAGTTTGTAATATCATTCTCGCCGATCCCGTATCGGAGGCGGCGGGAATGCTATGCAACCTCGTTAGGTTATGCATCATGCGTAGATAGTAGCTAAGTATATATATTTTGTGGCATGGTCATGTCTGACCAAACCCTCTATAAAATATTAAAGATTAAAAAGAAAAAAGTCTTGAATTAAATATATGGTTACATTACATACTAATTACTGAATATATACAATACGAGTACGTCATTATAATGAAATTACATCAGAACCAGTAAAATTATAATGATAGCAAAAAATCTAAAATGAACAAGTAACTCGCACAAGCACGTAAACCTATCATTTAAAATATCAATTACAAACAATAGACACTTACTTGTCTTATTAATATAGTAACAAAAAAGCGTCAAGTTTGCATCAGGTCATAATTAGACTTGGGTTCCGTAGCAGCTATTAAAAAATAAGTTTATGCGATTTGTGGGTTCTATGCGATTTGTGGGTATAAATTTTGACCAGGAATTTTAGTAACTTTTACAGCCTGCTAACAGTTAGAATATTGCAAAGCATGTGTGCATTTATATTTTTTTCCCTAGGGTCAATTATACCAGACGGGCGTCTTTTAATATATCTTTATTTATTATTATTGTTTATGTTTCGTGGGTTATTTTAGCTTTATATCTATATATGTCGAGCAAAACAAAAGCACGGACAGACTAAAAACAATAGTTTTTTAAGTTGTTGTCATACTTCCTAATGTTATTAAAGTAACCTAGTTCCTGATAAATCAGGTGAGACGAGTTTTTGTTTTTTTCTATGGCCATTAAAAAATTTATTTCTGTTTAGCATATTTATAAGATTATATTATTTTTTTAGTGTATACAGTATTGTATTTAACATTTGAAAACCATAAATGAACACAGTTTAGCTCAAATACGATGGCTCCCAGAGAAGTTCAATCATGGAACCCTAAAAAGTAAAACAAAAGTGTCTCGTGACACAATGAGAGGTCAGGCGTCGAACCTGCGACCCGCCGAGTGAAAGCATCGTGTAGAGTTACCAACAGATTGCAAATAGTAGGTATTATCAGATAATATTGCATTATATTCCGCAATACTCGTATCGAGTAACTATATTTAATAATGTTGCGGTCGGAGGAAGTATAGCTAGTGGCGACTGATCGACATGCAGGGCTATCGGTTAGAAGTACACTTCTAAGCCGATGGGAGGTCACTATATTTATCCTAAGCAACAACTTTCACCAAGGAACCAACTCTGAATTCTTCTGTTCTCTACAAAAAGTTGATCGGTCGTTGACAAAATTTTGACAAAAGTTGGCCCGATAGTGAAAATTGTTCCTTAGGATGAGTATAGTGACCCCCTTTCGGCTTAGTACACCCTTAACCGATAACTCTTATAACACCACACCACATAATTGGTTATCGTAAGTCATCAACTTTAATTAGTTTTGCAACAAATTTACAATGTTTATTTTTCGATCAATAAATTACTAATATTTTTAATAATATTCTCGGTATGTTTAACAAATTCCGGCTCTTTGAGGATCAAACAAACAGTGACACCGACTCCGCCACTCACACTCACTAAACAAACAGTGACACCGACTCCGCCACTCACACTCACTAAACTTAAAGTTCTTAATTATCCATCCTTTTCTCACTTTTGCAAACAATGAGACCACTCTTTACAATAAGACAATTTTAGAACTGTCAAATTAGATGAGTTTAGTAACTTTGTCTGCCGGAATCTGGCTCACTTTAAAATATAATAATTAGTAATTTTGGATAATTTTGAACTACACGTTGAAAACGTGTAGTTCAAAATTATGCTACATCGGGAATCTAATAGGAATTCTACACAGAAGCTTTAAACGAGTATTAGATGACATATAATAATCATACACTCTGGTAACAGACAGACGGATGTTAAGTCTAAGTAGTAGGGTCCCGTTTTTACCCTTTGGGTACGAAACCCTAAAAATTGACATCAACACTAAGTTAAGCCACTTTGCCTACACGAATATCAATTATAACACGTGAAAATTGTTTTTTAGTTTTATTTCATATTTTCAAGTGACAAGCGCGCTCTTATTGCTTGAAAAGATTAGTTCCAGGCATTACTTTAATGGCTGAAAGTGAGCCTATTTTTATTGGTCTATAGGTAATCTTTCTGTTATATATTTTTTTGTTTTTAGTTAGTCATTTACATTTTTATTGTATATTTCCAGTTGCTGTAGATAATATCCCGCTAGGTTCTCATTGAGAGCGAGAGTGCGATCACGTACTGATGAAAGTAATACTCTAAAAGAGAGCAGTAAGCTACAGCCTTGACCGCCAAACTACCTACTGCATTCGACTATATTGATTTTGATTATGTAAATGTAAAAAGGCAAACTTATTAATATTAATAAAAAAGTTTATATAATGTTACATCGTGGTATTAACTATATGTATTCCAAGTTCCACTTAAATCCATCCAGTAGTTTCAGAGTGATGCCTGGTCAAGATACAGACAGACAGAAAAAAAAGAAAATAGTTACAGATTCGGGTTTAGCATCGATAACTACAAATATCTTCAAAATATATATAATGTACAGATTTCGACCTGTTACAGTTTTGTTATAAGTATAGATATATACGAATATTAACCTTAATAGTGGATATCACATATTTGGGTCAGGCAGTAGTCAGATGGAAAATGGCTTGTGCAAATAAGTTCCTGCCAAATTGCTTTGCCAACAAGCAATGCGCCACTCTATGAGATAGAAACAAAGTGTAATAGCGTAAATCAAACACGATGGCGTTGAACTCAAGACTGATTTTATTATTGTCATGTAGGTAGATATTACAACTTAAATATACTTATTAAAACCTACCCTACAGTCAAATACTTTACACAAAGAATTTGCTAGAAACTTCTAATTTTCTCTGGATTTTGGTTGCATTTATTACCATCTAAGAAAATTGACAACTTTATCCACGATATAACTTGCCGTATGTTTGCGTATAAGCTCTTCATTGTGGCAAAGTTCTGAGACAGCTTGCCTACTTTGGCTTACTCTGCCAAAAAAGCATCGGTCGCGTTTCATAGCACGTCAGTGTTATATGTTTTTCGAGTGTAAGTAATTTTTTTTTTTGGCACGCCCTAGAGCCTAAACGTCGTATTTTTATCTGAATCTGAATCGTTTTAGTCGTGAGAGTGACACTGGGTAAATCAAAATGAAAAAATAATAATACACAAATTAATGTTTTAGCAGCCAAGTTTTTTTGAAGTAGCTTTTAAACACTTGTTGTGTTAGGCTTTAATTTTATTTAAGTTACTATTTGATCATGTGTCTATAACTATGTGCAAACAGGTAAAAATGTTTATAATGGTCAAAGGTTCGCAGAACACAAGAACATCGAGAATTATGTTAAATTATTCTGTCGAGGGAACCTGCGTGTGCGAATAGCCACTAATTATTAATTTGCTACCTATTAAAGTAAACAAAGACAAAAAAAAAAACAATTTATAAAATATATTTTTATTTTATTTATTAATTTATTAATATATTTTACTAAAAATTATTGTAGTAAGAAAAATAAACAAAGCCGGGTGACATTTTGCTTGCTTAAACGAGCTCAGCGAGAAATGCTCCGACCTTGTGACTCTTTGTAATGTCTTATATGAGTATGTATTGACAAATTATACAAAATATCACGCTGTAAATATATATATATACATTTGCAGTACGTATGTATGTATGGCGGAAAACATCAACAATAGTGTTTCTCCATAGTTTCCCACGAAGTGCAGATGATATTTCCCTACGCGTCGCGTCGAGAGAGAATACGACTCTTTGTTTTGAACTGATTCACTTTTTGTCTCGGATACATTTATATGATTGATATAGCATTATTGACGTTCGTTGATGTTGTTGGCTAAGCGAGCGAAGCGTATATGCATCGAATTAAATTAAATATTCCCATAATAAGTAATTAGGGTCTTAGTTGCTTTGAATGTTTTATTTTTATTATTTGCTCATAGGGCAGGCTAAAGCCATTAAGGCCATACCGCCTTGTCTACAGTTATAAAAAAACATTTTAAACCACAAAAAAGACACGCACTTATTATTTAAATTTCAATAGCTAATAATTTATGTAAAAAATATACAAAAAGGGTATGTCGAAGCATTAACAAGTAAGTCCACAACGCACTGCGGGGTCAATGCAGAATTATTATCATCAAGTTCAAGGAGTCCATCCATTAGCACAAGGCGCTGAATGCCAAACGATGGACACTCATAGATGACATGATGCAAGGATTTAACAGACTGTGAACAATATTTGCAAAGCGAAGAATTTGCCATTTTCAAACGATAGAGGTGTTGCTTTGAATGAGTTCACAAAGTGTATTTTTTATATATTGCTGATGCGACGAATGGAAGCCCTTTATGTTTTATTGTATTGTACATCAGAGTAGTAGATTTAATTTTTATTATTTTGTTTTACTATTAAGGTTAATTATGTGTTTTTAATTTCTCACTGCCATCTATTTATGAATAAAATTATTTTAAATAAATTTTGATATAGTTATTATGATTGTTTTGTGTTATTTTTTTTTTAATTTTGTATTTTTTATTCTTATTTTAACTCCTTTTCTATGTATCGATGATTGTTTCTGGCCTTTTTCTTTGTTAACCGTTCTAAATTAATAAAATAATTAATTTTTTCTGTGGTTCTGAATAAAATCAGAAAGACAGTCGCAGTGTAATGCCACTTCGGTTTTAATACTTTTTTTTTCACACCAACTAGCAAAGTCAACGACCTCGCCATTAAACCAAAAGCTTAGTCTCAGTGATCTACAGCAGGTACCTACAGTTGCCTATAATTCCATAATCAGTGTAATTTTCCTCAAATTGTTTCCATTATGAAGTGTAAATCCGTGAAAGTGGATCTAACTCAGTGTTACAGCGACCGACGCGACGCGACGCAGGCTTCATCTAGAAACTGCAACTCTTTTGATTTGTTCCGCACTTTGTCAACTTCATGTTTTGCTTTATAACCATCTATTTACTATAAGCATAGGATTAGATAAATCTTACACTCGCATGGGGCCAGCATGGTGGACTATGACGTAATCTGTAATATTTTTAACCTGATTTTAAAAGAAGGAGGGTTATGTTTTTCGAGATTATGTATGTATATTTCTTTGACACGCTCTAGACCCTAAACAGCTTGTCGTATTTTTATGTGAGTGGTGTCAATGGATTTGTCTTAGTCGTGAGAGTGACACTGGGTACAAAGTTAAAAAAAAAGTACTAAGGATAAGTAAGGTATAAGCATTTAGCAGTGAGGTTTTTATGAATTAGCTTATAACCACTTGTTTATGAATAATATGCTTACGCTTGACCGCAATTCGCCTGGTAAAGAGATGATGCTTTCTAGAATGTTGCACGCTTGCATAGAAGAAAGAGAACTCGACAGAGAATTATACAGCATGGCAGTTCGCACATTAAAGTTAAACTTCAAAGCCTCGAGCATCGTCGAAAAGTGGCTAGCCTCGGTCTTTTATCGGATACACACAAAACGCTTCGAGCCACTTTTATTGTGCGAACTGCTAGGTTGTGGAATTATCTGCCAAGTTCTCTATTTCCCGATAGCTATTATCTTGGTCTCTTCAAGTCGCAAGTGAATCGGTTTCTTCTCGGTAAGCGTGCTACATCCTAGGCCGCATCGTCAAAGTGACGATATCAGGTGAGGCTTATAAAAAAAAATAGGAATTATGTAATTACAAGTCAAAAAAGCATGGTTTAAAATAGATGAGCTGTCGTACGCATTTTTGTCGTCAATTAAATGCACAAACTAAATCAAAAAGGATTTAGTTTACTAATAGCCTGGTGATATACAGGAAAATAGCTAACGCTTCACACCTTATCGTCTGAACACGTGCCTCGCTCGGGAATCAAACCCGAGGATGCCACCCACGAGGCCACTGAGGATGTCGTAACACGTAAGTATGACTTATGCTCCGTTTAGCTGGCTAAGTAACAGCCTCAAAGCTTTCGAAGGCATTGGCTCGGCTCAAGACAGTTCAATCTTTGAAATATACATTGCTTTCATACAAGCAGATTACCTCACAATGAGTTATTGATATTGAAATAATATTTAACTTTTGGTTGCTTTTGTGAAGGACATCACTTTTAACGAAATAATCATACGGTGCGAGGTTTCAGGCAGATATACTTAATTTAAACTAATAAATATTTCACTTCAATGAAAGAGAAATCTAACAAGTACATAATAAATATTTATAATTATGTAAATATATTATGTTTCATTAATACAATACTAAAAGTAATAAAGATAAGACAGGCTTTAACTGAATTCAACAGGCGCTTGTATAGATTTTTAGATGTTTTAATTCATAAAGCAATCTATTGTTCCGCCGCGACCACGAACATCTGTTTCTTCAAACAAAACAATCATTTTACAAATTAATTCAGGCGCCTATAAAAATTAGGAAGCAAATATTTAAAACTTTTGATAATTTTTATGTCGGTTAAAATGACTCGTGTTATACCTAAAGCCACAAAACAAATATCAGTTAGACTTATGCTATAGATCATTGAAGTCTAATTCCGTAGTGTCGAATTCACGCGCACTGTACCGTTACAAAATCCGATCTTTATTCGTCGATTGTGGCAACTCGTTTACTTTTTAGCTTTCTTCGTATCTTACGTAATATTTGTAACTATTGACGAGTTAGCAGCGCGGCCGTGGTGGTGGCCTGCGAGTTACGACCCGGGGTTCATTCCTGGAAGGGACTTAAAGAACTGACGAGATCAAATTTTAAAGGGGAGTTTTATGAAGAGTTATGTTATAATGTCTACAATGAAAATGACCCGTAGACCATTAAAAGCTACTGATAATCTTAATGCTCTAACCCATTAGCAGAGCGCAGGGCTTGTGGCAGTTAATGTGTGGAAGTTCTAGTGAAGAACTGAGGTAGTTTTAGTGTAATAAAGTCGCTTTTAAGTTGTATGTTAAATACCAGAAACCATGTATTAATAGAGAGCTCTCAACGTTGCAAGAGTGCAAAAGGGGAAGACATTGGAAATTAATAGTAAAGTCTTCTAACTTTACTCCTTTCTGATTCAATGTTTTGTAGAAACAAATGATGCTCATTTGTTTCTGCGACACTGACTCTTCATAAATGAATTATCAGCGTAAACATATATATTGTATAGGACTCAATGGGACAGCTGGCATTAAAGTAGTGCAAGTGTTCTCATGGAACAAATCTCAGTGGGACTAGTGGGATAGAGCCCAAACTAAAATGTGTACAGCAAATTTAATGACATTTTGCATTCAATTATCAAGCACTTGATTTACAAATACATAGCTAGTAAATAGATATATATCTATTTATGGTATTAAAATTAATTATTATTTACTAAGGTGAATATAGTTTTTCCTTGATTAAAGGAAGCGAATTAAGATAATATAATTTATATTTTTTCTTTTACTAACAAATACTCCGTAATCAATTAGTAACATTTATAATTGAACTGATATAAATTCAAATTAATAAGTTGTGTTGTGCTCAATACGAAGAAACTCAGATTTGAAAATGATGATTTTTAAAGATATTATTATTATTATGGACAATAAACGTACTTAGTAATGAAGTAGTAGCAAGACTTATTTACTTATGACTTTAAACCTTAAGTTTGAATCTTAGACAATACCTCAAAGCGCCCGCCAGCGAGGTAGTAAAATAAATAGAAAGGGAAAACTGCTTATTTAGCATTGGAATTGTTCCAATACTTTGATACAAAATATTATACGGAATAAATTGAAATACAACTATCTACGTACGACAATCTCAACACAAGTGAAACTTAGAAAGGCACGAATAATTTACAATGGGAACTTTGCAAAAAATTAGATGACCTTTAAATAAATACATGCATATGAATATGACTAAATAATTCTTGTATGAATTTAAACATTTACAGTTTAATTTTGTATAACTCGATTTAGTTATGAGATATTTAACAAGATATTTCCGTTGTTTACGTCTCAACTAGAGTAAAGTTAAAATTCACATATAAAATATGCGAATACATACGAGTAGTAAATTCAAAGAAAATGTTAAAACTTGGATGATCTTTTTCGTGATGGTATAGTATTATTAAAATCGTTGTATTTTAAATTTCTTTTAAAAT
Organism: Ligdia adustata; assembly: GCA_947049295.1. Classification (NCBI taxonomy): domain Eukaryota; kingdom Metazoa; phylum Arthropoda; class Insecta; order Lepidoptera; family Geometridae; genus Ligdia; species Ligdia adustata. The sequence goes on from OX346221.1 coordinate 14,817,046, forward strand.
TGAGGTTTTATCTCCAATTTATATTTTAGTCGTATGAATAGGCTTCTCAGCTATGTCACTAAAAGTAGTGATCCTAGGCTGGGTTACTCAACTCAACGATTCCGATGCTCAAATACGTAAATAAGCCGCATAGTACTAAAGATAATTGAACAAGACGAATTTGTTTGGTGTGAATTATCTCGTCAAGCATTTTGCTTAACGTGTTATTGTGTATCAATGCTTTTACTAATTGATTTAATAAATTTTAATTTATAATTATAATAATAATTGACATTCAGCTCAATATTGATAAATTTACTATGTTTATCTTTGCCAGACTCACCTCTAGGGCTGTACGCTCCGCACTCGAGGCACGCTAGGGCTACCACCAGCACACTGACCACACCTTTGAACGCCATCTTCTTGTCTACTCAGTTCATCATCTTCTACATCGACCACTTTATCATCACATACTCGAAAAAATTAAAACAAAAAAACTGGCAAATTAACAATAGTCCAAAGCTTGGACCTATTACAACACACAACGAAATTGAGAAATGGCGCAATACACAAAGTGTGATAGCCAGTCAACAGAGAAAAAAAAGGAAATGAAAACTTTTTTGATCGCTGTTGAAGTATAAAATTGAGGCGCGTTGTGATCGATATCTTATTAAGTAAATTGATAGGAACGTCCGTTCAGTGCGGTGTCCGAATTAGAAATGGCGGTAAAAAAGCGAGCAGAGAAGCGCGTGCGCAAGTGTTGTTATTGACTAACGATAGTGTTTTTACTTTTTTCCGCGGTCGCAGCCGGCGCTAGGTATCCCCACTGAGAAAATGCTGCGCTTATCAGAGGTGCATTACATTTACTACAATTGATAATGAATAATTTCATTTTTTTCCCTATGCTTTTGTTTTGATAAACTAATTTACAATTTGTTTATGAGAGACAAGAGCTACGAGAAGTTTTGCAACTACGTTCCCTTTATTCATGAATCTATCAGTGTAATTTTGTAATATTGAAATATTGCCTAAAATTGCAATATTTATATAGAGCTGACAAAGAAATTTGGAGTGGGCTAATGTTTGGAAGTAAAATATACGTTCTTTTATTTTTGCAAAGATGTTTGGTTTGTTCTACAAGTTGTTTATTTTTTGATATAATAAATGAAATTTAGGTGATTGAATTCTGAAAAGTATACATTTCTAAGAAATATTAACTAGGCCTCGTCTTTCGTGGTCAACTTCAGGACTCAAGTTAAGAAGCTTTTTTTCATTTCAGTTAAACTAATTAACGAAGTTGAATAGCTTTTACTCATAATAGTTACGTTATTAGAACACAGCTGCCAACATTCTGAAAGTCTGCTTTCCCGAATGACTTTGACGTTCAAACGCATTTACTGAGAATTGTAGACTTTATTGTAGACACACAATAACTATACAAAATATAATAGGTGGCGGCCTTATCGCTAAAAGCGTTCTCTTCTAGGCAAGCTTAGGATGGAAACTTTTGAAAAAAAAATGTGTAGGACGGGGGTGTATGTATAGGACAATAAAGAAAGTGTTCAATACTAATTAACATAAACAAAACGACTAACTCCGAGTACAACAACAATAAAAAAATATAGCAGAATAATACGAAAAAATAAAATAATAACTCTAGAAGGCACTCGCCCAAATATATACTAAATTGAACATTAATTATGTATACCTACATGTATATGTGTATTTACTTAGATTTTATTACCTATTACTAAGATGAAGGCTAAGGCCGGCAGTAGACGTGCTCATATTACTTGCCGTATAAGCTAACAACAAACAGTTGTTCTCCCCTGGCTATAGAGAGTGAAATGATCAGTCGCCGGCTGCGCCGGGTACTGCCGAGTGACGTACACTATCACTCTACCGCCTCTTGGCTCTTACACTATACTACGATAAAGTACTTACATTTTACGATTACATTCATTGCGCGTTTGTTTGTTGGATTTCATAATCTTTTCATTTTATAGTCCAGTGTAATGACTTACGTAATTTGTCTTTTATTTATAACCTGTACAGCTAGGCATTTGACCACAAGTTCGCACGGCATGCCTAGTCTGGAATAGTCTGGCTCTCAAGGAAGTCTGCCGGAACACACCGTGAGGTGCTTGGCGACAGATTTGACAACTTGAGGGTGATAGCTAGTCAGGCGAGTGATATTGTATGTATTCATTGTAACATTTCCTATGCAAATATAAGCTGGGCACGGTTTTCCTTTAAAATTGGGACGTCTGTAGTTAATCATGCTGACAAACTCATGTATGTGTTTGTATGATTTGATATTATCTTGAAAGAATGTATTAAGTTTAGAAAACTAACGCGTGTTTGATTCATATTGTTTAAAAGACGGATTTTCACTTGTACCCGATTGTTGGAAAGGTCCAACTATAGTTTTGTTCACATTCTTTGAACTTCATCAGGGATGAAATGAGTCGTTCGTGTTATCAACGATGACACGTCTCGCACTGACTATAGTTGGACCTTTCCAACATTCATTTACGCGTGAACATCTTAAACAATATAGATGTAGGTATTTAGCTTGCAAATAAAATGCATTATGTTATTTTTCTTAACGGTTGCGGCTGTTAGAAGTCTGAGTTAATCGGAAGGAACTAAGCATTGCTGGCTGGAACTGGGGTTTTCCCAACTGTTTGCTGTTCTTCTTAGTATTTGTATGACAAACTTCTATGGGACTTAAACGTAGACTGTTATTTAGTAACTTCATAGTATAGTAAAGTTTATGCGCCATTGAAGCAAAAATCTGTAATAAAGGGCATTTTTATACAATAGTTAAGCGCACTAAAATGCAGGTCTCAACGCTTAAGCTTCTGCAAAATATTTTTAATTGTTATAATAAAATAAAACGATAATAAATAGATAAGTAGGAATACAAAATATTATTTAAGTAAACGCACGAGTCCCTTGCATTTTTGCTAGTGGCGTGAGTTGCCATAAGAGGTGGGCCGTCCCCTTTGTTGTCTTGGCTATTTAACGAATATTTCAGTTTAGCAATAAAAAAATCAGGCCTTACTTATATATATATACTTAGGCAGTATATGAATAGACGACGATCACCTTGTACTTTTCTTAATTCTACTCGTATAGATTTATAACAACTCATTTGTAAAGATCGAGCAAACTTTCCACATGATGTGATCCCGTTTGAAAACTATATATTACGTGATATTTGTATGACTGCTTGGAGCTGAATGCAACATTAGTAAATCATTTCAAATACGTAATAATAATATTGAACCTTCGGAATAATATCATAATGAAATGAACCCATTCTGAACTATTATACAGAAAAAATACAAAAGTGTGACCCATCACTAATTATTAGTTTACACGCATTTTATTTGTTTCACGTTAATATAAATATTTGTTTAATAATATAATTCATAATAATTAGATGTTCATGACATCTTGTGCACATTCGCAGCATCACGATAACCAATCAAGAGACAAGACATCAGCATTGCTGCGCCATCTCTGCTGCCTCTTCTCAACTACCTGAACAATCAATACCTTCAAAGTCTTCTTACTATTCAGTTCCTTCTTTCACCACTAGTAGCGCTTTAATCTCAGCTAATGACAGCCGCAATGGTAATAGCCTGCCGTCTCTTTCATTTGAATGCGTAGTAAATTGTAAGAAAGAGACAGAAAATCCCATGTCAATGTAACATAACGTAAACATGTAAATTGTCAGTTGTGAGCTAAATTCCACCGTGGCGGGTTATAGAACTGAATCTCCTTACACATTATAAGTAAGTTATTGTTTGCGAAACCCTTATTTGCAAACTTAATAATAATATCGTGAATTAGTGTTGGGGTTTCTAGTGATGTGAAATGGTGTCACAGTGGATGAAGTTCTGAGTTTGTGTGATGTCGCAAACTTCTCGTCCGAGTAACGGTATTGTGGTGTGCCTTGTGAACTTTTGCTTCTGGTTTGTCTGATTTTGAAGACACACCTAGATGAGAGCCTGTTTTCTATAGGACACCATCGCAGGATGATCTGACCTCAGTTTTTTTAAACCACATATCTTTCGTAAGTTACTTATTCTCTACTAAGTTGATGAGTGTTATTTTTGTACTATCGATTTAGATTGCTTAATTTTTTTGTATATTATTTATTATTTGCTTTGATTGCTGTTATAGTTTTAAAAAGAATCTAGATATGGATTCAATATTGCTGATTTTCTAGAGTACCTACCTACATCGAGTGAGGAACTGGTTTACAGTTAAAAGCCTCTGCATCATTAATTTAGTAAAGTTTGCGCAGTGACCTTGCGTTAAGGTCCGTGTGCCATTCTCCGGTGGTTTGTCACGCACATCTCAGTACAGTACCAGTGCAAGCACAATCGACCTACAATTCATTAGATGTCAAATTGCTGAAATTTGCATTCTGGAACTGTTAACTAGCCTAGCACCTATGCTAGGCTAGTTAACCGTTCCAATTTATATAACTAGGAACTTACTTTTCTATGATTTATTCTCTTCGGTCAAAAAATAGTAGGTCCGATAAATTGTTTTGATTGATATAAATCGAGATTTAGGTCCTATTTGATAGAATTAGGTCCTATTCGTAATCTTAGAGAGTACCTAGTCTAGTCCGGAGAAAATAAAATACATAAAAGTTACAGTAAAGATTTTCGAACGTTAAATTGCAGCGTGTGTGACAATTGACAAGATAAACTTCGTTAAATTCCATAATGACATGAACAGTCAACAACAGAAATGAACAGTCTTGACCACTACATAATGTTTCCAATGATCAAAAAAACGGAAACAAAACGTTATTTTCAAAAACGTCACCATAGATATTTTCTAAGCAATGTAACACAATGTAACACAGGCTAATCGAGAGTCGCGCAGATTGTATAGTACATTTGCTTTAAAAACAAAGTTATAGTACATACTGAAAGTGACCCAAATGATTATGCGGGAGCTAAAGAAAGAAGTTTTGGTCATTACGGTCAGAATTGAAAGTCAATTCTACAAAGTCGTAAGCGAAACCAATCGCCGTTCGTGCGACTCTATTGTTTCAAGGAATAAGATAGTACGATATTTTAGGGTACTTACTAAAAAGAAAGATAAAAAAAAATAAAGGGAAAATTCCACCTACGTATTTACTTACCAACAAACAAACTGACCTTAAGTTCAATAAAATAGTCGTAGTTTGGTATATTTTGGACACCCCAACTCTACTTCCGGTTAGTACTTGAGGGAGCGATCATAATTACGAGGGGAATGAATGAACCCGCATCAATTTAACACATTTTATTGATCAAGTAGCAGCAAAAGCTTGATATGAAAACTACATGTATATTTACTACGATCATATTAAATTGATTTATTAATTATTATTGAATATGTTAGGTTTTAAAATGGAGTAGCGCATTACCTAGCAAATTATTCATCACCTCAATAAAAATAGGACCTAAACTAGTACAGTACAGTAGTCCAGTACTAAGTTTCAGCTATAGGTAAATAATACCATAGTCAAAATCTTTGCTAAACGGCTTAGTCAATGAACGTAATCGCACTAATATAAACGCAAAAGTTAGTATGTGTGTTTGATACGAGTATTCTTACACGCGAAAAATTACTTGGATTTGGATAACACCAAGATGTGTTATGTCGTACATTGACTCATTAAATTATTGGATACTTTTCTGCTAATATACTTACCTTACGTCTAAGTACATACAGTCATAACAAATCATCTAAAAATAGTAAATTAATTAGTACTTGCTAATTTCTATTTAAACTCATAACACCATAGTGAGATAAAACCGCCTCTTGTGCCAGTTGTATTGTAGTTTCCCTCTTATGATAATTATTTTGTACAAAAAAAAAAGTTTTTTCATCCCACCATCTCGGAAAGAGTACTCTTGCTGTTCGATATCTGAGTGCAAAAGCCGTTTTTATCCGCTACTGGTTAAAGTAAATTTGAATTCAGAATATCGTGTGCACTAAGTTTGTGAATTAAATACCTCATTCAACCTATTTACTTCTACCTATATGGTGCTGAATTCATCATAACACTTTTTTGTTTTGTTAAAAACTCAGACTCGGACATTTTTTGCTGTTCTTTTTTTGTTAATATTCGCAATCCGAATATATTGCAATTTCGCTATTACATACGTAACCAGTTACCAAAAGAAACAAATCAATTGAAACAAGTTCACATGAGAATGTGACGTAAATACTAAACACGCTGTTGCAAGTTACGTTACGACATTTGATAAGAAATGTAAAGTTTGCAGCAATTGTAACTCGAATGAATTACCCAATAGGGATAAGCAATTGTATATAAATATCAATTAAGAAATGATAAAACACAAAACAAAAGTATCCAAACATAAGTTTAAATTTTTTTAATTGACCTTAAAATGGTAAAAGGAAGCTTAAAGACAAAAAAAAACTTAACTTTAATAATTATTAAGGTAGCAAAACAATTACTTTTTTCGCATCCTTAAAAAAGCGTTATTGCAGCGCGTCGAGTATGTTCGCTGATGCACGTGTTTCTGATTTTTTCGCTGTTATCAGGTCTAGAGTAGCGTCCTATTGGGATGGTTTGCGTAGATCTCAGAATGGCATTATTCAATGTTTGAGAGACTATTTTAACAGCCCTATTTTAAATCTTGGTTAACGATACACCAGAGTGTGAATCAAAAAGGACTTCTACGACTGTGGTATTTTTGTGCCTTTTAAGTATGTTTGTCTGTAATTATTGATCAAGTATTTAGTTCTTAATTTTACAATTGTTTGTATTTTCTGCCTGAAATAAAGATATTTAATATTATTATCCCGGACACTACGTATGTAGTAGTACTAGTATGTAGTAGTACTAGTATGTAGTAGTACTAGTATGTAGTAGTACTAGTATGTAGTAGTACTAGTATGTAGTGTACAACTAACAATACGAAGCTTTTATTCATCAACTTTAAACAATACAGTTTTTGTTTTATTATTTTGACAAAGACATTGGAATAAAGAATCTAAAATCACTTACCAAATAATATTATTTCGTTGAATCAAAACCTCTTTCGCAACATAACTTATCATCGTCCAATTACGTTTTTCATGAAAATCTGATTTCTTACACTCCAACACATTTTTGACGTTCTATTGCGTCTGCCAATTCGATGCGCACGCTCTTTCCTTTGACTTTAAACGTTTTTGTATTTTGGAAACTTTCGATTTCTTCGAAAATGTTTTACTCTCGTTCCTGTTTAGTGTTTCTATTTTTATCAAATCTGTGACAAGGCAGTCGACTGTGTTTAGACTATATCAGATTATGTATAGTAAGTAGATGGTTCAACACACCGGTGTCGACCGGTTTGACGACATACTGCAGAGAACGCTGTTCGGTAAATTATTGCTAATGGTATTCGTGATTTTATGACTGGGCACGCTGCCCTCTGGTGCTGGGTTGGAGCATTTGTATTATCTGTAGATATCAAATGGTCTGTAGGTAATTTTTCTGCTATAAATTTTTGTTGTTGTATTTCGTCACTATTGTTTATGTTAAAAAAAGAGATTTTGATGACGGCAATACTTTTGGAAGTTCGTCTTTACAGATTCATACACATCATAGAAAAATACATATTAGTTAGTGAATAATAGGATCTATGAAACATGATGAATCTTGGACTGTTATAAGTAAATCTTATGCAAATTCTAATTTTACAATAAACACCTGCCTTGCTGCTCCATTTGAAACACCAAACACTATTATTACGACACCAAATTACATAAACTAGACCTGAAAATATACCACCTGAGTCTAGCATTGTTTCGTACTACACAGTAGGTAACTGCGTAACTTTCTTTTCTAACAGCTGGTTATGAAACAAAGTCATACGGAACTGTTGAGCTGAGTTGAGTGCTTCTTGCTCTATATTTGTAATTATTTGACAGAACGCGTATATATAGGTAATATAGTTACTAGATTATTGTTGCGATGGTCAGGACGTATAACTAAAATGAAGCGCATCGCTAATGTACTCGTATTCTCTAATAAAGAACAGTAAACATCTTCTCTACTAAAGTTTCAGATATTTTTAACTAATTTATATAAACAAATTTTTCATCACATTCAAATAAAGAAGATTAAGTTACATATTAGCCTTTGACTTAGGTTACATTGTAGTTATACCAAAGAAAGCCTTTTACGGGTTTACTGGTGCAATAGAAAAAAACAAACCTTGCAATATGCAAAACATATTTTAGGTTTCTAACTCACAATGTCTTCTGCCTTGTAACACCAGTTCTAAGATATTATACGACGCAATTAATTTTTAGCTTTTAATCTTGAAAGCTTGGAAAGTATATTATCAGTTAGAAACAGCTTAAATGCTACGTCAGACTCTAAGTACGAGTACTTATCCATTTACTTAGGTAATTGCTTAACGTTAACGTAATAGGCTATTACACTTATCTGAAGTAAGTTATCTTTTATGTTAATGCTTTATGTCAGGTTTGTGACGTGCCCTATCACAACAAATATATATTCTTACTGAATATTTATTTTCTTAGGTATTATTTACTTACTAGTAGCGCTCCGCGGTTTTATTTATGTTTCATGTGAAAATAAATAATAATTCCAGTATCTTAAAATACTTTGTGGAATAAGATTTTTTTTTATTTTTTAAATAAAATAATCTCATAAAATAAATACTATATTAATTAAGATCAATTCGTGCAATAATAATTCACCATTACGTAATTTCACCGGTTTACGTCATCCAAATTATAACATGTCTGCTCAATAAGCCAACCCTTCAGACAACGATTAAAAAAGTATATAAAGTGATGATATCTGTGTTTACACGTATGTGTATATTAATTCTAACCGCACTTATTGCCTGGGATACATTTATAATAATACTTTATATCACACATTAAATTACTATGCTTGATTACTCGGAGGTAAATGTTGTAGAATGACATTGAACATGAGCTACTCGTACTGCACTCCAGTCCAGTTGATGTAACAGCTTTGATCATGACGCTTTTGTAACTATTCAACAAACCCGTAGAAATAAACTTTAATTTTATGTATAGACAACTCTGACATTTTTAATCAGCGAAAAAATCTGCTCGTATAAGATCGTTTTTAACTTACGCGCCTGTCTTCAATACAAAAAACGAGTGCAAATAATTATTATTATACTATTGCTTATTTAAACAAAAAATTATTATATGAGTGAGGTGTAAACTGATAAAACAATACGAACGACTTTTAGAATCTTGTAATATCTTCGTTACAAATACACTACCTACGTATAGTAACACTATGATGCGGTAATAAAACAGCCAATAGTTAATTATCGCATATTTTTACCAGACTGCGCACGAAAGGAAGGAGGGTTATGGTTTTCGAGTGTATGTATGTATATTTCTGTGACACGCCCTAGAGCCTAAACAGCTTGTATTTTTTTTGTGAGTGGTTTCAATAGAATCGTCTTAGTCGCGTGCGTGACACTGGGTACATCAAAATTTAAAAAAGATATAAAGGATGATACACAAGTTTAACGGTTTAGCAGTCGGGTTTTTTAGAACTCGCTTCTAACCACTGGTAATAATATCAGTATTTCTATGTATTCTACCTCAGTGTGCAACCGACATCATTTGATATGTAGAATAGAGTAACAGGGGGAGACAGCTGTATATATGTATATATATATATATATATATATATATATATATATATACTAGTTGTCTCCCGCGGCGTTGCTCGCTACATACCATTGAGTACAGACAAGTGTCAAACTTTAAACTACCATTTGATCTCTTTAGACTTTGAATTTGAAATTTGAATCCTATTTATAAAACTAACGCGTATTTGATTCACATTGTTTAAGAAAACGGATTTTCACTCGTACCTGACTGTTGGAAAGGTCCAACTATAGTTTCGTTCACATTCGGTGAACTTCATCAGGGATGCAATGAGCCGTTCGTGTCTTCAACGATGTTCGGTGCGAGACGTGTCATCATTGAAGACACGAACGGCTCATGTACGCGTGAAAACCCATTTTCTTAAACAATATAAAAATTTTAATCCTTTCTTAGTATACCCCTTCACCTTATAATTAATACATCCTTTATAATGTAAATCTCAAGATTCAACGGTTTATACCAGTCAGTCTGTTACTCTTTTATACCGATCACGGATAGTCATTAATCAAATTTATCTCCATTATTACCTTCTCATAAAATCTTTATTTTTGAACGATCGTATATGAATTCTTTATATCGTATATGACAATAACTTTACCATTTTCGAGACAGATTTCAATAAGTACATTTCTTCTTGTTTTTATTTAGTTGTAATATTATTGATGAACAAGTATTATAGGATTACAAATGGCATGTTCTTCTCTGTCCAATACTGGTTTCCTAATTCTCTTCACCTCGCATACCACGTAGCTTACAAATTGCACACCTTTTATTTTCTCATTGTGATGATCATTGTTAATTGCTTAATTACTGTACACTTTGATGTTTTGTATAATTCTCACGGCGGCGCGGGAGCGGGGAGGGGCGGGGGTCGGTAAGGTTGCTCAAATACAAGTCGTGTTTACAAATAGGTAACCTGGTTCACATCATTGTACTATTGTCTGTCTGTCGCAGATCGATCGATATTGTACATTCCGACCTACGAGTACGTATGTCGTTGAGTATGAAAATCTTTACTTTATAATAATATACCATCTAAATTATGAATTTAGATGAATATTGTTCAAGAAGGCGAGTTTTCACGTGTTGATAGTCCAACTGTTCTTCAACCTTTCCAACAATCAACGCGTGAATACCTGACTTCTTAAACGATATGAATCAAACACGCGTTACTTTTTAGATGGAGTTATGACTGATTGTGTCGAACTCTTAAAACTACTCAGTCTTTTCTTGCAAAAGTCTTCTTCTATCCCAGACACGCAAACATAATCACCTTGGAAACAGTATTATAGTAAAAGTGGTAATATCAACTTGATGATTTATCCTGTCGATTACTCTGAAATGATGACAGTTTACTTCTGAATCAATGGAAATATAATATGTCTTTACTATTAACCTTATATTCATACTGCAGTCTAAGACAGTATTATATTATTTCAGTAAAAAGCTTGCTAAAGAGACATTTTTTTTTACCACAATCTTTAAATGAGTGTTGAACAAATTAAACACTGATTTAAATAGATCGCTTCAGATGTTAGTCACTAAAGCTTAGATCAACCGTAAATTATTAATGATCTCTTAATTGTTTTAAGTTAACGTAAACTGGGAATCGTTTCAGTGCAAACTCGTGGTTTGGTTTCATGTCAAACTTGTAGGTCAAGCATGGAAACGTGTTAATTGCAAGCATTCGTCATGTTCTGCGCGTGACAATCATTCATCTACACCATCGGAGATAATTATAAGCAGTATTGAATTCTTCTAACATCTACAATAATGCAAGCAGTATAATGTTTTTAGATAAAATAAAGAGGCATTAAATAAAATTATAAGAATGACTGAAATTGTTATTTTCACAAAGCGAGAGATGACATAGTATGAGTAAAATTGATGCTACGGGGGGGGGGGTCGAAAATGGCACGAACCGCTTCGAGATGGATGGCCGTGCTTTTGTTTTGTTTGACTTGGCGAGGGCACTGCCGTGCGCCCAGATAAGTGTTGTGTGATTAATATAATATGATATATAAATATCGACCGGTCAAAGGTATATAATAATATATGTAAGGGTCATTTTCACTCCTTTAAAAGATTTTATTAGTAGGTACTTAATACACTCTATTTTTATTTGTTCCGTTCTTACACTACTCACTGAGAGGAACAAGTAAACAAATATACGAACAAACGGTTAATGTTTACTTCATTACATGTATTTAACAAGGTTTGCGTTTAACCGCAACTTGCCTGATGTAAACCAACAACGTGTAATACTCGTATGAACCACGCTTCACTACATGAAACTAATTCACTACATTTATTTATTTATCGACATAAAATGTAATCTTTATCCCCTAAGTATTATACATCCTTAGGGGTTGAGTTTTCAAAAATCTTTTCTTAGTACACCTCTAAACCTTATAATTAATACACGCTATTAATGAAATTTCTGTAAGTCCATCGGTTTAGGTAGGAGTACTGCATTGATTATTTATCAGTCAGTCAGTCGGAACATACTTTTTATGAAATATATACAGATATATATATTTTCGACCGACAAAAATCAAAATGTCATATATCCACGTGTGTATTGTCCCAAACATCAATCCCGTACACATTCAAATGAAACTAACCGATCCTTTCATTAATGTGGTTCTACACAATAGTGAGCAAATAAATGCAATTTCCCAATATCGGTACATTTCTCCACTGAATGCATTCAAAGCCCTTAACACTTAGCTAATGATGCGTTCACTAGTTTTATTAGCCCCTATTCATGTTTCTTTTTGTGCGTTTGCTATATCGCGGCGATTTATAAAACAAACATAGTTATGTATAATTAATTAATTTGCCTAAAAAATTTGCTTTCCATTCAACATCATGAGTGCCGTTTGTTGTTCTCTCGCCGCATTCATATATTTATTAACTTATCAATTTAGTTGTACGTAAAGTCATCTTTAGTATTGTCCATTTTATTAGTATAAAGAACGACGAATAATTAATATTATTATTTTTGAAATAACTCTTGGATTTGTCCGAGTAACTTGTCTATTTCGACTCTTTCGGTCTAGGTGTATATATAGATGTATATATCCGCAACGATTTAAAAATTCTAAAAATACGTATCCATACACCAAGTTTCATCAAGATTGGCTAAAAACTACGACCTACAAGCGAGGACGAAATTACTTGCGGACAAACATATAAACTGACAAACAAAAGAACATTTTCCAGACTCGAAGCAAAAACGCTTGTAAATTATTCTTCCAAATTCCAAATGTTGGTCTGTTGCGGTGCCATTTACCGGCGGATAAAAAGAAAACAGTTTTTTTTAATGTTGCTAAATTAATATGGTTGACAGTTCAAAAGTTCGCAGGACTACTACTTATAATTATATTCCCTAATGAACGCAGCGGTATCCTCGCTTACCGCAGATGTCCACTAATATCCATCCCCGGACCAGTTTGTTCACTCGTGCACATAACTTACAGCGAGTAACTCCGCTCGGTATCCATTAATTTTTTCCTTTTTCCTACACTATTGCGCAACCAGCGCTAACATAACATAACTAACGCAGAGCATGGGTCTTGTCATGTTAACGAAGTTACGTTGAGCGCATTTCTAAAACTGTTAATGTAGAAATATTAAAAGTATTTATACAGTAGTACAAGCAGGGCACAAGGCATGCTAGCAAAATTACATCGATCAAGCGCTTTGAGAAGCTTTGGAACATAAGATCTCGCTCCCACGTCATTACACGAGTAATATGTCAATAGGTATTCTAAATTTCGAAACAAAAAGTGTCTTCATATTATAAAATAGGATATCATTGAAACATTGACCCCAATGCGGCCACTCACACTAACTAAACTAAAAGTATATCCATGCTTTTATAACTTATAACTTATTAATGTACAAAAGCAATACCTAATAATTAATTAAGAGCAAAATTCAGAGAAATTGTTTGAGAAATTACGTACATTGTTTGAATTTGTTTATAAGTTAGCTGTTCCTTACGACGATACTAGTTAGGGTTACCCTGGTGTTATAAATAGGTCGTAATAATAAGTACCATAGCCCCCTTCGGTTTAGTGAACCCCTACCCGATGTCCGTGCAGTCAGTCAGTTCTAATAGAGTGGTGAAGGCGTGCATTATAGCGCTGACCGAGGAAGACTCCGTTACTCCTCATTATCTTACAGTTAACTCTTTCTCTTCCGGTACACGATCTGATATTAATGACGCTTTTTCTACTCATATATACGAGATAATGAGCTAGGTTATTAAGGTTTAAAACAAAGAAAATAAATTACATTTTTTAAAGTTATGAACACTAGAAAGTTGTTATAACAACGGCATCTTCGAAAACTGGAGAAGAAGGTGATGATGATTAGAAGATGTTTTTTTCCTGTCTGACTACTGAAAAGATTGTAAATAATCAGTTGTTGATATTGTTATCTAATATTTATATATCTTATATGCTTGACTATATACCGCCATCGTATTTGTAAAATGCGGAAACTAAAATTACGCCGACTTCGTACGTGAGTAACTCTCATTGCAAGGTTTACGTATCGAATTAATTCTTTTGACATTAATCGAAGTAAAATGCCAGTGTAGAAATAAGAAGGACACTGGGATCTTACTCACATTGCAGTAATGAGTTGCACGGAGATGTTGGTTTTAGATGGCGCGGTATCTAGTCGAGCGCAGGAAGACCAATCAATGCTGGACACGCTGCCATCTGGTGGAGGGTTGGAGCATTTCATTATCTGTAGATCTTAAATTATCTATAGGTAATATAGGTAGTCTATAGTATATAAGTTTCTGCTATGTATGTTTTTATTATTGTAGTTAGTAATTTTGTTTATGTTAATAAAGGCACTAGACCAATCATGCTTTATTCATGGTAAAAATGTGTTATTTGGTTTGTGTTCTTAGAATGGTTTCATTACTTCTTCTACTACATTTTTTTACGATAATGTTTAATTACGTATGTGGACAGAGACGGAAATAAAGTATAAAGTATTACGCAACAGTTATAACTAAGTACTTCGTCTTTAAATAATTTTAATTGTAGTCATATTTAATGATATGTAAATATTATAATTGCTTAAATTATAATTATAAATTAAGACATATATTTTTTTATTACAGAAGATAGCTGAAAGTTTTCCGCGTATATAAAACAAATTACGCATTTTTTAAAGTTTTTCTGATTATTTCGCTTAACTTTTTCAAATTCAGTGATAAATATTTCTTTCGTAATGTCATTAAAATTATAACAACGACATACGGAATGGCTTTTGTTATTACAAGTTAGTGATTGTTTAATAGAAAAAGTTGTTCACTATAATGAGTTCAATGACTCTCAGTAAATTAAATTATGTCCAAAGTTCATTTTTTATCCAACTCAAATATGCATTTAACCACAAGCTCGCCACAGAAATCAGAGGAGATGAAGCATACCTAGTCTGGAATAGACTGGCTCTCAAAGAATGCTTCCGAAACACGCTGTTAGCTAGCCTCAAACGCCCTACCAGCATACAAAACATCCATTAATTCCTTAGATCGAATGGACCACCATTCATGATTCTACAAGAGGTAACTTGTGCGGCATGGCTAATAAAACACTAATTTAATTTTATGTGTTGATGTTTTTTATTTCTTTTTATGTACCTATAGGTACATAAAAAGAAATAAAAAACATACTCGTACGTAGACTCCAGTCAGACAATAGCCATATTTTTTAACCTTAATATTGGACACGCGAATTCGCAACTAAGACATATTGTGACGATACAAGTCCGAATATCTATTTCATAACGCTGAGTGCAGCATTGACACTATCTACTTGCGCCCGCACTAGCGTGTAAACTGGTTCATTACAACACACCTAATGACGGAGTGCTTGACATGTACATTTTTTTTTATGACAAGCGGGTTGGTGCAGTTGCCCTGCCTTCTGCGCCGCTGGTCCCGGGTTCGATCCCCGGACAAGTTAAACATATGTGTGCATAAATTTGTCTGTTTGACCTGTGTCTGGGTGTTTATTACATATATGTAAGTATGTATTTATATGTATATACTCGTAAGTATGTATATCAGTGATCAGGTTACCATATCACAGGCTTTGCCTAGTTTGGGACCTGAAGAACTTTGTGTGGATATACATATTGTTATTATATATATTATTCTAATCGTGAATGTATGAGATACTTACTTGCTATTTGTTGACCGAGCAAGGACCATCTCTGCTTAGTCTGGCAAAATGTTTTTTTGTTTGTAAGTTTGTCTGACTTTTGATCCGCGTTTATTAGAGAATAAGGGCCCTGGGTCGTGATGAGATTTCTTAATGAAAACGCGTGACATGTTTAACGTTATGTTGACGCAATAGATAATTTGATAATGCAGAACGGGCACGTTCCGATATAAAACTTGACATGGGCTTAGTGAATACTATTCAACCTGAATTCAACGGGCTTAAAAAATAACATTATCATAGTGAAGAAGGGCTCATGGGCTCAGCTTTTGAAACGTTCGGATGAATTCTTTACACATTAATGGCGTCACTTACGAACGATATGGAAAAAAAGTAGCATTCTTCAAAATTCATACCCTTCGCTAACAATACGAAATGAATCTTGTATTCATTCGAGCGATCTTGAAAATAGGTCCTAAGGTCGTAGTTTTGAAGCTCGATGTAGGTGTTTCAGTTGGTTAGAGTTTTTTTTTATTTGTTTTTTATTTGTATTTCTCTCACATAATTATTATCTACGAGTATGTGTCTGATAGTGGCCAGAGCTTTAACACATACATTATAAATTGAACAGATATACAATCTTATAGTTTAGTTAGATTTGTTTCATGTATAGTTCCTTTCTTTATTAGTATTTTTTGGTTGCAGTAATCGTTTTTTTATATAATATTAGTCTCCATCCAAAGGTAGCCCGGAAGAAAATGCTTTAGGCGATAAGGCCGCCTAGTGTACTACCAATGTATAGATTTGTTTTGCTGTATCTTTTATTTTAGTGTGCAATAAAGCTATATTCATTCATTCATTATTTAATAGACATAAATACAAAGTAAATTTATGAGATTATCTTTCTTCTACGAGTATTTTAACATAATCTAAAAAACCTTTGCCATTTTGCGCGTTTTATTCTTTTCCTCTAGCATCTTGAATGATTAATAAAGTTCGATAACTTAATATGTATGTTATAATGGAATAATTTAATATAATTTCTTTCTGTGCGGTTATTTTTTGAGTTTGAAAATAAATTAAGAGATATTAGTGTATTTTTTTGCTGTTGTTTTACTAGACATTACCTCAGATATTAACTATGTAACTAAACTTTAACTTGATATAATCCATTTTGGATACTAATGCAGTGTCCGGAGTTGCGATATTTATGGTAAAGCGTACTACTCCATATGTAATAAACTATATATGAAAACAAGTAAATAATAGCGTGACTATTAAAATATAAGCAAAATATGGTATCCTATGATAAATAGTTTTATGTCAGTATATAAGAATGCTTGAGTGATACATTATCTTTACAGTAATAAACGCGTTTTTCTAGCTCACCCAGAGTCAATCGGAATTTCTGTTTCTATAGCGCACCTCATTGAAAAGTTTACATCAAACATAATATGACGTCTGACAGGAGTTAAATTCAATTCAGTGTCATTTATTTCAATATTATAATCATATTGTAGTTTAGCTCTACAGGAACTCATTAGTTAATTACCTAATAGACCAAAAAATGAAAAATAAATCAGTGGCAAATTTGTAAGCAACCTAAAGCTCATATAGAATGTTCAGACACTACGTATACCTACCTTCAAACAATCAATGAGTATATCCTTAACGTTCAACATTTGATAACAATCTTCATTAATGTTTAATTTAGTTAAACAAAGCCATTATCATACAATTATAATCATAATAAGTCTTAAAAGACTGTGAAAATAGTAACTCTTTGTTTTGGTTTCCATCATTCATTGTACTTTTAAACTAATATCTTGTATAAAAATGAACGTAAAAAAACTCAAATAATCACAGTTAGTACGAGTATGTGATTTAATATATTTCGATAATAATTATAGTTTTTGAATTACAAATACTTCATGACATTAACTGGGGTAAAAGAGTTATATGGTCAAAGATGAAGCACACAGTCTTTATAATATGATTTATACTCTTGAAACGACCTACAGTCCCAGGGTGTTGTAGAAAAAAAATGCAGCACAACTCAAGCCACCCTAGTCATAGTCGTATTTTTGTAGTTGCCTTTATTTCGTAATTAATAAAAATATATTTTTCTTTAGTGGTTGGTAAACGCCGTGCGTTATTGTGCTATTGTGCACGGTACTTAGCAAGTATGCCGCGCGGTCGTTAGTTGCGCAAGTCTCGAGGCTTTATTCGCTCAATTTACTCCCAACCGTTGTCTAAATTTGTTTAATTTGATAATTCTATTCAATTTACCACAACTGTAATGAGATAAACAAACCTTTGAACATATTTTTACGTTACGGCTGCGGACCTTTTCGTTTCATTATGTGCGTTACGGAAACAAGCGTAAATTTCAAAACAAATTTGTTGTTGGTTTTTTCAAATATCATAATTTTTCTATCAAATTATTCAAAGCATTTGCTCGCGTTATGTATGTTATCCCGGAAAAAATAGCCTACTAACAAATGGTTAGGAGTGACGAAAAACCCCGACTGATAAATTTTTAAAACCTTGTATATAATCCTTTTATATAATATTTTGATGCACTCAATGTCACTTTCTTGCTAAGACGAATCTAATGTCACCACTAACATAAAAATACTACAAGCCGTTTAGGCTCTAGGGCGTGCCAAATAAATATAAATACATACATACACATGAAAAACATAACCCTGTTACTTTCGCAGTCGGGTAAAAACCAAGTCGATCAGTCACTCTATCACTGAGGAGAAGACGAACAAACAAACCAATAAACTAACATACATAGTTTCGCATTTCTAACATGTATGGTATTATTAGTAAAAGACTACTTGCCTGCTTCAGCCTGGTAAGGGCCTGGTCAAGTTTTCTTTGATCAATGACACAAACTTTGAGGAATTAAAAAGTTTAAAAATCCTAGTAAACTCTTTACTCGTAAGGTCACAACTTATCGGTTGTGGTCAGAACTTTTTTTTATCCTACACAGTTAGGCATTTGACTACAAGTTCGGCCGACCACGGAAATCAGCGGTACCGTAGCCTTAGATTGAGCATGCCTAGTCCGGAATACGTGTACACTGGTTCTCAAGGAAAGCTGCTGAAATACACCGTTAGATGCTTGGCGTCAGATTTTACAACTTGAGGGTGGTTGCTAGCCAGGCGAGCGATAGGAACCGCCCTACCTACACCACGCTATGGGTTCCTCACGACGTTTTCGTTTCACGACCGGTAGCTCAGACTCTTCACAACAAGACAAGTAGTTCTCGCTAATCAAGCTATTATAATATTATAAAACATCCGCCACTCCACATAGCTTCATACGTCACAAACATGTAGCGTAACAAAATGCAACTAGTTTAATTATCATTTTATTGTGTAATTCTAAAATCCTTGACGTCACGATTACATTTAGATACGCTCCCATTGTCTTACGCTGCATACCTACCCTACCACTACTACGTGAACACTTTACCTCTAACCTTACTTATGTATTCATTGTATTATATTGTTAAACTCTAAAACAATAATCTGGTTGACCTTCATTTTGAGATCTAGTAATCATTATAATTTAAATCACAAAATCTAAGGTCTTAGTTTAGATTTGTTCAGTTTTTCTCATCATGTTCAAATCTTTTAAGGTAAACGTCCCAATGTCCGCACGATTTTGATAATTGCTGACTTTGCTACTGTGCTACGCCAAGACTCCGGACAAAAATAAAGTTTTAATGGTTAGGTAAGACATATATTAAAGTTTTGTAGCAAGCAAGCTTATTAAAAAGAATTCATGGTTTGATTGTAGTTATCAAACAAAATATAAAAAATAGCCCAATTGTACCGATGCGCGGACGTTGTGCACTAGTGACCGGAATGCTGTCCGAGAAGTCGGACGCTCCGCAAATTTGAACTCTACATGACTGTTTTAAGGTTGATATTAGAATAAAAATTAAAAAACCATAACAATATGATATTTTACAAGCGATTATCAAGTAGTCTTTAATTATTTGTCTTATTAGATTAAGTTACTTAAATTATACTTACCACATTATTTTAGTTGAGTCACAGTTCTTTCACAAATCACATTTGGTTCTTATTTAAAATGCTTCCAGACTTCATATTATACAACTTCTATATTTATTATATGAGTAATATTTTAAAAGTAAACTTATTGGAGGGAGAAGAAGAGATCAAGTTTTCTGTCATTTTAATGTTCTGTAACATATCAACATAAATTTAATATAATAGAAAAGCATTAACTTTATCAGTGTTAGTAAGGTTTGTACTTTCATTTGAGGTAACTAAAGGGGTTTCTTTAAATCACATACGAGTATGTTTCTGTTGTATAATACTTATATACTACTAATTACTATTAGAATATCGACTATATTGGAATAATGTAAGAACGAACATTGGAAGTTTAAAAGACATCGAGCCTATGTATTTATGTACCTATGTAGAAAGTTTTTGTTTCAGGTAGATCACATTTAATGATTTTAAATGTTTTTGATAACTAAAAATAAATAATCAACAGAGACAGACAAATAATAAGATATGTATAGGATAATAAGACACAAAGCCGGACTTCTCTGGTAGTTCGAGTAATCGGAAGAAATTTGCGTTACATGTTCAAAGAAAAATGAATCTTATTTCAAGGGGATAAGAGTTGGTGACGTAGTTCGGTACAATATATGTTACAAGGCTATGATGTGTGTCCTGATCTCCGGACGAAATATGTTCAATTCGTCCGAGCACTCGGTAACGTAGGGGTTTAGTACGTAAAGATAAACAAACACGCTAATTAAACAAATTAAAAATTAGATTGTCCTAAATTTTATAGGTTATGTCGCCAGACAATTTACTAAAATATCATATTTATATTAAATACTTACTCTACCATTATCCGCTGCTCAAAAACAGGACACAATTCACGACGCGGTGGTCACGAAGTTCAGTAGCTAAACAAGTGAGATATTAAAACTTATGAGAGATCGCTTTTTTGTTGCCGAGTAGATTTAACACTATTGCACTGTTTATTTAGTGTTGTCATTTTTATTATTAAAAATATTACCAATAATTTATTGCCATTCACAAACTTTATTGTAACACTCGTAGAAAATAAGAAAAACCGAAAAACCTCACTGCGTGCGGATTCCGGAACGCGTGCGAACTTGTGTGCTTTTACCTTATGTATATTACTTGGACAATGACTGTGTGTGTTTTTGTTTTTTAAATATTGTTATTTTTTTACTCAACTGCTCAAAAGTAGGATTATGTTTTTTTTTCGAGTGTATATTTCTATGTGGGTATCATTGTGACCCACCAATGCACACAGGCTCTACTTGTAATACCTAAAAACGTGTTTTTTTTTCTCATACACAGCCAGGCATTTGACCACAAGTTTGCACGACCTTGGAAGTCAGCGATACTGTAGCCTGGATAAAACATGCCTAGTCGGGAATAAACTGGCTCTCAAGGAAGGCTGCTGGAACACACCGTTACGTGCTTCAAATTTTTCAATTTGAGGGTGGTAGCTAGGCAGGCGAGCGATAGGAAACGCCCTACCACCACGGCTTCCTCAAGATTGTTTTCCTTCACCGGTAGCTCACGCTCTAAGCACTTAGTAGCATACCACGATTTTACTTGTTAATATACGATAATCAAATTTTTTAAGTCGGATTAATATGAAATCGCTTCTTTCCACTTGTAATAATTGTTTTATTTCAATTTTTTTTTATATTAGTCAAATATTATATAGCGATATTAGGTGAGGAAAAACTTTCGTAGAATGTGAAGTAATAGAATTAAATTACTCTAAAGAGTTTGCATTTAAATACCTTTGATAATATATGTATATCTGGATGGGTGTAATTAGTCGCTTAGTTCTAGGTCTCAGATCAAAGGGTAATTGGCACTAGAGTCATGACTAGGCCCGTTACTTAGCTACGAGTAGCGGGCGGGATGTTTCACAGACAGAGTTATTTATTTGTTTGTTTTGTGATATAGATTAAATTGATAGTTACAATATAATTGTTATATGTAATTAATACAAAATTTAATTAATCTGTGAGATTAAAAGCATTTTTGTAATGGTCTTAACACGAACTTGTGTACCCAAAACGCTGCTAATAATACTTAAATTATACTAAAATCATAATGTATCTTATTTTTTACCGCTACATTTTAACTCGTTTTTATGACTAGCGTTTATAATTCTGGCAAAAAAAGATCGCTTTAATATTAACAATTGAATGCTTTTTCTTCTATAACTATATTTTTATATTATAAGGTTTAATTTCCTTTGTTCCAGGATACCAAGTATGGAGACGCGATGGAGCCTGCTCGTATGTACAGCTCTCTGCTTCACCTCAGGTACCTATAATATGTACTCACCTGTACTAGGCATCTATCTACGTTGTCAGGGTGTCCACGGACCTGGAAGGTCAGGGAAAGTCAGGGAAAAGTCAGGGAAGCTATTGTGGGTCAGGGAAAGTCAGGGAAATGACTTCTCTACCTGGAAAAGTCAGGGAAAACCAGGACTTTTTGATGATTGTTCTTTAAAATTAATGTAAAAGTCTAAAAAAGTATAGAATAAATAAAAATAATATTATCTTATCAGTCATCAGTACTTCTTATATACTTACATATTTATATTCCAACAGCTAATTAGAGAGAGGAAAATGACAGTTCTTTTATCATAGATTAAGTAAAAAAAATACAAAAAAAAAACTTTTTTTTACCTAAATAATCTATGATCAAACTGCTGTCATTTTCCTCTCTCTAATTAGCTGTTGGAGTATATTTAATTTATCAAACTTTATCTTTTCCCAGTGATCGGTAAATGAGGGAAGCCTTTATGCTCTAGTCTGTTTTAAGCCAGACTATTGCAGGTCAGGGCAGCATTCTTTTGCAGGTCCCTTAATTCCATAACTCATTTGGTTGTTTTTCTTTTAACTGCTGCTATTACATGTGCTAATACTAACCTGGGCCGGCAGTCTCGACATTCGTAACGACAAAATTCGGTTTGATAAGTAATCGTGCTTCGACTCTATGTATCGTAGGTAGGACAACAATATCCTATCGACCCGAATTTTGTCGTTATGAATGTCGAGAATGCATCGCTTAATTTGACTTAACCTAAACTTAACTATGGTGCAGGTTTGTTACTAACGTGAACTATATTATAAGTGTTGCTATGAGTGCCAAAAAGAGTAGTGTTTAATGTTCAATGGTTGGACCCTATTATGCATCCTGATTTTACGGACTGGCTAGAAGAAGTAAAAAATGACCCGCTTAGCGTTTTTTGTAAAGTATGCCATAAAACGTTCAAACTTAGTAACATGGGAAAACAGGCCATCACTTCTCACAGCAAAGGACCTAAATATCGTCAAAATATGGAATTACGCAAGAAACAGCCCTCTATTTCATACTTTACAAAATCAGCTCCTGCAGTAGACAAAGATGTAGTTGTGGTGGAAAAACAATCGCCAGCGGCTAATGTAGTTGACAATGAAACAACAGCCACACGTGCCCCAACTGTTGAAGCTCATGACAATAAAACACATAAACAAGTTGTGATTCAAACCTACAATGAAAATGATGTAACATCGTCAGAAATCTTGTGGGCACTCCAAGTAATTTACAATAAACTATCGTTGAATTCATGTGACCGAATTTCTACCTCATTTAATAGAATGTTTCCCGACAGCAAAATCGCCCAGAACTTTACCATGGGTAAAACAAAAGCGTCATATGTGATTAACCATGGCATTGCGCCATTCATTCAGACGACACTGAATAGCCTGCTTAGAGAATGCTTATATTACGTCATCTCATTTGACGAATCCCTGAATAAAGTGGCCCAAAAATGTCAGATGGACTTGTGCGTGAGATATTGGTGCGTTAATACTAACACAGTAGCCACAAGATATTTGACCTCTGTTTTTCTGGGACGGCAAACAGCCGATAATCTTGTAGACTCATTTCTGGAAGGATTGGCTGATTTAGATAGAAAAAGACTGCTACAAGTTTCTATGGATGGCCCCAATGTGAACATTAGTTTTCTGAAAAAATTGAAAAATGTTCTTTCTTCCAAGGAAACAAAAAGTCCCTTATTGGACATAGGTGTGTGTGGATTGCACACTGTCAATGGTGCTTTCAAAACAGGTCATCAAAAAGTAGATTGGAAGACTTTTGAAGTACTGAAAACTATGTACAATCTCTTTAAAGATAGTCCAGCACGACGAGCTTTATACACACAAATCACAGAAGGGACTGTATTTCCACAAAAATTCACATCTATTAGATGGTTAGAAAATGGTCCTTGCATTGAAAGAGCTCTCAAAATTTATGACAAGGTCAACCAATTTGTCAATGATCGTACAGTCCCTGAAAACCATAATCAAAAAATCTTAAAAGACATTATGAAGAATCCCGTGGTAAAAGTCCACCTATCATCTGTAAAAAGTTTGACTAACGAATTCGAACCTTTTTTGCGCCGATTCCAAAACGAGAAACCTATGGCTCCGTTTCTCTACACTGCCCTCCTAGAGTTACTTCACAATCTCATGGCGAAGATTGTAAAGCCATCCAAACTAGAAACGGCTTCGAGTCAGAATATTAATAACCTTGATTTAGACGATAAAGACAATCTGCTGCCGTTAGAAAAGACAGATATCGGATATGAAGCAAAGCGCCTGCTTAAAGATGCTAAATGCAGTCCGCGAGTCGAGCTAGCGTTTAAATCCGACTTTCAAAAACTAATGTTCAGACGGTTGTGAAACTGTTGGATAAAAGTCCCATTAAGATTCGTTTTCATCGTGGTTTGACGTGTTTCGATCCACGAGTTATTTTGAATTACTCCGAAATAGCATCGAATCGCGTCGACATAGTGCTTGAAACGTTACATGAACAAGACAAGATTCAAGGAGAGGTGGCCGACAGAGCCAAAAAACAATACAAAAAAATGTTATCTGAAGCTCAGGGAACTTGGAGACTAAAGTTCGAAGACTTCAATGAGGATGCGGTTGGTTTGGACAAGTTTTACCATCTACTCATAGGTGAAGTTAAACAGTATGAATACATATGGAAAGTCATGAAAATTTGTTTCATCATTTCTCACGGTAATGCAAGTGTTGAGGGCGGGTTTTCTGTCAACAAATCACTGTTGGTAGAAAATTTGACAGAAGAGTCACTGATTGCACAAAGAACTGTTTATGATTACCTGAAAACCATTGATGGCCCTGAAAACCACATCACGAGTAACAGCCTACTAGTGTCTGTCACAAGTGCTAGGAAGAAATATCACGTGTGTCTAGAAAAGAAGAAAGAAAATGAGTCTAAAGAACAGCAGAAACAAGCTGAAAAACGCAAAATCGAAAAGAAAATACGAGAAGTAGAGGAGAAAAAAAAGAAACTGGAACTACAAAGAGAAAAAGAAAATGTAGAGTTGCAAACTTTGAAAAACGCTCTGGAAGAGAAAAGAAGAAAAATTGATTAAATTATTGCACTTACATATAAGTTGAAGCTTCCTAATTCAGTTCCTAACATGTGTTATTGATCTCAATAAATGTCAAAGTTTTATATGGTGGTAATTCTTAACAAACGTAGTTAGCATCCCTCCAACCCAAAATTTATACATAGATGTGATGATGTTTAATACCTATTCTAGCCTAGTCCTGTAATAGGGTGTGTGGTGTTTGGTATCATGGTTTACAGTCTACGACAGGGTCAGCGATACCTTTTCAAGCGCAAATAGGCTTTGCCATGTAGATAATAAAAAAAACGGACGTAACGCTGACCTTGTCGTAGGCTATACCCAGGTAATGGCTGGTGGTAATATCGTTTAATTGAGGTAAGGTGGTGTTCGGTATAATTAATTGTGGGTATGGTGTATGTATGGTACGGTATGGTTATGGTGTGGCAATCTATCTGTGTTGAAAATTTTCACCTTGATAGTTGGACACCTTGGGAAGCCAATAACATAAATCTCTAAGAGTGTTTGTGAAGACATAATTTTTGTCTCTTACAGTCATTCGCAAGAGAAACATTTTTACTTCGAAAAATTACAGCTATAAAAAACAGGGAAAATTTTAGAAGTGGTCAGGGAAAGTCAGGGAAAAGTCAGGGAAATGTTTTGACGATTTAGAGTGGACACCCTGGTTGTGTACTTACTACCTAATACCTGCCATGTCTGCTATAGACCGGGGCTTAAGCCATTGAAAATGGCCCAGACTAGGAAAACGAAACGTCGGTCGACCACCAGCAAGAAGGGTTAACGACATAAAATCAGTGGCGGCTCCAACCTGGACAAGATTAGCACAGGACCGAGGCAGATGGTACGAAATGAGAGAGATCTATACCTAACAATGGAATAAAGAAGGCTGCAGATGATGACGATGAAATAAATAAATAGTAGGATAAAAGCCATTGGAAAATGAAGAGATTATAAAAAAAATAAAAATAATTAATGTTATTTACCTAATATATTATGTTCCAATGTGTCATCGTACTATTAGTTGTTTTGGTTTCGAACACTGAGAAATATAATAAGTTTCATAATCGAATTATCTGGATGGTCTACTATACGATGAACTAGCCTCTAGGTACTCTAATATCAAACGCGATACAAATTGATCCAATTGACAGATGACCTTAAAGGGCCTTGTGCGTCGAGTATTACATTACTGAAACGTAGACCAAACATTTGCATAGGTACCATCATCATAATCTTCGTATAGTAAGTGTTAAAGTTTCTAGACTGCTCGAAGGACTGACATTGTCTGATATAGTTAGCCAAAAACAAACAAGCGAATTTACAATTTAATGAGTCATCCGACCAAAACTATTATTATAGACCAAGAATCAACCAATGAAAATAAAATATTCTTTAAAGAACTTACAGTATTTTTTGCTAATAACAATGGAGTGGTTTATTAAATCATTCTAAGCGTAAAATTAAATAAATGAAACGTATATGTTTTTTATAATACTTTAGTCGAAAACTTGTTTCTTATGATTTCCACCGAATGCATCGAAACTATCAAAGCGAATTCGTATACAAATATAGGTAGTGCATTCACAAAAACACTGTAAATACGATATACTGGCTATGTACTTCGCCTCGTCGATGAATGGAGTCTTTATATCGGTGAACTAGAAACGGTTCTTTCAATTATCGCAGTATCGAGTGAAATTATATGTTGTGTTGTACAGTTCGTCCTAGGGCCAAGTACGAGTAGCTATACAAACAACGATATCGTCCTCATTACTATTCTATATACCTAGTATAAGATCCCGACACACGAGTACAACCACTTTCATCGAGATGTTTATTATATATTAAACGTATTTATATTAAATTTAATATACTAATAAGTATATCGTAAAAAGAATTCAGACCAGGATATGATTAATTAATAACTAAAAATAATTATACATTTCACCGGTTCATTATTAGACAAACTCCATACCAATAGAAAGTATGAAGTCCATACAATATGCAAGCGTTTCTCTTGCATACTGTAAAAAATGTTTCTGGTTTTTTTTTCTCCTTCATCGTTTTGACTGAATCTAACAAAAATAATATTTACTATATTTGTTAAGGCGTATTGGTACACCTGACTGAAGTCTTCAGAATTCTCATATAACGTGCCATCCAGAAAAAAACTGTGCTGTGCTAGACTTTAAATGGATTGGTATATATTATATATATATATATATGAATATTATGTCATTCAAAACACGTAACACATTTAGAAAATCACAAAGTGAAGGTTATGAGTACATTAAATTCAAATTATTTCTAAGGTTTACTATTGTTCTACTTGAGATTATAAATTACTATCAAATGAGCAGGCTTTTAACCAATGTTAAGCCAGATCCAGGAGAATAATTTTGATAACCGCCTTTTGTGCCGTTTTTTATTTTGTTTTAGTTTTTTGGTAAAAAAAATATGATTTGGATCTTATTTTATAAACAAATTGAACTCGTATCAATTAAATAATTACATACATACTTTATTGATCTTAAATTTGTTATAATTTTGTTCAACTGTCAACCTGTTGCACTAATATATATATGATGCACGACCTATGTGATATATCTGAATACGAGTATCATGTCTCTAGCTTTAGCTATCTATGCTTTTAGATTTTTTTGTTTTCCTGTTTTTTTTGTACCCCTGACACCTCCTTTTCCTCCTAACTAACTCCTGATTGAATAACTGACTGATATTTACTATGGTAAATATAAGTTAGTCGGGAGTTACTATAGAAAATGTGCTAAATAAGAGTTTATTCCAGGATATGGCAACATGTTGCCAGTATTCACTCAAGACATGAACAACCTGGCTCTATCGGAGAGCACGCCGGTCGGTGACGTGGTGTACCGCCTACAGGGTGTCGACCCTGAGGGTCTGCCGGTAAGTCGCACAACAATATCACTCATTAGAACATTACTTAGATATAAGGAAGAGGTTTGTTAGAGGAAGTTTTACAAGTACGGCTAGTGTATGTATGACCCGCTGAAAAGTCTCAAGTTTCATCGGGTATACTACCCCCCGGTTCCAAGGGAAGATCAGCGCTGTTGGTTCCAAACAGCATTTTGCTAAATTAGGAGCGGTTTGTGACAGAAAGCCGTAACGTAATAAATAAACGTATACTATATTTTGGTGAGACGCGAATCTTAAATGATGTATACGTTTATATATTTTAAACGAAAATGTTACATTATTTTTCAGATAAAATACAGTTTAGTTGGCACGGACAAGTTCTCTGTGAACCCCGAGACTGGAGATGTAACTCTGGAACGACCGCTGGACAGAGAGGTAGGAACTATTGCACGCACCACAACGTTACTATTAAATAACTTATTCGATATGTGGGATAGGAATCTGGTTCTAGACAACGTTTAGTCCAAAGGTGGGCCACAGATGAACAGTTGGATGTAGCTTCTAAATTTTATTGTTGTCGTAATAACGTGATTAAACGTGACTGGTAAAGGTCTGATCTACATTTGACATATTTACTTGTTTTATGAATCGCAAATCACAAGCGTGTATAATATTTCAGGTAGAAGAGTCAATAAAGTTCCTGGTGTCGATAGAAGACCGCGACCCGGAGAACAACCAGCACCTGGTGCAGTCGCAGCCGGTCACTGTCATAGTACTGGATGAGAACGATAACCCACCTGTGTTTAAAAACGTACGTAAAACTAACAATACAAGATAAAAATCCAACAACGAAAAATAACAAAACCGCATTTACGCATTAGGCAATGTTGTAGAAATAAAGCAAGCACGATTTTGTTTTTTATTTCGTATCTTCTTAATTTCATATGACATAAGATATTCTTAGGTAGAAGACCCCCAAAAAAAAATTGGGACAGCTAGGAAAACGTAATTAGAGCATAAACTTACACTTAAATTTTACTTAATAAAGAAATTTGCTAAAACATACAAACATAAACGAGTAAAAGTGTAATCAACATCGTAATGTTACAGAGTCCGTACGAGGTAGACGTGGCAGAAGATGAGGCAGTAGGAACAACAGTGCTGAGAAACATTGAAGTAGAAGACCAAGACACGGTGGGAGACAACCTCGAGCTCGGATGTGTACCCAACGAACAGGTAAGTTATTACAATTTTTGTATACTCGTATCAATAATTTATTAGCAAGAAAATATTATAATTACACGAAATAAGACTACCGTTGTTAAACTAGTTAAGTTTCTAGAACCTCACAAGGATGCTGCTATGTGATACACGCTATCTCCGCGGCGCTACAAGATCGCATTACCTAATCTTTAAAATCTTGTAAAGTGGAACTTATTTTCCTCAATTTAGTTTTGATTAAATAAAGTCAAGAAATAATTTGAGTAGTTTAATAAAGCTAAACTATTGCTACGAGTATGCTGACTAATTATTTAGTTTTTTCTTCAAATCTTTTTATTAGCTATTTCGCATAATTCTTCAAGTATAACGTCAGTTGATTCATTGATGTAGGAGTCACTTTCGTTTAGTTAATTAATCATAATCATTTATTGCATAACTGTACAGAAATTGGTGTTAATGTAGAATTCTTAACGTTTCAACAGTATTGTCATTGCGAACATACAATCATTTTAGTATACTACTTAAATCTAACATGCAAATTACTATTGAGAAGAAAATTATGCTTATGTCCAGATAAAATAACATATACAAATTACACCTATACTTTATAACTAATTTTGTCTTGCAGAATTTTTGAACCGAATAGTAACCTTTCGATATCAAAAAAATTAATAATTGTTTTTTAAATATATTTTTATTCTCCGATTCAAGTAATGACAGAGGCAAGTGGTTATAGATCATCGGTCCCATACTCAATACACTTTTCCTGAACAGTGCGGTTCTATGGCGGAGTGCAAAAATTTTACGTTTATTAGTTTTGGAGTCACTATTATATCCCTCAAACATATTCATGTCGGTTCTCAATTGACAATAATGTAATAAGACAGATTACATACACCCGTTGAATATGTGTTGCTAGGTTAGTTTATTTTTGAAGATACAAAACATGCATTTTTAAACACAGTGGTAAACAATCCCAAGCTACCTTTATCACTGAGTAAATATTCACCCCGAAGTATATTTGCTGTGGCATCTCGTGTGACGAATAAATTTTCTGAAGCTTTGTATATAAAGTAATAATCTATTTAATTTCCATGTATAGTGGGCAGAGGCGTGCGATGTGTTTGAGGTGGTGACCTTGAGTTCTTCCTCGCATCAGTACTCCGGCGCGCTGGTGCTGAGGAGGCCTCTTGACTACAACAACCAGCAGTTCTATCAGTTTCAGTTGGTAGCCACTGTGAGTGAATTATTTACATACTTTATCTTAATATACTTCTTTTGCATTAGGAACAATTACTCGTCTTCTTGAGGTGCCATCACCTACCGGAGCTCGGCTACCAAGGATTGGAATCTCAAGCTCAAACTACAACTTGGTTTTTATGTTAAGCCCATATATTTAATGCTATTCACTTGATGAATAGAGCAAATTTTAAGTTTGTCTAATTAGCCACTGGTAGAATAGTATCGTCCGCATATCTTATATTTGTAAAGTTTACTAACATGTTTAACTATTATGCCATTATTCGGCGTTATCTAAGGCTTCGGTAAATATTGATTCCGCGTATGTATTAAATAGCTAAGAAAACAGAATACAACCCTGTCGTACACCTCGCCTGATCTCGAACTCCTGTGCCATTTCATGTTAGTATCGTACTGGCTTTTTAATACTGGTAGAGGATTCCGATGATGGGCCACTATGCGGAGACTTTCCATAAGGTTATCATGATGTTCTTGATCGAAAATGGATTTTGCAGATTTTATGGTAAACTACACTCATTTCTTACATGTAGCTCGTTTTAGTCCGGTGTATTCTTTTACTAAAGACATAGTTGCTGAACAATTGCTTTACTTAATTCTCCCATATTTGCAACTTTTCATCCATTGACATATCAAATTAGGTAGCTAGCTGATTACAGGGAGCTTATGCAGTGTCTAGTTGTCTATCTCTGTGATTCTTGATAATATATTTAAGTTCGCTGTCTGATTTTCTAATAGGACGGTAGCCTAAACTCGTCAGCACACGTGGAAGTGAAGGTACAAGACGTACAAAACTCTCCGCCTGTGTTCAGTGGGTCGCTGGGTGGCGCGCTCAGCGAGGACGCGCCGGTGGGCACGCTGGCTCTCACTGTGAAGGCACGGGACGCTGACAGGGCACAGCCCAGAGATGTCGTGCTACAACTTGTTACTAGTGAGTTTTTGGGGCTTTATACGTATCATAATAATAAGTTTGATCATCACCATCCCACTTGGTAAGAGCCTCGTGAAGGGCAATAAAAATGAAAGCATCTTCACATTAACATTGACACATTACCGTTACGTGGAATAGAGATTTGTTAATGTTGTCCAAGATCCGAGCTCAAGTGTTGTTGTGAGGCTTTTGATAAATGGTTGAATTAAAGTTCGAATGTAGAAGACGGTATTCTTTGACACGGCGCATTGTCCGAACTATCTTCTGTTTCTAGTCCGTAACAATTGAAACTTGAGCTTTTTAGAATACATTATCGTTAAAAATACTATGCATGATCTGATAAATATTAGGTGAGTTTATAAAATATATTTGTTTCCAGATCCCTTAGACTTCTTCTTATTGGATCGTAATACAGGAGAACTTCGGACTGCTAAACCCTTAGACAGGGAAGCTCTAGCAGATCCCTCCTCTCCTCTCAACCTGACAGTTCGAGTAAGTATGATTATATTGTTAGCAATTATAATATCTTTCAATTTGACTGTCCTAGCCAGTTTAAAAAGCACCGCTCATCATCATCACTGTAGATTCATCGCACTTATTTACGTAGTACAGTCACCATTTCCAAATTTACCTAATTAGTTGTAATCTTCCCAGGCCACAGAAGTGGTGAACGGCTCGCCCCTGATTTCTCCTCTGACTTCGACACTGGCTACCATCACCATCACTATCAAGGACGTGAACGACGAGCCGCCGCGGTTCAACCGACGCGAGTACAGCGTTGACATACCGGAGAGCTTGCCGGTGGGCACGCCGCTACCCAACCTGGACATGCTGGTTGTAGACACTGATGTGGTGAGTATTGTAGCCCCCTCTAGATCCCGGACTCCTTCCCTAGCTGCTACCCTGACATCAACACCATTAAGTACATGAACGTGAAGATCTAGTGAGTGATCTTGAAGTGAATGAATATTGACGTTTGTCCATGTGACCAGATCATCGTACCCATTGTGGTGTTCATTCGCTTTCTTCAGTTTTTCGTCATATTCTCAGCAAGAAATATTTTTACTGTTTTCTAATTTAACATGAGTACGTATTGTCGTTTATAAAACTAAACGCAAGGAGCTAATAAAACAGAGTTATCGTTTTCTTGGAATTTAATGCTTTTGAGGTGCTTTAAAGAACATATGTTTAGGATTAAGTAACAAAAGTTTACATAAAATCAAAAAGCATTTATGCATTGCGCAATAATTGTTGTTTTATTCCTAGGGTCTGAACTCGGTATTCACTCTCCGTCTGTCGAACGAGTTCGGTGCGTTCATCGTAGAACCTTCCACCGCCACCGGGAGCGCTTCTGTCACACTCAGACTAAACTCGACCCTCGACTATGAGGATCCTAA
Organism: Ligdia adustata; assembly: GCA_947049295.1. Lineage (NCBI taxonomy): Eukaryota > Metazoa > Arthropoda > Insecta > Lepidoptera > Geometridae > Ligdia > Ligdia adustata. Next base: position 14,850,144 of record OX346221.1, read on the forward strand.
CCAGAGGAAGTTCATCATTGAAGTAAGTTATAACGTAAACATTAACGTAATCAGTAAACAAATATTTTTCCTAGAGAGTCTTAAAGCTTAGAAAATTTGATGTATCTATGTTTTTTGCTAAATCCTTTCTAAATAGGCTAGTGCTAGCTAGCTAAAAAGGATGTTAATGAAGATGAACTATTGGCTAAGCAAAGCAATAACAAATCTCAAGTTTGTATAAAATCTGTATACAAACTATATCTGTGCAAAAACGACAAAACTTTTATCGTTATTTTCACAGGTGATAGCAGAAGAGCTTCACACATCTCCCCGACTCTCGTCAAAAGCGAGCGTGACAGTGACAGTGACAGATGTGAACGACAACGCGCCGCAGTTCACCGATGAGCCATACTCGGCCACTGTGCCGGAGGGCGCTTCCTCAGGGACCAGACTCACCGCCGTCACTGCCACTGACAGAGACACTGGAAGGTAACTTTTATTGCGGGACAGTGACAGATGTGAACGAAAACGCGCCGCAGTTCACCGACGTGCTGAACTTGGCCACTGCAGAGGGCTCTTCCTCAGCAATAGAGTAGATTACCCATAAATAGCTACATATAATCCAAATGCTCTAACCACACTACTACAAATAGCGTAGGTACTGAGAATGTTAGAATTAAACTCAACATGAAATGTTAATTTTCATCCCCCATCTCGGAGAAAATATTTTTGCTCTTCGGTATCCGAGTGCAAAACTCGTTTTAATCCGCTAGAGGATAAAGTTTGTGAATTAAAAACATTACCAAATCTATTTACTTCTACGTCTATAGTGCCGAATTTACGGTACAACCTTTTTTAATTAGTTAATAACTCAAGTCAGAATGTTTTTGGCGAACTTTTTTATTACCTACTATATTTATTACTTAATTCTGCATTTAGTAATTTCCTCTCTGAGGTGGGATGAAAAGTTACGTGTTGCACTCGAGTACAAAGCTATCTCCTCGTACTCTTTTGATTCCCTCGTTGACGCTCAGGTTTCTAATTTGTTAGTAACTCGCTGCGCTCGTGATTCAATTTTAGGATTCTTTGTTTGCTCGGTCATCAAAATTGAGCACAAGGTTAAAAAGCAACTTGTATTACAAATTACTAATTTAGTCAAAATATTATTCTTCATTGAAAAATTGTATACTCTCGAGTATTATGTGAATATGCACATCTGAAACACATCTTTACACATTTAGCCACCCACACCGACGTAGTCTCCCCAGTGGCATTTGATTCTGAGACATACTTTTGCAGGGGCTAAGAAGACTTAGCGCCTTAGACAAATAAGAATTTGCTCTTGTAATGACACAGTACTTACACGTAGTACGCGTAGTCACGACACATAAAGTCTTTAATTTGTGTTAAAATATAAGTCAATACACAGACAAAGAGTGAACTGCTCTCATATATGACTAATAATCCCAATTATTTTGGTACTAATTGTTAGCATTCTCACTCAATGGTTTTATGTCATATCGAAAGAGGGTATTGGCATATTAATTTCTCTTCCATGTATAATATACTTTGGGATTATAAACACGCACACATTAATGTGAAAGTATTTTTGTTGGTTTGTCCTTTTCCTTCTAAGCTACTTAGCGACGACTTGATTTTTTGTACAGTGATACTTGGAAAACCGGAGAGTGTCATAGGCTATTACCCGCAAAACAAACAAGACGCAGGCAAAACCACGGCTAGTCTTCTGTATAATTATTCATGATATATATTGTTTTCCCAGGTTTGGTACAGCAGGCATCGTGTACCAGATCTCCGGCAATGGCGCAGAGTTGTTCCGTGTGGACAATAGAAGTGGAGTGATATCAGTAGCTCCTTGCGCCACTCCCGGACAGCCGCCGTGTCTGGACTACGAGACCAGGAAGGACTACTTCTTGCAGTACAAGGTAGGTTGGACAATAAATATACACGATTACTGGTATTAAATTATAATAGGATGCATTCTGGTGATCATAAGCAATACTTAAATATTGTTCAAGGATATTTACCCTAATTTTCACCCTAAACTTAGTTTAACTAATTTAGGTGAAATTAAGTTTAGGGTGAAAAATTAAAGATTTTTTACTTCAGAAAGCTTATTATAGTGTGGAAAATTTTATGAGTGATAAGAATGCTCTACGTAATCTAGATTTTAGTAAGAAATTATTAACTGTGAGTAACACATATTTTATTGTTCAAGTTGTTGTTTGTATAATTGACGTACTGGAGTGTACTGCGTTGTACATATCTGAATAAACGATTAGACAACAATGACTTTTTCAATTTGCAACAAAAACCAAAGGTTCAATATACTAAATCTCTCTTTGATGATTTTTACGTTTAGAACAACCATTTTATTTAACGAAATTATTGAAAATATCCTAAACTAAATTAGTTGCTTTTGGTCTCTAACAGGCTCTAATAAGGTCTAGTAAATTAGTGCCAATATTGATTTAAGCAATCAGTTACTTCATTTTCAGGCTACAGACGACGACGGCCAGGGCCAGAGCTCGGTGGTCTCCCTGCAGATATCTCTAACAGACTCCAACGACAACCCGCCGCAGTTCGTCACTCCCGTGTACAAGGCTTCCATCGACGAAGACGCGCTCAAGTTCGAACCAGAGTTACAAGTGAGCTTTGCATTATTTTCTACTACAGACAAGTGAAGAAAAGGTTGTTTGTAGTTTTTATATATTTAATTCTCAGTAAAAATACTCCAGATTCAATTGAGCGTCAGAGAGAAGTGTGTAACAATGAATGAAACGATTGAACGAATGAACTCGAAAACAGCCCCAATGTTTTTATTGTATCATGACAACATTTGGTTGTTGATTGCATTAACATTAATTGAATGGGAAAGATGAAGTTTACAGACATTTAGGGATATTAATAAAGATATCTGCTGTTTTGCATGAGTTCTATGGTATCGTTAGTGCATTTTTATGATACGGTTAAAGTAATAAAGGTAGGTTCAACCACAAATATAGAGACAGTTAATGGACCATATACTTTTGTAAACCGTTCTCACTCAGTCGTTTGCTGTATGTACGTATTGCGTCTTTTGAATATAATCTCCAGTATGTATGCCATTTACTATTTCGTAATCGTTTCTGCAAATCACGTCGTTCTATTTACTAGTGTTATCATAGTAACTCGTTGTCTGTTGTAATTATCTCTCGTAATATTAAATATTGTCCCATACATTTCATACAAGCTCCCCAATTTATAGGTAGATACTTCTGACTTGGCCATTCTATAACAGGCCCCAGTATCGGCTAGAGTTAGGTATGAAAAAATAAAGAGTTGAAAACAAGCGCAAGCAAACTTTAAGTTTAACAGCGTTGAAGCCGCGAACTGTCAACTCTGGTCATGATACGTTTGCCTAGGTTGACTTCTAATGGCTAGTGCATTATTGTTCCAATCGTGAAGTGATGTAGTAACTACAAGAGCCTCCTCCTCAGGTGCAAGCCCGTGACGTAGACGTGACATCAGACATCCGCTACTTCATCACAGACCCCCCGCAACATGACTTCTGGATCGATCCTCAGAGTGGAAGGATCCTGGTGAGGCCTGACGCCGGGGGGGTGCGAGCGGAGGCCGATGATAATAGAATCCTACTCACCGTTCTGGTAAGGTCATAGAATATTATAACAGTACTACGTACTAATATGAATTTCATAGAGACATCCAAATAAACTAAGACTCTATAAAGTCCAATATAGCTCGTGCGGCGCCAAATTCAAGGCCACCAATCAATTGCGATCATACTAAGTTTTAAACAATTTATAAAAATATTGCTAAGTACGAGTAGGTAGTCTATTCATTTTTATACAGCTTATGCCTGTGAATATAATGCCAAGATACGCGGTCTTTTGCCTTAGATAAATAAATATATATATTTTCCCTCTAATCGTAATATTAGGTCATTACATATGAATTTGGCGTTTTGTAAGGGAGGAACATAGTCTTTTTTTTTAATAATAATATATTTATTTAATCAAAGTATGTACTATTGCTATCTATGCACTTTTGCTATCTCATAGGTAGTTCATTGATCCCTTTACTAAAAAAACTATTAGGACGAGAATCAACGAAATCTTTGTAGGCGTTTTGGACTGCCCCATCGGAGTTGAATTTTTTCCCTTGCAAGAAGTTATCCAAATTTCGAAAAAAATGGTAATCTGTTGGAGCCAGGTCCGGGGAGTACGGTGGATGTCTTAGACATTCCAATTGAAGCTCCTCTAATTTGGCAGCCGTCTGTTGTGCAGTGTGTGGTCTAGCGTTGTCCTGAAGCAGCAGTGGCCTAGAGCGATTGACCAACCTCGGTTGTTTAGCAGCTAGCTTTTCCATCATGGTTTCCAGTTGCTGACAATAGATATCTGCTGTAATCGTCTGGCCAGATTTAAGAAAGCTGTAGTGAACGACACCGGCACTAGTCCACCAAACGCTCACAAGTACCTTTTTTTGAGTCAATTTTCGCTTGGGACAGGATTTGGCTGGTTCGCTAGGATTCAGCCATTGCGATGAGCGTTTCTGATTATCGTACAGGATCTACTTTTCATCACAGGTAATGATCCGATTTAAAATCCCTTCATTATTGTGCCGGTTAAGTAATGTAACGCAGCAGTTGACGCGCGTTTGTCGGTTTGCTGCACTCAATTCATGAGGTACCCACCTTTCAAGCTTTTTCACCTTTCCAATTTGCTTCAAGTAGATTAAAACAGTTTTATCACTAACACCGCAGCCTGCAGCTAACTCGGACGTGGTTTGCGATGGATCTGCTTCTACAATAGCTTCCAATTCTTCATTAGCAACTTTAGTCTCCGGCCGTCCACGGGGCTTGTTCTGCAGGTCGAAATTTCCAGAACGAAAACGTTGGAACCAAAAACGCACTGTGTTTTCTTTTGCGACACCGCCGCCATACACATCATTAATCCTTCGAGCCGTTTCTGCAGCACTGGTACCACGGTGGAACTCGTACTCGTAAATAACGCGATATTTCAAGTTTTCCATTTTGTAAACTGCGTGATGCAAAGAAAATACCAAACGAGGACAAAACAAATGAATTACGGTTTTCGAAATGTGAATAAATAGCTGTATAAATTTTAAATTGGAATCCCTAACCAAAGAAGAGATATTTGAAATCAAAGTGGCCAGTACGACAAAACGCCAATTTCATATGTAAGGACCTAATAATAAAATAAAATAAACAAGCCTTTATTTCCATTAAATTAAAATATTTCCATACATCTGTTCTGATATCAATATCATTTTAACATTCAGCCAATGTTTCATCAAACTCAATATATCTGAGTAAATTTTACAATTCAATAGGTACATTATGTGCAACACTATGTTAGGTTTGTCAATTGTAGTGATGGTAATCGTAATTGACGTGGTAAAAAACAACATCATTTATAGTCATTGGTTCGATCTCCCGGACAGGTCAAACATTTGTGTGCATGAACATGTCTATTTGACCTGTGTCTGGGTGTTTATTACACATGTATAAGTATGTATTTATGTAAATAAGTATATATATCAGTCATCAGGTTACCATAGCACAGGCTTTGCCTAGTTTGGGACCTGAAGACCTTTGTGATGTTTTTTAGTTGATGTTTCATAGCGATTATTATTATTGTAGGCGACAGATGGCGTGCACAACGCGTCGTGCAGAGTGGAGATAACTGTGCGAGACGTGAACAACCACGCGCCCTTGTTCGACACCGACAGATACGACGCGGACATAGCTGAGGACGCGCCTATTGGTAACATTACAACAATACTAACGAATATATACAATACAAATGTAATTGTACGGTTTTCGCACAGTCTATGAGAGGTAAGGATATCTGGTATAGATATTCGATTTTGAAGTGGACTGTATGAGGTTAAAATAGAGTACAAGGTGAGGCGCAAATTCTCCTTGCATAAAAGAAGACATATGAAAATCAATCCACCAACCTTTCGGTCCCGTGCCGCAGTCAGCTTCAGCAGCAGCTACGTATGTCGAGTGCGACTGTAGGAGATCATCTTTGGGATATTGTGGGTGATCACAGAGCTTCACAATGTCTAAATTTACACCAGTTCGGGGATTTGCATAAATTCTAACACCTTCACACTAAGTGAGTGCGATGCGCACGGCGCCTTGGTTGCAACTGCTCATCCACCGTCAACGACAGGTAGATGTCAAGAGTTGAGAGTAATTAATTTGCATCTACCCTCATTTTATTACAAGGATCGAACTGTAATTCTATCATCACAGATGGCGCCACCAGTCGCTTCAGTACCGTAACTTGAGAAAGTTCGGGAATTTCGCGATTGGTAGAGTATCAGAATTAGCGTAATGGTATGGGCGTGGCGTTGTTCGCTCTCTTATAAGTGAAATAAATAGATATGTAATAAAGACAATATTCATAGTACAATTAGAAGGACGGATATTCCATCTAATAAGAAAACTATTCAATCATTTCGCTAATGTTCGTTCCAGTATTCTTATATATGTAACATTTCATGCTGTGAAGTGATGTTAGTATCCAACGATATTTTAAACAAATCATCTGCAGACGTTGTCATTAAAGTTACAAGCGATAATTTAAACCAGTGTGTTGCAAATAAAAGCTCTGCCGGTTCTAATCGATCACCGACACGTGTATATAAGCCTGGACAGGAGTGGATAGATTATTTATAATTGTCATATAAAGTGTTCATGAATGTCTAACGTTAGCAATCTCAATATTCCAACCCCAGTCAAAGCTATTCCAAAAATAGGAATCAACATACTTTACTGAACATTATGCTTGCGTATAATATACATAGAAACACACAAATATTTACTGATATTTTCTTTCAATATATGTAAACAGGTACAGAAGTAGCAGCAGTGCGAGCGACAGACCTGGACAGCGGAGTGAACGCTGAACTCAAATACTCTATACAAAAAGGAGCTCTTGATTCATTCGACATTGATAATGTGACGGGAGTAGTCACAGTATCGTCTAAACTGGACTTTGATAAGAGAAACACTTATAGAATACAGATCGTTGCTACTGATTTAGGTAAGATCTAAAACAAGGATTTAAAGCTAATGATATAATCTATTGCATAAGCGATTGGTAAGTACCTAATAATTACAGTATTTAATGAGAGTTTTATTTTTGTCATAAATAAAAGAGTACTCATTACTATGAACCAATTTAGCCTTAAACTTCTACGATCCCAAAAGCAGTTCAAGGTAATGATGAGTTGCTCTATCTCGGATATTCTTATAAAATAGTAGATTATATTATTTCTAACTAATGCGCCTCGTGGTTATATCCGCGGTACTTATTTGATCATCCTATGGGAACACTTACATTTTCCAGGATAAAAGGCCCATGTGTTCAATCCGCTAAGGCGTTTAAGCGCGAAGGAGGAACAAACAAATATACACACACACACACACACACACACACACAAACCATTGCCTTTATAATATTATTGTGATTCTAGTTGGTCACATAGTAGAAGTTGTCCATCGTGAAGAATATCGTGATTCTCTTTTGGATAAGTTTACACCAAACTGTACAAAGATTGACCAATAGTCTTTTATATATTTAGGTATCCCGAGCCAAACCGGCACAACGGAGCTGACGGTTCACGTGATCAATGTAAACGACAAGAAGCCTTCCTTCACTCCTCTCATACAGAGAGCCGAAGTATCCGCCGACGCTGACAACGACGTTGTGGTACATAACCTCATCGCTGTAGACCCAGACATCACTGATAATGGACAACTTGTCTTTGAACTCAACACTGACAAGGTTATTAATGCTGTGGACAAGAATGGAAAGGATGTAAGTATTAGTAACAATATATTTATTATGAGACACGTAAGAAATGCACCCAGTACTCGTAGGCAGACACTATCACCAGATAAACATTCTATCCATCGCCTGGATCCTGTAGAAGAGATTAGATTATAACATTCTCAACTTCACAAGAGAGAGGAGACTATGAGTTAATAGAGCTTGCTCTAGCTAGAACAAGCTCTATTAACTCATAGGAACCTTCACTGGGCACTGTTAACAATTACAAATCATTTTAAAAAAACGACAGTGTCGAAATAAAATATTAAGCATGCCTATAACAGTTAAAGTACTTACACAAAGTTAATTTGAAATGTTCCCTTGAATTTATATCTTGGTCATATATGTATTTTATACTAAATCAATCACAGTTTCAAGTATTTTCACTATTGAAAACGTAATACATTATATTACAGGTATCAGAAGAAGGTATCTTCGGGTCTTGGTTCAGGGTGCTGCACAACGGCAGCGTGGTGGTGTCGCAGAAGCTGGACAGGTCCCGAGCAGCAGTGCTCACTCTGCCGGTCAGAGTGACTGATGGTTCCGCACCCACACTGCAGCAAGCTGATGGTAACGTCATAATCAACCATTTATTCCTGTTTGTCACCACTATTTGTCCCACTATGACTAAAAAGGTGACAGAAAGGAATTATTGTTAATAACTCATTCTATAGCTATCACCCTCAGCGTTGCCCGCAACGTAAACTGGAATATACAGAAGTTTAAAATTTTTTACTCCTTTAGAGGTTGAATTTAGTTTCCAAAATTCTTTCTTAGTATACTTTTACATCCTACTATGAATAGGTCCACCCTCCAAATTTAATGTCTGTAGATTGTCCTATCAGCAGAATATAAACAATTTGATTTATTATTTGCTGACGTTGGTGAAGCCAATATTGGCTGGCAAAAGCATAGTAGGCTGTTCCTGCCAAACTGACTTACCAGTATCAAAACAAACTATCACTACGTCATTTACTTAAATAGCTCAGTGACTAACCAAGTTAGTTGTTGTCTTAATGTTGACATAGTTTTGACTTTAACGCTGAAACACAGGCGGATAGCCTAGTTCGGCAACAGACGCCCTATCCGTACCAAAATTATTATGTTACCAAATTTGTGTAAATTTATGGAATAAACGCATTTTATTTATTTATAACTTAATGTTTTTGCGTTGCAGGTGAGCTAATAATAACTATAGTAGACGTGAACCGCCACGCTCCACTGTTCTCTCAACCGTCGTACTACGAGCACCTCGTAGAGGAACTACCGATAGGCTCAGTGGCCTTCACTTACACAGTTACTGATAAGGAAACTCCTATATCAGCCATTGTCATCGACCCGCCGAACTCTTACTTTGAAATCGACAATAACACTGGTAAGAAAACTTGAAACAACGAATTGTATTTTAATTTACGCTGCAGAATAGATGAATCGAATAAATAAATAAACCTGGTACTTAATGTAAGTTTTTGTTATTATAATCTAAAAAGTTATTCTAAATACCAAATAAGATGTTGATAGACATGAAGATATCTCAACGTAATCGAAAGAGATATCATGCTAAATATTTCAAGTTATCTTTTCATCAGAAATTCATATACACTTTGGTATTATACTCTGTAAAGAAAGTAATTTTACTTTCTTCTTTATTTTAGTTCAAGATCATTGTGTTGAACTTGAATTGTAAACGTATGTACTTTAGTAATCATTTTCGGAAAGTTGAATTTTTATAATGGTGAATTCCGGGTCAAGCCCGTTTACAAATAAAAAAAATTAAGATAAAAAATAACCTTGAAGTGTGTGGTGTAAGAATTAAAAATAAATAAAAATATATAATATTACTTTGCAATAATGAATGATATAATTAAAAAGTGTCACCATATTCCCCACCAGGTGCAGTAACAACGCTCCAACGCATTGACTACGAAAAGGTGAAGTTTATAAACTTCACGCTGGTAGCTTACGACTCCGGCGTCCCCCAGCTGTCCACCAGCGCCGGAGTCACCGTGGAGGTGGTGAACGCTAACGATGAGGAGCCGCACTTCGCAGCGGAGGCGTACGATGCTGCGGTCGATGAGAACGCACCATCCGGCACCAGGGTGGTCACTGTTACTGCCGTTGACAAGGATGAAGGTATGGACGGAAAGGAAAATGTTATCAAAAACTTGCTTTACAGATGAAACGTTAAATGACTGCTCGTAAAAGTTCAAAATTAAATATAAGAAAAATACTAAAAAGATCATCAAGAAAATGTAAAGAATAGTCGATTTTTTTCTCAAATTTGGGCGAAGTTTGTTACGATGTGTATAATAACCTCTATATATATTAGCTACACCAAGTAAAATCGCAAACAAAACATTTAGAGTGGCGGCTATGTGTTATCTTAAGTTTGAAATTATATTATTCTGTTAATCAAGCCTTTTCATTTGATTCCCATATTGAGGAGGTTGTGAAAAATATGTATTCTGCCATCTTGGACCGATTTTCATTAAACAAAGCTAAAACACTTCCAGCTAATATACCTTAGAAACAAACAAAAACATTGGCACTTTGTGATGTTATGTTGTTATTGAATGATGCGTACATTTTGTTAGGTGAATTCGGTGAAGTCCGCTACAGCTTGTCAGGCGAGTTGTCGTCACTGTTCATCATCGACCCGCTGTCCGGTGTGATCACCGTGGCTCCTCACGCAGACATCGACAGAGAGACCACTACCGACATCTACCTGCGAGCCGTCGCTACTGACAACGCACCGCCGCGTCTCAGGAGGTCTACTAGTGTACCGGTAAGTCTTCTTAATTGACTTCGAACGATCAGGGTACAAGAATTTGTAAAGATATTTTTATGTTTTTCCTAATTCCTCTGTTTATGAAATAAAACATTTTTTTTTTTAAATTTTGGAATTTCAAAGGTCAATTTTTGCTAAAAATTAAAATCTTTAAAAATATTTCAAAAATGTTGGCCAATTTGTATTAACTGAATAAGTCACTTATTATACTCATTAGCCGTGGGTGACCCCAGAACGGACACCTTGTCCGCTCCGTGACAGCTCCGTGAAACTGACTTCATAGATGATAGATATAGAAACACTACATTTCGTTTTGTTATGAATATTTTGCTGAAGGTAAACAACAGAATGTCATCTATATGGACAATAAAAAAACTAATTAGTTCGTTGTTCGTAGGTTCATATAAAGGTCCGCGACGTGAACGACCACCCGCCCGTATTCAGTCAGTCTACCTATAAGAGCACCATCTCAGAGAACCTGCAGCTGAACCCCCCGGCGGCCATACTGCAGGTCCGGGCCGAGGATAGAGACGAGGGGATCAACGGGAAGGTGGAGTACAGGATCCTGGAACAAAGTCAACCTGGTGAGCCTTTCTCGCCTCTTTGTTATAGTTATTTGTAAAAGCAAGCCGCTGAAATAACAGTTACAATAAACTGAAAATTATATTTAAATGATTGAAATAGATTTTGTCTGCGCCAGAATGCCAATTTGATTACCGTTCGTCAGTTTTCTATATCAGACAATCAATATTTCTAAATTCTTCAACAGAAGTACAATTTCATATCGCTGTAGATCTCAGTACCAGTACTTTTTTTCTGTTTATTGTAAAATAAACAGTGTTCATACTTCAAAGTCCGGATTTTCTTATCAAATTTTTTGGAGTTGGATTTTGTTAATGAAATTCGTTTTTATACTGATGAATTTATTTCCGAAGAAAGATTTTTACTGATATACTTCTCTTAAATGACGGGTTCCATTCCAAATCCAGTTAGAGAAGGAAAGGAAGCCACTCCAAATACTAGGCACACTGTAACATTGCATCATTCCTCAGGAGTATTCACGGTGGACGCTAGCAACGGCATCATCTACCCGGCGCGGCGCGTCACCGGGAACACCTCCCACCAGCTGACCGTCACCGCTACGGACGAGGCAGGGGCAGGTCCTCACACGGACACCGCTCGCGTGGACATATCGGTGCTCAGCGTCAACAAGCACAGCCCCGTGTTCGTAGACCCACCGCCGGAACAACGCGTGCTGGAGATACCTGAGGTAAGGGAGATATACACTTGAGAAAATATATCTCAGGAACCCAGTGGGACTAGTAGGACAGAATACTGGTGTCGCTTTCCAATTTTTTTCTGGGCCCACTGGTGGTGAGTGGAGTATTTTTTTTGCCCAGTATTAATTATTCCCATCATAGTAAAACTAAAAGAGATTAGTGGAACATACCTTAACATTTTGCTAGTTCATTGTATTTCAATCAAAATGCCTGGTAAAAAATGACATGCGTGTAAATAATTGCGTATTTTCTTCATTACAAATTGATTGAACTATATATATAAAAAATGATTTGCCTGTTGCAAATAAATGTTTTTTAAACAAATTGTAACGAAATTATGAATCGATTACGTTTCTGCATCAGCGACACAGGAAGTCCTAATGAATCCTATTATTGTAGAACGCAGCCCAAGCTGACTATCTGATAACCACAATCAAAGCCACCGACGAAGACACGGGCGAGAACGGCCGAGTGTCGTACTACTTGAAGGTGGACAACCAGAACGTAGGTGAGACGGCAGAGTTCAGCCTCCACGAGGACTCAGGGGAGCTCAGGACTAAGACATTCTTGGACCGGGAGCATAAAGCCGAGTACCAGGTCAGTGACGGCACTACTTGTTTGTGCTGAGATCACTCTAAAGTTTTGGATCGAAGTGTGCTCGTATGTTTGATACTTTCTCGCGGTTATATTACTAAATGGATTTATATGACATTTGGCAAAATGATAGCTTATATTCTGTTTCCAAATTCTGAAGTTTCTCAATCCTGTAACAAAAAAGATTTCCCACCTCATAATTTTTTATCAAACCTTACTTGATGGTTTAAAAGTTTGGTAGCTAAATATTGCTTTAACTTTATATATTTTTTTCTTTTTATGGAGGAAGTCTACAAAAGTGTTCAGTTGCATTGAGACACAACAGCGTTATCTGCCTCAGTGCTTGACGGAGGGCACTGGGATCTCCTGGGAGGGCATTTGAACCTTTTTTGGGATAGCTTGTTACCACGCGTCTCACATTGTCATGTTCCCAGGGCTCGTGTTCAACTGAGACGTACATGTATTTATTTGGGGTTGAATACATAAAAAATGATTGCACTTCTCAACCTATGACATACACGTCGAACCATAAAATATATTTCAGATTATTAATGTTTTTGTTACCAGCTGGTAGTAGCGGCGGTGGACAGCGGCACGCCGGCCAGGTTCGAGAGTCTGCGGCTGCTGACGGTGGTGCTGGCTGATGATGATGACAACGCGCCAACGTTCCACCAACCCTCCTACCACTTCAGTCTGCAGGAGAACCTCGCCCCAGGGGTTACTGTTGGTAAGATGTAGCAACGTTTGGTCATATTCCTCTTTGTGTTGATGAATATTGCGGGTACTATAACTATAACCCACAGTAAAAATAACACAAGGATGAGTTCATCATTACTACTACTATAAAGCGATACCAATAATTTTGTTCATAAAAAAGTAACAAGAAAAAAACACACAATGTCCCAAGGTTGCATTTCCACATCGATCTTTCTTTTATTTTTGCTGTGCCCGACAGGGGGTCCATTGGACAATGTACTTATTTTTGAACATAATGTACTGTATGGAAGCAATAAATGGGCAGAATCTGAATCGAAAGCTTCTGTAATCATATTTACAGGTTTTTCTTTTGTTTTGTACCAGGACCATAAGTGTATATGTCAAGCGGTACGAAAATATTATGGTCAACTGAAATAGACGTATATGTTCACCACTTGGTGTCTTCTTCTTTCCTTGTCTCTGCTCCTGTCTAAATCTTTTTGTTCATTTTCTTTATATTTGCAGGTTCAGTGAAAGCAACAGATAAAGATTCTGGTGAAAATGGAAAAGTTTACTATCACATCTTAGAAAGAAACAAAGAAGGAGGTTTTACTTTGGACAGAACTCAAGGCATCATTCGAGCTAATATCAGTTTCGACAGGTAATTAACTAAAAATATCTAAACATAAAATTATAATATATAGGTATTGTGATTAATATAAACCTGTAGTTCTCTACCGCTGAGAACGGATCTTTCCTATAAAATGGTGCAGACTATAGTCCACGACGCTGGCTGAATTGCGGGTTGGGGATTTCATTTAGGAAGAAAAAATATATAGAAAACTTAGCTTCAAAAGCTAATTACCCTGAGGAGATTAATTAGCTTAAAAATTTTATTTCCAATAAGCAGATGTTCTCGTAAAGTTTTTGTTTAGCTTGAGTGAGAAAAGTATGTTATCAAATTTATACCCTCTCTTGAAAAGAAAGTGTTTCACCGACTAAGCTACCATTCAATTATTACACTCCTTGCTTTCCATTATTTTAAAAAGCTGTGACTTTGTATAAAAACCTCGCAGTACATTTACTAAAAACTCTATCTGCCAACTTATTTTCCTGTATTAATTTTAGAGAGAAGCAATCAGATTACTCGTTCACTGTGTACGCCAGCAACAACCCGATCCTGGAGAAGGCAGCCGACATCCTCAACTCAGTGGACAACAGCACTGACAGCGCTGAGGGCAGCGTCACCAACGTCAAGGTCACCATACTGGATGAGAACGACAACGAACCCAAGTTTGAAGAGAAGGTTTATTATGCTGGTGAGCGGGACAACTTCGTATAAATACATCTCTAATAACGCTTAGTCACACATCGCAACGCTGCTCCCTTAACGTAAATGGAGCTTTGCTATTTCGATTCTACCACAAGTTCTGTGTTACTTACCATACAATACTTAAATTAGCCCAGGTTTTTATAAATTTTCTTTAGTTTATAAATACATACCCCTACAGATATTTTAATATTACCTTTTTAGTAACGAAAGGTTTTGGCTCGACTCACCTTTAACGAATATTTTATGAACTAGATTCTCTATTCACTTATTATACGAGTATGATTCAGCGTCATCCACAGCTTTTCTTATCACATTTCTGAATTACATTACTATCTGTAAATAAAATTAAATGTTAAATGCTAACAGTCTCAGTTCTGTGCTAATTTTGTCAGGGTCGGATCTGCGACTAATTTTATTTAGTCTTTGAGCGTATCTTGATTTAAAACCAATAAAAATAAGCAGTTTACAAGTGGAGTGTCGGTGGTCAGGTATCAAGCACACAGCGCGCGTGAACGAGCCGATCATCCCCGTGGTGGCGGTAGACCCCGACCTGGCTGAGAACGGTACCCTCGCGTACATGATAGCTGCCTCCAACCTGTACAAGTTCGGGGCCGAGCGTTCCAGCGGCAGCGTCGTGCCTTCGCCTTTCAACATCACACAGGACGGTGAGCTACTTTTATCGTTGTACCAAATGGATATTTAGGTAAAATGGCCTGTGATCAGTTCGCCACTATCAATATAAAATAATTTGCATGGTGGTAGGGCGCTTCCTATCGCTCACCTGGCTAGCTACCACCCTCAAGTTGTAAAATCTGTCGCCAAGCACCTAAAGGCGTGTTCTAGCAGCGTTCCTTGAGAGCCAGTGTATTCTAGACTAGGCTCGCTACATCTAGGGCTACAGTATCGCTGACTGCCTGGTCGTGCGAACTTGTGATCTAATGCCTAGCTGTTTAGGACTAAAAAAAGATAATTAAATTGTGTTCAGGTATCCTGACGACGGCCACGTACATGTCTGAGTACCACCAGGACAGGTTCGTGCTGGACATCATCGCGCAGGAGAGCGCGCCGCCACACCGCCAGGCCAGGGCACAAGTCTACGTAAGAAATTTAACTGTCTAGGATACTTTTCCTTTTAAAGATACCGGATTTGGCCAAGTTATTTTGTTGAGTTCTAGTTGAAAATCTTTTAATGGAGGTATATGTATTGTACAGATCTGGATAATCGACCGCAGCTCTTTGATCCGTATGGTGGTGTCTCGAAGCTGCGCGGCGCCGGTGGCGGGCGTGCAGCGGCGCCTGTCCTCCGCGGCGGGCGGAGCGCTACTGGTGGCCGCGCGCCGCGTGCCGCTCGTGCAGGCTGACAGGAGATACGATACATGGTCAGTCATTCAAACACCACCTTCAGGGCGAGAGAGACACGAGAGTGTGTCTCTCGCCCTGAAGCATGATATATTGGGTCGTAAGAGACAAAAATATAAGAATAGTTCCTTCTCACAAATATCTTTTCAAAAATATGTCCAAAAAACCGAACTTAACAGCGAATCCAATTATTTATTTAGTGTATTTGTGTTGAGTTATGCAATACTAGCACTAGTTTGTATATTGTTATATTGTGTACGAGTGCAGGGCAGACAGCGCTGACAATCAGCGCTGCGGTGAATGCTGTGGCTTCTGCTGAGCTTATGAGCTTTTCTGACGCGCTCGTCGCTACAGTGATAGTGACACACTGCTTACTTTAATATTATATATTAATGTCGTTATGTATTATTTGTCTTATCTTTGTTATTATTGTTGTAGTGTCTTGTGTGTATTAAGACAGCTGTACATCGCCTACTTGTCCATATAGTAAGATATAGTTTCTACCTTTTAATGTTGTCCGATTTCAGTGTTTTTTTTTTCTAATAGCTAACACATTATTTACTAGGCTTTTAAGCAGTCATATTTTTGCCATGAAACGATGCCCATTAAAAGCCTTTATTACGCTGAATTCAATAACTTTTTTGTAAATAATAAAACGTTGGTTGGAGGTGAAAAGAGGTAAGTAGGCCCCGGAACGAAAATTGTATCAGAAACACGAAAACAGTGAAGGGTCGGTGTACCTCTTAATAAACGTCTTCTTTCTTTCTATGCTTCCGATTGTATTTGGCCTAATGTAAAGCGACGCGGTACAGTGGAGATGTGACAATGTCCTGACACTTGTGTATGGTGGTTCCCCAGGTGTGAGATCCACCTGCACGCGGTGGACCCGGCCAGCTACCAGGTGCTGCCAGTGGCGCGAGTGCTGGAGACCATCGACTCCAAGTACGACGAGCTGAAGGACGCCTATCAGCAGTATGGGGTCGAGACCATCATCGCGGCCAGCGCCACTTCTAAAGGTACCTACACAATACTTATTGCGCTCATATGATTCTTCCCAAACGCAATTTAAAAATTTTCATTCTCTTTTCCTTGCTTTTGTACATAAGACTTGTAAAAAATATATTTCAGATTCTTAACTTTACTAAAAATGCAGTAAAATACTTATAGTTATAGTAAGTAGGCACTCTAGGAATTAATAGTACCTATCTTATGTCTAGCAATCACCTGCCTTAACGACTTTAACAATTCCAACATTAACCAGAATAGTTCCTAGTTTTTCTTTAAATACTTTAAATTAAAATGTAAAGAATCCAGTTTCCAAACGCAGATTCCCTTCACGGTCTAAGCGGTGTTTAGTCATACAAGTGTTTACTGTAGAGTATAATGTTTCAGTACCGGAGAGCTTCGACCCGGCGCTGGCGGCGCTCATCGCGCTGCTCATAGTGTTGTTCACAGGGATCGTCACGTTCATTGTCGTCTGCGCGTGTCTCAAACATTGGTGAGAGGAACAACACTTCACTTCTAATACACCATATTTATTTTCAATCTTGTTCTGAATAGTATTTGCTACACGTTGTAATAGATTATTATTGTATTTATTGAACTAATTTTCCTGCTTTTACGTGCTGCGTGGTTGTGTGGTTGTGCTGCAATCTTCATACAAGAATTAGTAATATAGTCAAAACATTAAAAAAATCGTGTGCTCTATCTTTGTGCTTTAAACCGTAACTTTTATTCTTACTTAAATAAGAACCATTTTATTTTTAAATTATCGATTCTAAGTTGTTTGTTGAAAAGGTCCAACTATAGTTTCGTTCACATTCGGTGAACTTCATCAGGGATGAAATGACTCGCACTGATCGTCTTCTACCGTCTTCTCAAACAATATGAATCAAACACAAAAAAAAAAACGATATCGATTCCAAAGTTTAGATATATTTTCAAAGATAAAGTAATCGCTGCGAACAATTTTTCAAGGTTTACTCAAACGATATTATAAGTATGTTAGAATCATCATTTGTGTAAAAATTCGGTGTTCCTCTCAGGGTGATTCCCCCTCCGTCCCTGCAGTCGAGCAAGGGTGACAGTCTCGCACGGAGACGTATTCTGGAGGAGCTGTCCACCACTGAGAACCCGCTGTGGTTAGAGACCAAGCTGAGGCCCTACGAGGAGCAGGAGCTCACCATGAACGTGTTCGGAGACCAGCAGGAACACCACAACCCTGACACGCTGCAGGTAGTTACTTACTTACAAACGATGCAGTGGTGACCCGGAGTGAGTGTTGCTCTCAGGTACAAGAGAATGTCATTGTCTCCGATCTCATCCTTTGTCGGTCATTTACTCGTATTACAAAAGTGAATAGAAAGAAAGAGCTGATTCGTCAGTAAAATGTTTGAGCGAGTTGAGCACTACAGATAAACTACTCCAATATTTAGATTCCGTGGCTGTTTTCGTTAATAAGATATTTTTGTTTGTTTAATTTTGTTACCGCTATTTATTCCTCTTCATACGTATTGAACCATTATAACGTATACGTTATACGCCCAAAAACCTGCAACCATCCGATATGAATGCACAACGCGTGCGGAACTTTATGGCATTCGTCGGCATGGGGTCAATATAACAGCTAGTTAAATGATGTCTTGGACTTCATAGTCATTGAGTTGATGTTCGTTGTCCAGGGTGACAACACGTACGCGACGATCCAGGGCAGTCGCTCCACGGAGCGGTTCGGAGAGTACGCCACGCTCGGCGCCCGCGGAGACTCGCCCACGCCGCTCGAGGCTGCGCTCGGCTTTCAGGTACATACTTATATATGATCAGAATGAGTACGGCATAAGCTTAGTCTTAATTTGTCTTATGAAATATCAGTTTTATTATCTGTCTTCGTCTCTACGTGTATTGTGTTCACGCTTTGTAAGTATTAGATAACATCTCCGATTGACGGGGATTCCTCTTCTGGAGCGATGAGCGTGAAACTTTAAATTATTTCATGTATCTCTCATCATCTATAAAAATTCATCGAGCTGTTTCAAAAGCACGAACCGAGGCCAGAAAAGGTATTGATGCAGTTGTACTAAAATGTGTCTACTTTGATGGACGAAAAGACAAAACGCTTATAAACAAAAAAATATGCGATTGGTAACACCGCAGAGAAGTCTTGCAATAACACGTTTCAGTTCTCACAGAACCGGGATCTATTTATTTGGGACATACAACTCCAAGCCGTGACACTGGCAAAGGGATCGTCACTGATCTAATAATGTGGCAAGCGTGTGAGATATCAGCTCCAACAATTTTGCGTCACGTCTCCTACGAAGAACTTAGAATTGAGGCTAAAGAAAACATCTTCAATATTATTAACTTGCCCTGTCACACACAGTCAGTAGAAAGAGGCGAGAGACAAGTGACGGAGGCTTCTCAAAGCGTCGCGGACGATATACCTCGGGATGGTGTCATTAGGAACAGATTAAAATCTCGCTCTCACTTGTCTGTCAACTGTTATAAATCTTGCTGTGACTCGTTGTTGTACCCTTGAATTTAATAAAAACTACTTAAGCGTAATTTATTTGTATGATTTATAATATTATTAGAACCCCTATAAAGCGTATTTGAAATAATTCAAGGACTGGTAGAGGCCTGAAGATGACAAGAGACAGATATCTACATACATTTTATAATAATCGTAATCTATGCGTCAAAACGCAACTTTTGATACTTCTTGCGTAACCGTAGTTTAAAGTTTTTTTTCCTATACACGGACGGGACACCCTAATTGAAACACGTTTGTCTAGAGAAAACTGATTTTACTAGCTATTTAAAAAGATCCAAATCACAGTTATCGGAAAATAGAAGTCAGCGATTTAATCCAAAAAGTAGCATCAATTACAATAATGTAAGACGCCAAACTACACAAGCTACGTTTCTTATTTAATTTTTTAAATATTACTATATTTCAGGGCAGCACATTCAAGCCTCCGTCCCCCGACACGCCGGAGCCCCCGCCGCGCCCGTCCGCCCTCGGAGCCCTATAATGTAACGCACGGAGCCCTGGGTAGTGATATTATTATAGACAATTACGTTGTGAAAGTGTAAAGACTGACAAAGAACATTATTCATTGACTATCGGATACAGATGAGATTTAGACTAGTCGAGTAGCAGAAGGAGATAAGCGCCATTGCGATTCATATTGGATTATACTTATAAATTGCACGTGATGCGCTGCCAATATGGGATACAGAAATATTTACGAAATAAATGTGTCTATTTGCTATGAAACCAACCTTGAAAGCAAGAATCAATTTGCTTTTTCAGCGACTATTAAGGGAATAGCTGATTTTTATTGAGATTTTCAGATTGGCTCCAAAGCAAAAAAAACATGATAATCATTCGAATTAGCACACACATAAGTTAAGTTACACTATCTTTATTTCTTGTAAAATGACTCCACTCTTTGTATGTATAGAATGACTAAGACTAAGACTAGCTGTTGTAAGAACTCACGCTCACAATAATGTACTTGATTATTACTTGTATATTTTGTAATATTGAGAACAATGTAAATATTATATTTTTATATTATTTAGCTAAATACGTTATATATTACTTATGTCAACGGTTATATAACGCATGTTGTCAATGTGTTATCATAAAATACTATTTTTTTACAAAACTATACTGAAAAATGTCTGATACAATTTTTTTATTTTGTTACCAATTATCATCATGACACATTGACAACGTCCAAGTAAACAAAAATTTAGAATAAAAACATTGTTTAGTTAACTTTAAAGTAATCTTTAATATAAATTGTATTATTAGAAAAATATATTTTGTGATCATTCCTATAATAATAATAATTGTAACATTAATATGGCACAATGATAAGTGAATCTCAATAAATATCTTAGCCATTAACATTTACTATTTTAGAATATAATTTTAAATTGCCATAAAACAATACAAGCTATTGGGTTAGTTTTATGAGAACAATAAAAATATGTTTTATATGAGCTTGTGATTTAAATACATTTTGTATGATATGCAAAAATAAAATATATTTAGCAGTTTGTGCACTTAGAAGCGCTTTCTAATTTGTAAATTCTTTCCTACCCTCATTTTCCCATGAATATGACGTATTTTAAGATGTCCGTCGCCAGTCTCCGATCAGCCCGCGTCGATGGAGCACGTATTCACCACTCCGTATTACTTCTACACATTAATTTATATTGAAAAGCTGCATCAACGTTTTGGTTTTTAACGTTTAATTGTGTCTCAAAAAATATTACAAGCTAGTTATATAATTATTTATTAAAATGGTTTAAATGTGTTTAAGACACAAGAAGTTATTGTGTAGAAAATAATTTATATTTTGTACATACTCGTATGCAATCATAATTAAAGTATTAATGCAACAAAAAGTA
This sequence comes from Ligdia adustata, assembly GCA_947049295.1. Taxonomy (NCBI): domain Eukaryota; kingdom Metazoa; phylum Arthropoda; class Insecta; order Lepidoptera; family Geometridae; genus Ligdia; species Ligdia adustata. The sequence continues at coordinate 14,871,483 of OX346221.1, forward strand.
ATAAATATATTATTTTAGTATTTTTTCCTTTTATTCAGTTACCGCAGATACGTTACCGTGAGTTGTTAAGGAGTAGCATTTATTAAGGGTATCCATTATCGTCCTGACTTTTTCTAAATAAACAGACAGTTGAGTCTTTAGACATTCTTCCAAATCTTTTATAGAGTTATTTAGTTGTAAAAAAAGTTCTCCCATAGCTTGAAGTTTGAAATTTATCAACCTTTGTATCACTTTGCTGTAGTTATCTTTTTCCATCTGCAATAAAAAAGTAATGACATATAAAATAAAATTAAGCGTAATGAGCAATATACTATATACGCATCCTATTTCATTTCTTTTTTTTACGATTGTCTCTATCCTAAGATCGCCTGGAAGAGATCGTTTTTAAGCGATAATGCCGCCACCTGTAGCACTAAATTTTGTAAGATTTTTCTCTTGTATTTTTTTGTTTGCGTTTGCAATAAAGAATTGATCTATCTATACCACTACTGGGCAAGATTTATACTTGTATAAAGAAGTGAAGATAATCTACCGCGCTTCTCAACTGCAGATTAGGGATTTTATTTAACTTCAAAGTGTCTTATAATTCTCTGTATATAATAATATATTGTTTTAATTAACTCACATATTGTAGGAGACACAAGTTGGATGCGTCCTGGTCTTCAGGGTGTTCAGTGCTGCACGTATGTACCAGGTACCGATAGCCTTTACGCCATTTACGACTCTGGAATATTATACATACAAACACTTTCATATAGTTGATCAACCGAGCGATTTTATTTATCTTAGATGTTATGTTTGCCTGGTAATTGGCACTCGCGGACATTGCACTACAGGTCGTAGTTTCCTTCTTCAGGAAATATTGATCGGCAGACAATCCCAAAAAAATCGGGAAAATGTAAAAGTGCCATATCCTAATAATAATTAGCCGAGAGAAGTGAAATAAACACAATCAATTCAGCTTATAAAAGTATGGTAGAAAATCATGTACTTGTTTCTCCATCTGCTCCACATCACTCATCCTCTCTTTATCCTCGGCCGCTGCAGTAATAAGACACTCACTCTCGTCTCCATAGTACTGCTTTTCAGATTTCCTTATTTGCCTTCGATGTAGGAACAAGCATTCTGTCCACTGTTAAAAGAACATTGATTTATTAGTTCGATTTCTTTTTACATATAGACGACTGCCAAAAACAAGCAGCTATGAAATAATCTATTTTTGCGCAACAGGTAATAATTACTCTAACTACTTTCAGTTGCTACATCCTAGGCCGCATCGTCGCTTTACATTAGGTGAGTTGCGGTCAAGCGCATCTCTATTTATCTATATAAATGTGATGAATAAGAATAAGAAATATTTATCGGCCTTTGAATAACGTTCGTTACAGGCAAGTCTTTATACATTTAAAATAATAATTTATAAAAAAAAACTTTTATGGTTCTTATAGTATATATTTATCATATTATAATTTATATTGTGATTTATTTCTCTTGTTATTAGTAATATTTTGGAATGGATGTAGGAATAAATCCTCGGACAAAATGCGCTGAGACGAAGATCGCTGCTTTCTGTATTCATCTAACTATGTAGCGAAAGCTTCTTAAGTTTTTGGTTGAGTCCCTTCAGTATCGCCTGTATCCGGCTACAAATATAGCAACAATGACCGTCGAATCAACATACCAAACGGCGATCACGTCGTGAAGCCACCGAGTAAAACAACTTAGAACCTACCTTATTATTATCATCAGCTCTTCTGAAACTGTGTTCTTTGTGCCTGTTCATTTGCATCCTATATTTGGTGGTGACGTGTATCCTCTTCACCTGGAAGTCCACCGTCCAGGAGTTGAGGAGGATCCTGTCCTCTCGCTCCAGCCTGAGCGAGGAATTAAGATTGGTTTCATACTGCTTTAGAAGTGATATATTGTCTGTCACCTTAAAGATAATTCATATAATATAAGGAATGAACAACTATGCATTTTTTCCCAGGCTTTATTTCAGTTTTAAAGATTTTAGTAAATAATATTTGTGGTCTGACAAATAATTAAAATGGTAGTTTATTTATTTATACTGGTGGGTCACCCTTATGGTAGAGTTTCTGTCCTGCCGAAGGCATCTCAAATAATATAATTTATGTGTTACAAAAAAATATATATATTAATTTCTACAATCATTAGGCTCCCCACGAAACTATCTAGTTGTTCGACACGACAGTATATATACTGTACGCACCTCTGAGAGCACTGAGTGTAAATGTAATAGCACTAATATAACTTTTAGCATTGTTTTAATAATCACTATCAATTTGAGGTGAGAGTAAACCCAGCTCGCTGCTCGCTGCTCGCTGACTATTCACTACTGGAATTATCTTTTATTTACAAGATCATATAATCACTGGCAGTAAACATATACATTCATATTATTAGGTTTAATTAATATAATATAAGTAAGTAAATACAAAGACCATGTAGTACTCCTTTACTGTGTAATATCTGTACCGTATTACTCGTACATAATATTCATTCATATTTAAAATATTCTTTAACCTAGCATTTGAAGTGATTATGAGTTTATAAATATTTCATAGAAGTTCCTTTATTCCGGTAACAGTAAAGCCGAAAATAAACTGTATCTACGCAGGTACAGGCATATTTTTAAGGTTCTGTACCTAAAGGGTAAAAACGGGACACTATTACTAAGATTTTACTGTCCGTCCGTCCGTCTGACTGTCACCAGGGTGTAGGTATCTCTGATGGTATACAGATCGTATATAGATCGTTCATGAAAGGTACTTACTACGTTATTTTGGCGGTTGATTACCTATATGGTATGTGTTCCGAGATATATACAATTTTGTAAGGTTTTATAAGCAGCATCGCATCGTAGCGTGAAGATAGATGTGTATAAAATAATTCACTCACGTTTTATACTCGTAGAGTTGTTGACAGTAGAGTACAGCATTAGTTGCTAATTGATAACTTGTGACATCTAATATAAAGGTTATCATGTCACACAGCGATGCACTTCCATGGTGTGCTCACTTTATAATGTGTTTCCAATCACAAATACAACATGTTATCAATACATACCTACTACGAGTATAAGCAAAAACGCAGTTAGGTATTTTGATAGGAATGGATAAATACTTTAATTACAATGTACGCATGTAGTCGACTTTGCGATCGCAATAATTTATAGAAGCATTTTGTAAAAAAAAACAACAACAAAAGTATTTATAACGATGCAATATACGAAAGAAAAATTGGCCGGATCGATATAAAATGAATGTTAAAGTATTTTTTCCTTTTTTAAGTTTACTTTGAATCATTACTATTATCTGTAGATTTTAAATGGTCTATAGATAATCTTTCTGGTATATTTTTTGCTGTTGTGGTTAGTCATTTCCTTAGTGGTAATAAAAGCACTTGCCAGTTCATTTAATTATAATTTAACATTATGCGTGCTACATACTTGGTTTATGTATAGGTACTTACTTACCAGCTTATACATATATATTTGTTTACGTAAAATTAAACCAAATTAGGATTTATTATCCATTTAATTATTACAAAAATAATTTGACAATTAAATACATTTAAAATAACATTATCAACAACATCTATATTTACTATATTATGAACATTTAATAATACGATATTCGTTTTGTACGATATTATCATATTGTACTTATCTGTTTTTTTTTTACATTTATACCTACTCAAAACAATTGTATGGCACTCGTGTAATTTATAATGCAATATTTATGTTAGCAAATGATTTAAAAAAAATACTATATATTCTTTAAACGTAAATAATTTTGAACAACATATCATTCATTTCTAAATTCGTGCCTCTGTTTTAAAATATTTTTGCTTAATTTAAAACGCATGTTACGTATTTGGTGTCAAATGAGAAATGTATGATGTGTAAGTAATTTGATGGTAAACTAAAACAATAGATTTGAATAACATTAAACTACAACATTAAAGTTATTTCGTCACAACTACACTAAAATGACGACTATCACAGTGAGACTGTAATTATTCACAAATAAATAAAAATTGACACATCAAAGCACCAATCACGTCCGATCCTTACATCGAAATGAATAAAATTACAATTTACTCGTAGTAGATTCACAATCATTTTTGTCAGACATCAAAAAAATATTTACTACATTACTAACGTACGAGTAAATACGATAAATCTCCGTTATGGGGATAAACATAATATATGTAGTTTTTGAATATTATTATCATCACATTATTAACCAACTAATTCATTTATCAAGCCAAGTACATTAAAGTTTATATTTTTGAGAGTTTTAGATATTTATCTAATCTATTTACAGATCAATAATCTACAGAATAAATTTTTATAACGTATATTAATACTCCAGGTATCTGATAACACAAGAGTTCGAATGAACGACGAAGACTAGCTGAACCGGTATTTTCATTATATTAAATTTAAACAAGCTTACCTATTTTTTCGCATACCTACTGGGAGCAAACCTGAAATAACGAAACAAGTTAACTGTTCAAAATTAAATTCAATTGTTATTTAAATACATAAATTTTAGATTTATTTAGAATTTATGAATTTCAATAAAGCTTTTTATATAAAAATTGTTTATTTTATGCAATTTTGTCCTTATAATTCAGATACTAGCACCCTCTATGTTCGAGACGGCTAGAACATTCGCGAAGGATTACGCAATACTTTCTGTTTAGGCATCGTACCTGCAAGTGGGAGCGTTTTATTTTTAGTTTCTTACCATTATCCTTTATTACTTTAAATGTCCATTATTTAACTAATGTGTTAGCATATTGTTATTTGCCGCTCTTTGTTACTATTCACGCTTAATGTTTGTTGTTTTATGCAGGAAAACAACTTAGTTAAATTCTTTCTCAAAAGCATCACAAACCCATTGTCTAAAGTCCCGCAAGATGCAGCTGCGGTCCTATAACTGTGAGTATAGAAAGTTACGCAATATTATTTGTTTTCGTACCTACTTCAACTCGCCCTTGCTTGAATTGGCTATGTAAATTTATATGTACTACAACTTTGTAAATAAATATGTGATATTCTCACATTTCATAGGTAGGTACATTAGGCGTAATCCTTAAGTTAGTTATAGGTACACGAGTTATGTACTTAGTGTAGTCTAGTTTAACTTTATCAATAAATCATTCGTATCCCTGTGTTGTTATTCGAGTTCCCACTTCAGGCACAAGGTTCGCTTCGAATAGGATATGAGGAAGCTAGTTGTAACATGTTAGATCCAAATAGATCAAACAGTTATGTCAGAAACCTATACGTTCTTCTGGTAGGCGGTCGGCTGTACGCATTGCCATCCCACTCGCACGATTGTACTTGCGACCCCGTAACGGTGCCGAGCGCGGGGCGGGCTACTATTGCGAGAAAGCGTAGAAGGGATTGCATAAATACGCACATTGGCCGCGCGGGGGTGATAGCTGAATATTCTGACATTTATGCCTGCGAGCGGAATTCGAAGACAACACAGTGACCCACGTCAGAACGCCAAATCAGTCTTTTCTTTAGCAATACCAGTGCACGTGGACACCTCGGGTGCGGGAACTTTATGAAGTAAAGTTACAGTTCACTATCGTGTTCCTCGCCCGTCATCGTCGTCCACATTGGTCCTTCGAGCCGGATCTACCAGAGAAAAGAAGAATGGTGTTGACTCGGTCTACGAGTGGAAGAAAGACTAACCCGCATCGGAGTGACGCAGCCTCCGACACTGGCCAGTCTACATCTCGGCTTGGCTCCAGGACCGAAGCCTTTGAAACCGACTTAGTCGCATCGGAAGAAAATACAGTGACACATCGTGCTACATCGCCTGTGCCTAGAGCTGCGGCTGCTTGCTTATCGTCGCAGACTATCGACCAAGAGATGCATCAAAATATCGTTTCACCTGCATCTATGTCTATCAAGACCACGGTGCCAGCAGTTGAAACACGCCCTACAGCGCATGCCATCGAACATACTACGGCACGTTCTACAATTTTAAGAAGTCGCGCATCTTTAAGAAGTCGTGAAATATTGCGCGCGGAAGAAGAATTGGCACTAGCTGAAGCTGAAGCAATGAAAGCCATAGTTCGAGCTAAACAAGTAGCTCTCCTACGCTTGAAGGAAGATGAAGACGAAGAGGAATGTGAAGTGCGTAGTGAAATTTTAAAAACCGAACAGACAACTACGAGTCGATACGTGGCTAGAAAAACATGAAAAACAAATTCTTGTGAATGAAGGCCAGATTAACTCAAAATCAACGGAAAAGCACGCAGAGACATCAGCACCTCAGCTACTATCAACGCCGACTGCTCTGGGTATTGAACAACCACCGCAAGCGGTGCTTCCGAATACGACGACAAACAATGTTTTGAAACCTACAGACGCCATCACATCACAAATTACGGTGCTGAAAGCAGAATTCTTTGAACTTGCCGGAGCTATTGTCACCGCTGCGCGTGAATCAGCTGCATCTGCCGTTCTCGCACCTTCTCACAATCCTACCACCTATCATGAATCCAAATCAACAAGGTTGCATCACTATTATGCCGAGTTGACAGTATTCCGTGGATCTAGCCAAGACTGGCTCACTTTTGGAGCCGCTTTCAACGAAACAGCTCCCTACTTTAGCGACTTGGAAAATACTGCGAGATTACGTCGGTGTTTGCGAGGCAAAGCATTCGAAGAATTGGAAATACTACTTATTCATCAAACCAATCCGATGGAAGTAATGCGGGAATTAGAATCGAGCTTTGGCAGATCACACCACATTGCTAAAGCCGAGTTGAATCGACTGCGATGCTTATCGAAGGCAGCCGACAATCCTAGTGACATCTGTGCCTTTGCAAACAAATTTATAAATAGCATCACCGCATTGAAAGCGCTTAACAATCAGCATTACTCACATAATCCGGAAGTCCTAAATGCTACCGCAGAAAAATTACCTTCATACATTCGTCGACGCTGGTATGACTTCACTACCAAGCCACCAGAAGATGAACCAGATCTTATCAAGCTCTTAGAGTTCCTGCGACTTGAAAAAGAAGCCAACGCTCCCTACACAAACCCAGAGCCTATCGCATCATCTCATCAAACTAGCAGCGGTACCAGCAAGCAGTATAGAGGAACGACACAACGAACACATGTTACACAAACTCGTAGCGATAAAGCAAATTCAACATGCCCGACATGCCAGATGCACGAAGTGAAGAAAATTTATCCTTGCTGCAAAGAAAACCATGTAATCACTGAATGCCAGCAATTTCAAGAAGCGGAACGAACTGACAGGATTGATATAGTTAAAAAAGCTCGTCTATGTTTTCGATGCCTCAAACCTAGAAAAAAGAATCATTACTGCAAGAAGAGTAAGTGCTGCGCAGACGAATGCCTCTATGCACACCACCCGTTGCTACATAACAAGTAGAAAGAAGAACCGAAGACTGAAACCGTTGCTTCTACATTTGCAGTGAAGACAGCGCAGGCCTATTTAAAGATTGCACCGATCACCGTTTTCGGACCGGCGGGAGAAGTTGAGACATTCGCATTACTTGACGACGGATCAACAGTTAGTCTCATAGATACATACATAGCAGAACGTGTCGGCGCAAAAGGTTCGATAGACCCACTCTACATAACAGCGATTGGAAATAAGAAATTGAATTAAAAACAATCGCGGAGTGTCACACTGACACTTAGAAGTCAAACAGGCGAATCGCACCGACTACAGCTTCGAACAATAGAAGGACTTCGATTGAGCCCGCAGATAGTTCGTGGAGACGACATATCACAGTGTCCGCATCTCAAAGGTCTACGACATCTCCTTGAGTCCAACTACGCTGCGCCGAAGATTTTAATCGGGCAAGATAACTGGCACCTTCTACTCACTACTGAAGTTCGAAAAGGCCGACGTGATTAGCCTGTCGCCTCATTAACGCCACTCGGATGGGTCATTCATGGTGCACAAACTCGTACTCTGGGTCACGCTGTTAATTTTGTAGCACACATTGCGACCATGGAAGAAAATATGAACGAATCACTACGACATCACTTCGCCGTATAAAATCTGAACATTACACCTAAGAGTCCGAAGAATGACTCGTACCAAACAATTATCAGATAAACATTACCAAACGAAACGAAACTTTGGAAAGAAGATAATTTCTCAATGCCGGACAATTACGAATCTGCATTCAAGCGTCAAACTGCAATTGAGATTTAAATATCAAAGGAGCCGGCGATAGAAGAAAAGTATAGAGAACAAATGGAAGCGTTGATAACAAAAGGTTACGCCGAGCACGCGCCACCGACAAAAACTCCGGGCCGCACGTCTTATCTACCGCACTTCGCCGGAATCAACGCACTCAAATTTGTGAAGTTACGAATTGTGCACGACGTGCGGCGTCGGAAAAACAAAGGGGCGATGTCTTAATGACTATCTATTGACTGGACCGGATTTTCTTCAATTACTACCGGGTATACTTATGAGATTCCGACAACACCTGGTTGCAGTTTCGGCGGATATTGCAGAAATGTTTATGCAAGTGAAAATTCGGCCAGAAGACAGAGACGCGCTCAGATATATATATGTAGAGAAAATGCTGCAAAGCCACCGACAGAAATCTGGTCTGATAACGGAACTTACGTGGAGCAGACAAAGAGCTACGACAAATTATAGACCGTGCCACTGAAGAAGAGGCATCCAAGAAAACAATTAACTGGCGCTATATCCCGCCCGGAGCGCCGTTTATGGGAGATGTGCATGGGAGCGCCTCGTCCGTGCCGTGAAAACTGCACTCCCTACGATTGAACAGAGGCGCCACCCTACGGATGAAGTCCTTGCCACTCTTCTAGCTGAAGCGGAGTACACGGTTAACAGTCGGCCACTTACTCACATTTCTGTAAGCGCTGACGACCCTGAAGCACTAACACCGAATCACCGCCCGGCACATTCTCCGACCGTGACCTCGTAAGTCACACCAGTTGGCGTGCCTCGCAACGCTTAGCCGATATCTTCTGGATGAGATGGCTCCGAGAATACCTACCCGATCTACAACACGTAGGGAGCGTTTTATTTTTAGTTTCTCACCATTAAGCTTTTTATTTTTAATGAGATGAGAATTAGGGAAGTTTTTCAGACACGATAAATAAAGTATGTTGCAGTACAGTTAAAAATAGAATAAAGTCCACAAGACGTTCTGAGCTCTTCCTATCCCACGTCCCTTTCTTTATTAGGTACTCAATCAGATATCCTGTGGTGCAATGGTGTGTATGATACTCTATTATTATTCGCTAGCTTTATTTGTCTGTTTATTAATGTCACAAAAATGGATCGCTAATTGTATTTCATAATTAATTTTGAAACAATTTTGAATTTTTAAATAGTATTGGCTAATTTTTATTTTTTTATTTCATTTATTTTATTATTATTGATGTATTTGATATCTTGTATTCTAACTATAATTATAACAAACTATATTGATACTAATCCAATTTTATTTTTATATTGTATTATTTAAGATTCTATTATAAATTACCTGTAATTTCATGTATAAAGGCCACTCGTATGAAAATGTGTATGTACAAATTAGCGCAATTCCATCTAAAGAAACTGTGACCCAAAGTGCCCAAGACACAGGCTCTGCCTAGTTTGGAACCCGTTGTAAAACTATAAGCTGACTTGCAAACGATTTCTGTATTTGTGCCTCATATGTATTCTTTAGTTATAACTCTCGTTTTTGGCAATTAACTATTTTTACTTTTTTTTTACTTAATTATCCTTTATTACTTTAAATGTCCATTATTTAACTAATGTGTTAGCATATTGTTATTTGCCGCTCTTTGTTACTATTCACGCTTAATGTTTGTTGTTTTATGCAGGAAAACAACTTAGTTAAATTCTTTCTCAAAAGCATCACAAACCCATTGTCTAAAGTCCCGCAAGATGCAGCTGCGGTCCTATAACTGTGAGTATAGAAAGTTACGCAATATTATTTGTTTTCGTACCTACTTCAACTCGCCCTTGCTTGAATTGGCTATGTAAATTTATATGTACTACAACTTTGTAAATAAATATGTGATATTCTCACATTTCATAGGTAGGTACATTAGGCGTAATCCTTAAGTTAGTTATAGGTACACACAGGATTGCATAAAAACGCACGTTGGCCGCACGGGGGTGATAGCCGAATATTCTGACAATCATGCCTGCGAGCGGAATTCGAAGACAACACAGTGACCCACGTCAGAACGTCAAATCAGTCTTTTCTTTGGCAATCCAAAATTTATGAAGTAAAGTTACAGTCGTCCACAACCTACATTTTTATCACAAATGATATGATAAACAACAATGTTGGGTAGCGGAGACGAAAATGTCCGAATGATTAAAAACTTTTCGAAGTCTTGAAAATATTTGCCAGAAGTCTGTCCACCGTTCACTCGATAATCGAGAATTTTGACTATTCAAATAAATTTCGTTAATTCGTGTATTAATTATAAGTAAAGCTGCTCGTCCCTCCCATACAGTGGTGGTAGTCCTCCACCGCGTCCGCCGTGCTCATGTGGATCTGTCTCCGGATGTGCTGCAGCCTCCTCCTGGCGTGAGTGACCAGGTCCTTGTAGGAGCGCCTCGTGTGCTGCAGGTCGTCCTTCACTCGGTGGATCTCGTGCTGCGCTTGACGCTTCCAACGACGCACTTTGGGTGAGTTCTGGAAATTTGGAATAGTTGGTTTATCGGAGCTAATCAATATGCTTCATGAGAGCTTATCTCATACCTCACACCCTGCACCAACTTTAGCGACTAAATTTCTTAGACTGTGAGATTAATCACAGTATCTATAATGTATATTATTAGTTCGTTTAGTAATAACAATGTACCTATAAAATTATTAAATGTAGTAACGGTTCTTAGTATAAAGGAAGTTCAAAGCACAAATAATAGTTAAACGCTAGAGGCAACGCTTTAGACCAGACTAAACTTTTATTTGAATATTATTTTTTGTTGGTTGATCGGTATGAAAAAAAAAACATAATCCATCGGCAGACAAAACCTGCAGATGATGCATATCACTAGCGATATTCCTACATAACTTTTGTATACTTATGAAGAGTACTCACCCTCAGGTATACGTTTTAAGCAGTTTAATACACAGTTTATATTGTTTGACTTCTATTTTTCTATTTACCAAGAAATGACTATGAATACTTATGTTTAATGTGAAAAGCCAATAAAATGTGTAGTTACTTCACAAGCTGGTCCGCTGCACCCGTAGAGCGCGCGCTCGCATCTCCTAATGTACTCCTCCGTCTGTAACACAAGTGGAATCAATTCTACATTCACTGCACTTCAAATGCATTCTAATAGCACGACGATTATACGATTTATGTGAATTGTTCTTTAAAAAAATGATAGTGTAATAGTTACTTATTATACAAGAGTGCAAAGTTGCTTTGCACTCTTACCGCGTGCTCAATTATGATGATCGAGCAAGCGAAGGATTCTAAAATAAGAATTCTGAGCGTTATCGAAGGAATCAAAAGAGCACGAGGTGAAAAATCCTTGCAATCGAGTGCAACACGTTCCTTTTCATCCCATCTCAGCAAGGAAATGACTTAATGCAATTAAATAAAATGGCGTGCACAAAGCAAATTAAAAGTAAGTTCGCTACGAAGATACAGAGTTTGAGTTTTTAACAAATTAAAAAGGTTGTGTGATAAATTCAATGAGTTTAATCATGCTTTTGAATTCATAAATTTAGTGCACACGATGTTCTAAATTCAATATACTGTAGGTACTAATATAGATATCGAAGAACAAATACTCTTTCCGAGATGGGGGTGAAAAATATTATTATGTAGGTTTATGTTTAGTAAGTGTTGGTATTCTGTAGAACTATCATCAACAACTATTGGTCACGAGCTAAAGTATTCACAGAAGTCATAAAAGTTAAGTGGTAAACGGCATAAGCGTATTGGTTAGTGGTTAAGATGAAATAAGTTCCCTATATTTTTTCTTTATGGGACCAATTCTGAATTCGGGATAATATATCATACATTTTTTGTATAAGTGATTAAGTTTTTCGATTTCAATGTATTATTCGGCAGCAAATTTCGCAAACGAAACTTCTCTACTAATTTCGATAAAAGGAGTTGACTAATTACAAACTTCAAAACAGTAAAATATTTTCTAAATCAGTTCAGATGTCGCTGAGTAAAATGTTAACACACGTTAACAATACAAGATCAAGAGTCGATATGTGACCTTATTGAGATGCATCCTGAAGACCACCATGTGTCCCAGCAGGAACTTGTGATGGTTCTCTCCACTAAAGCCGGCCGCTCTATACGCGTCCGCCTCGATCTTCTTCAGCCTGCTCTCGAAAGCACCGCGGCACTCAGATGTCTGGAATATTAGCGAAATAGCTCTTTTATAATTAATGTTTACTCATAATAAAATTGTTAAAAATGGAATTATGTTTATTAAAGAATGGTTTCAGGTGCCTTTATTTGTATTTAATTCTCTTTTGTCCATCTATTTGTAAAATGATTAGTTGATCTGTAATTTAATGCTGAACATTGATAACTTTATTTCTTTATTGCGAAATTGTAGTGATTTATTAAATTTACATCTGGCTACTTGTTATAAAGTAAGCTTTTATGCAAGTTTTTGATATTGATTCCCGGATCTCTATTTTCCGATATCAATTAGGTACCAGGTGTTTAATTTTAGGTATTCTTAAGTAGCTAAAGAATAAATAATCAATAATTGTATAATTTTTTCAATAAAATAGCAAGATTTTAATTAGTTGTAGGAAAACTTGACAATATAGAGGCATTAATGTTTCATTAGATCGAGTTGATTAAAAATATAATCAAACGTGAATTGGAGATAATCATTAAAGAACGTATTTAATGAAATGTCCGTTAAATTAATTATTTGGCAGACATATCTAATTACGATTATCTCCAATCTACCGCTTCTAGCAATCTATCTAAATCTATGTAGAGCTGGGTCGAGGTTTTGTTTAGTGTTATTTTTTTGAACCTAACAACTTATCATTTAATTATCATACATTTTTATGACGTTGAATGCATTTCCTCATATTTGATTGTAATAAATCAACGATATTCTTATCTTAATAACGTTTAATGTGCGTTCATTATAGCATCCACCATTCCTCCTTACATCGCGGTATGTTTATCTCGATGTAAACACACGTTTAGCATTATTTCCTAGGAATGTACATAAAAACAATGCAAAGCAATGTTATCGCTTAATTGCAAACATTCATATTTTACTATACAATTTAGTAAAATATTATCGTTTTCAAAAGAATGTCGGTTTCTTTTGCAAAGAAGTCTGCGTTCCTAGAGAAATTAAGGCTCAAATTTCATTGTTCCAGTCTACATTTTGGACCACATCATTGTATAATATTTTAATTTTCTGTGGTAATGTAATAACAATAGCTGGAAGAATTCATTGCCAGACAAATTGCTCACTTACAAGTTTCCAAAACAAAATATAGTATACACCATAATTATGTTTATCAAATTTCATACGAATTTTTCAATTTTATTCACGCAACGCTATAATACCTATATTTTTGGCTGACATCAAAGTACTAATTATAGCAGTGGCCGGTGTCTAAAATAATGATTATATAATTATCTATATCTAAATTCCGATGATAGTTATTGGCAGACGTTGACATGTAGCGAGACTTTCCATGAATTCATATGAGTCATGAATATACACTGATATCGGGCAGTTTATGAATGAAAGCCAAATATATTAAAGGAAAGATCTATTTGTGTTAAAAGCGTAATATGCAGTGCCAACAATGACAAGGACTGACTGTACAATATGATTAATTTATTAAATCATGAATTATATTTAGTAATAATCGGAAACTTTTTAATTTTGATTAACTGCTGCAGGATCATAGACTACTTATTACGAATTTATGCAACAGTGTTTCAAGGAGCAGAACTTGGCTTCTTTAATTTACAAGTGTGTTGAAGCGTGTATCTGTTAGCCAAAATATACATTTTAGACATTAGTACATTAATTATATTTTGTTTCTAATACGAGTAACCTAAAACACGAATTTGTACTTACGCACAACAAAAAAGATTTATTCCGTTATATTTTATTTATGCATTTGCTATATAAATTTATTATAAAGTGACACTTAATAAAAGTAAATTGATATTAATAAAAAGAGGATAATGTTCATGTGCATTGTGCATTATTATCGTTGCCCTTGAACGGTGGCGAGAGTCAAGGCACTAGCACGGCACTCTACAACATACATTCAGGTACTGTGACCATCTCAAACTATGTTTAGAAGTGGATTATCCTATTGATATCTCTATTTGCTGATACCCTGGTAATCAAGCTGGTATCTTTGGAACTAACTCAGTTACTCACTGGTGTAATAACTATTAAACTAAACTATTACATGTATTGTATAATTAACTAGTCCTAGAATTAAGAATAAGTATAAAATGACTTTTCATATGTCACTAATATATTCTTAGGCCTCTGGTGATTGTATGCTTTTTCATAACTACTGCAGTATCACCATGACTTTGAATTTTCTTAACAGTAATAAAGCAATACGCACTGAGTCTATAATTTTTTATCTGTCACATATGAAATATTTACAAATAGTTTTTAATTTATCTTAAGGGAGGTCTCTTAGATAATCTTTAAATTTTACCATCTAGCAGTATTTTTTTCTTTTACTTTTAAAGTAGCAGAAATGTTTCTATTTTCACTTTTAAACTTTCTCTTAAGTACCAGGGCTACATGATCAGTAGGATCATTATTGTAAACAGCAGCATGGTCACAGCATGCTGACGCACTGGTACCTGGCAGTTCATCAACTCGAATGCCAATGACATAACCCCGGCCTAATGCACTCACGTTTTCAGTATTTATTACAACGTCAATTACGAACTAACTGTCGTAAATTGAAATTATTGTATAATTTTCACATTACGTAGTGTCTGCCATATTATTGACTCATAACATAAGAATCTCGTTCCTGTATGCATTATTCATTGACAAGTTTTCTAATGCAGTTTCATGCTTTTCGCAGCTCTCTATAAATTATCTTTGTTCGTGGTCGAACCAAAATATCAAAAAATGTCTTGTTGCTAAATGGTATTACACATACGAATAAAGATTAGTTTCCTAAATTCCTTCTGATTTATTTTCTCTTAAGGAATGCATAGTTATTTGGTAGTTTACTCGATTGTTTCCGCAAGAAGTGAGTCAAGATGTAAGAAAGTGCATCGCTAAATATACTCGGATGAACCATTCTATTTGTTTTGTAATGCACGTGGTGAAGCAAAATCAATATTTTGGGAAAGTTCTCCAGAAATAACCTCCTTGTTATATTGTTCTCACGCAGTTTCACAATGCAATGTCAGAGAAATTGAATCAAAATAACATTATTATTATACATATATGACGTAGTGAAGTGCCAATGTTTATAATCGGTAGTGACCACTTGAGGAGCAATCATAGATATGTACGTTGAGTATTATTGTAATGTATCAACTGACTGTAAAGTATCAACAACAACGAAACAGTCATAAATACTCTTCGTCATTTATGAACCTATCCTCTAGCCCCAGCTCATGTTTTTCAGCCACCAACTCTACATAAAATTATTGTTTGCGTTCAAAATTGACAGAACCAATTATTCATTTTAATTCAGTTTCTTATCCTAATACCACCTGGTATTGAGATTAGATACACTGGTAAGTGTTATTGTTACAAAATAAAGACAACTTAAATAAAAAAAAAACAAACATGTCAGAAATCCTTTTTCACACAAAACACAATAAACTTAATAAAATTTCACTTTGAAGATCAAGTTATTAAAGAAATTTATGAATAAATCAAAAAAATTAAATGCTAAACTAATTCAAATCTTGTGAATAAGCAAATACAAACAATCTAGCACCTTAAATAGCAGACTTGATAAAACATGAATAGGAGAAATTCTCCTACCTGCGAATCATAATGCATGCGGTGCAGCATTCGCCATACGCAGTGAATACGTAGGTACGCGGATAATGCGTAATGCACATCAGATGCCTGCGCGTAGGAATCCCGTAACCCAGTTTGGTTATTGCTAGTACTATAGATTTAGATAGATTTATTAAGGTAATGTGTCGTAAAATAGACACTACTTTAGCTACACCTGATACTCGTATGAGACTTGATCGAAAACCGTAACACGAAGAACCAATTTTACTCATGCAAGTTTAGTTTTGTCTACTAGATCAATAACTTAACGTTATTTCTTCATCTTTCTATTTAGTAATAAATAATAATAATATGGATACGAGTATGCCTGCTAAATAATAATAATGATTGTGATATAATGGTTCTAATGTAATATAATGTCTTGTAATGATTGGTTTCCAAAACCATCGTGTCTCAAATTCGTACAGATTTCAATCTACTCTTGGCATAAGTCTGGAGCTGGACTAATGGAACAGAACTTGCCAAATGACGGCTAGATTTAAAAGGTTATCTGTAATGGAGAACAGACTCAGTGGCGGTATTCCAGGTTTAAGCTCAAAATAGTGATCGGTTTGCCTCACTTGGGTGACACTAATATATAACATTAAAGGTAACTTCGTTGTTCAAGGATTAGGATAATATGTGAAGACAGATTGGCATTTAGCACGTTATATCGGAAATTTTATTGTCTTGTATTTTTAACGATTACTTCAAGTAATTATGATTGTTTAATGTTCGTAAGATTATTTTAAGCTGTCGTCAGACTGAGACACTCAATGATTTGTAAAATTATTTCAAACGTCTAAATCAGATCTATTTATCATATCAAGATTTTTATTTTAACAGTCACAAAAAGTGGTGAATTAAAGTTCGTCATGTGCCCCTCACCTCAGCATGCAAATAATGTCACTACTAACAGAACAAGACATAAATTCTTCATAATTCGTGTCGTGATTCTTCATTGATGAAACACGACATATTAGAGATAATACTGTACACAATATTATCCTGCAAATGATCCCAAGGTATTTTAATGTTTACTGACCCGACAATTTACGTTTAAGTATTATTGATATAATTGACTCAAAAATTGCCTTTATAATTATCTTAATCTTTTGCAATAAGAATTCAAAATGTAAACACATTAATTATGGATTGTATGTAAAGCTCATTACCGCAAATTTATAAAAGAGATACGTACATCGTCACTAGCAGGCTTATTTTCGACAGCTCTTAGCGCTTCTTTCGCATACGTTGTTATATTCTTCATAAAATCCTTCATATCCGAGCCAGCCTTGGCAGTGTACTCGGTGTAAAGTAGCAGGGCATCTGACTTGGCAGTGTTGAGCTCTCGAACTAGTTCCGATGTCATTCGCTTTTCGATATCTTCTTGATCGCTGTCATGTTCTCGGTCAAATACTCTCACGTTGATGAATGGATTCTGAAATGTACAGTTTTAAGATAAAATAATACTTTACTAATATTATCATAGGTTTGCATTTGACAGCAACACATTTGGTGTAAAGCCAATTGGCTGCAAAAAACAATAGATTTTCGCATATACAGGTGAACAAATAAAACGACAAAAGCTTATGCTAGGGATAAATATAGCTGTGAATGGTTCTATGTAAAATTTCATAGCCCGAACCTAATTACCAAATAAATTATAGGTAACCTTTACCTATATTTTACGTGAACAAATCACCGCGAATATTTTACAACTTCCTCTGTGACATCAATTTTACAATAATATATAGCAGTTACCGGGTTTACAGGCTTTTTACAGCCACTGCATCGAGGACACCACAGCTCTGTTCGAAAGCGTTCTGTTTGGATCATTAAATTTTGCAGTCTTATGCGAGACCTTGCACCATTTCATTATTTAAAACTTGACTTTGAAGTCTGCAAACTAAACAATGCGGAATAATATAAAGTTATTTCAGTTGAGCTTATATTTGTAACTGCACTCGCGCAGGCTGCTAGTTGAGAGTAAAATCCTCTGAATATCATTTTCGTAAAACTTCATAATTTTATCCTATACTAGCAATAGATACAGTGATTCTAAAAAAAAACTTAAAAAATACATTTTTCTGAAAGAGTACTTTTGCTATTCGATATCTGAGTGCAAAAGCCTTTTTTATCCGCTAGAGGATAAAGTAAATTTGAATTTAGAATATCGTGTGCACTAAGTTTGTGAATTAAAAACACCATTCGACCTATTTACTTCGCCTCTATGGAGCCGAATTCATCATACGAGTACAACCTTTTTTATTTTGTTAAAAACTCAGAATCGGAACCATTTTCCAGTACTTATTTTTCGCTGAGGTGGGATGAAAAGTTACGTGTTGCACTCGAGTGCAAAGGTTTTTTTTAACCTGTGCTGAAACACAGGCGAATAGCCTAGTTCGGCAACAGACGCCCTATCCTAATTTATTATCAATATGTACATATTGATAATAAATTAGCCGAAATTATTATGTTAACAAATATGTGTAAATCTATGGAAAAAACGCATTTAATTTTACAATTAGTAAATTGTAGAATCCTTCTCTTGCTCGGTCAGCAAAAGTGAGCACGCGGTTAAAAAACCACTTTGCACTCTTGTATAACAGATAACTATTAAACAGTAAATAGATAAATGCAAACAGGAGATTATTCTGCTTTTAATTCTATCCAAATCTGTTAGATCACCCGAAGACCATTAAATATCTATACTAATCTATAGCCAATCCAAATGCTATTTAACTAAAGTTGAACGTTATACGAGTAATGTTAAGTTCCGCCGACACAGTTACCGGTAACTAGGAGCATCTGCCTCCGACTCCCGACCTGCTCGTGTAGCACAAAGGAGCCTGTGATGTAGGTTTCAACTGTGTCAGTAGTGAAATCAGATAGGATATGTACGATATAAATATTCATAGAGAAGTGCTTGCAAGAAATACTTGTAGAATACAAACAACATGGTTTTCTTTTGCAGCCAAACTTAGCTTAGCTTAATGAATTAATTAAAATGAAAGCAGGATAGAAAAGTGCTAGATTGGAATCATCCAAATCATTTTTGTACATCATTTTTTTTATCCCGCACAGCTAGGCATTTGACCACAAGTTTACACGAACACGGAGGTCAGCGATACCGTAGCCCTAGATAGAGTAAGCATATTCTGGAATACACTGACTCTCAAGGAAGGCTGCCGGAACACAATGATAGGTGCTTGGCGACAATTTTTACAACTTGATGGTGGTAGCTAACCAGGCGAGTGAAAGGGAACGCCCTACCACCATGCGATGGTTTCCTCACAATGTTTTCTTTCACCGTAGCTCAGGCTCTTTTTACATATTTTGTGGGATCGAACCTCGTACCTTTGGCACGGCAAAATTAAATCTATTTATTACAGCTATGTATATTACATCATCTTATCCTTAATTTTCTGAATGTGTAGAGGTCCCTCCCTACTAAGAACACCAATATTACATGATTATTATACTGATAGAATTTGTTTTTGTGTACAAAACTTACAGCCTAGTTTTACGTTACGGTGAATCCAGAAACAATGTCTACGAGAAATGCGTGGAGCTGTATGCAATTCTCTTAGTTCATATAAATCAATGTACACCTCGGGCCCCGGGGCAAGCGTGCGGGACCACGAGGAGCAAAGGTCCCTGTCTGCCTCGGGTCCCACCTCAATTACTTTGTCTCTTACTTCTAAACTTGCTAGTTTTGCAATTGGCCGTCTAACTGTAAGCTACGAGTAAATGTTGAGGACTTAAAAAAATAACCTCGATTGGATATAATGACATTGTATTGTGGGATCAATAAGAGATTTTGTAATTACACTAACTCGGAAATCGTAATCAAATTGTACTATGCAAAAAGTGTATGTGTGTGTACAAAAAGGTAACAAAATGAGTGGAATTAAAGAGTACAATTTAAAACATCTTCAAGGGATATATCTACTTCCTCTCCAAAAATGTATTCTGTAAAAATGTATTTTAGTGAATCTTTCTTACAATTGTTTATGAGAACGGGTTTTCACGCGTACCTGATTGTTTGAAAGGTCTAACTATAGACAAATCTTACTTTCTTTCTTACAATTATTTGATTGCAATATGAAACACTATTTTTTTGTAAATAGCTTCAACTGGTTGACTTATTTATCTATTGCATTATCGGACGCAAAATTAGCTAAATCATATTTACCAAATGCCACATTTTCGCTAAGTTTACTGATAGAGTAATATTCCATGACAAACATTTGCGGTTCAATTTTCCGTCTGAAGTCAAATAATAAATAATAGAACAGATCCCGAAGGCCACGTCTATATATTGTGACGTGACGTGTGCATGTGATGACGTCACACGTGCACTCTACAATAGCACAGGTAGTTATTGGCAATCGTTTACTTACGAGTAACGAGTACGGAGCGGCTCTATTAGATATTTATGATCTATTTGAGTGTTATGTAACACTACTTATTGTGTGGGTATTTATTCACTATTTCTATAAACGTTATTTAGATGCCCTGTGGTCAATGCTTACGATGCGATGACCTATTAGGAATGCTCTCAGCGAAATAGACAATTATGTTCTAAACTTTTTGACTCCCGTTTTGAACCACTTGCGGTGTGACTATTCCAAAATTTAACTTAGTGTGCGTCCGTAACAATTTCACATACATTCAAAATTTAACTTCAGTACGTTCAGCGATTAAGGCTGTGGGTAGTGAGTTGTGTGTCAGTCAGTCACGAGAAAGCCTTTTACATAGGTGAAGTATAGAGCGACCGACAAATTATTTTTTGTCAGATGCGTTATGTATTCTTTGCTGAAGAAGGTACGAGAATATATTTTACAATAGCCTTAGTGTTCTTACACGTGATATAATTTAATAACTTCAAGCGCTAAGAGCTTGCCGTAAAAATTAATTCAGCTCTTATTTGTTCTTTTGATCATTTGGTGTCGAAAAATTGAAACGTGATGACAAGGAAGGCAGACATTATGTCAGAATTACAATATCATAAGTAGAGTAACATATACATGCAGACAAATGATTCTACTCAATCCGTGTACTTGTGCAACAACGTTTTACGGATCAACTAATAATGTATGGGCTTTGCATGATCCATTGTTTGACAGAGTTTATTGCACACTGATCTGTTTACGTATTTACTTGTCCCGGCAAATTCGATTTATCTTATGTTTATTTATTAGTTTTTTGGCTTCAAGTATTCTCAATCCCTTTCTACATTCGGACTACTAGAGATACTGTAAGACGCCGCCGATTCTTGGTAGAAATTCGTACAAACCACTTTCTATCACTGCCGTCATCTCCGTTTTCCGACTTGTTTAATCTCGGTATTTTCAAGTCGCGTAAGTATTAGTTTTTCCTCGCAAGGCAAATGAATTTTCCGGAGACATAAAGTTCGATCACTATTATATCAGATCAAAGATTTATGACTAACATTTTATGAAACATACTTTAGTCATGTTTACTGAAATACATTAATGATTTGATTTTAAAGGTAAGTTGCTATATAGTATATTCAGATAGTGAGTAGTGAGTAGTGAGTAGAGGTGTGTTGTTATCAGTCAAGGTCGATGCTCGTGCGGTTATCAGTGAAGGACGCGACAAGTATTCCAAATATTCAGGTCGCAGATATCTTGCAAGTAAACAAACATTACACAGAAGGTGTTTGTTTACACTACACTACACTACACTACACTACTGTAGTACGAGCTACTGTCTATGATCAGTCTCTATGTACAGACTCTCTTTTTTATAGCTAATAGGCTTATGTAAAGCGACGATGGGGTCTAGGATGTGGCACGCTTGCCTAGAAGAAACCGATTCACTCGCGATTTGAAAAGACCGAGATTATATCTACCGGGAAATAGAGTACTCGGCAGTGAATTCCACAAGATAGGCTAGCCACTTTTCGACAATGCTCGAGGGTTTTGGAGATTAACTTTGGCCGAAGCCTCGTTGCCTATTAGTTTTTAGTTCCCCTGTCAACAGACTCCAATGCTTCAAGCTGGTATTTAGCTGATCCAAAGATGCGAGCAAATATTACTTCTATCTTTTGTAAAAATAATATGTTGTTTAAGGTTTTGGCTAATGTTTTTCTGAATCCAATGTGTAAGCGTATTGTTGTTTTAACCATAACATCAGCGCTATTTGAGGTTTTACTAAAACATCAAGTTTTTATATCTAGAGTAGCATACTTTTTTATTAGGTATTCATAGCGATTGGTTTGTAAGTCTTTATTGTTTGGAGTGAACTAAAACATAGGTAATGATGGTGGAGGATGTTCTGAGACAAATATTAGACATAGTATGAGACTAGTCGTATATCTGAAGTTATTTTAGTAAAGTAAGAGCTACGTAAGTATGTATGTACAAAATTTTTTTTTTCATGAAATCATCGCATGAACTGTTGCTATACTTACAGCTCGTACTCATTAAACTGACTTCCCCCGCCCACGCACCTAGCTCGCTGTCGTCATTCGTCTTATAATAATTTAATGTACATTGTGTACATAGTTACAGATAAAATAATGTTTTAATTACTGTACATATTTGTAAATGTGTGAATTTGAACTCTACTGTAATAAATACATGGTTTTGGTTCGAATGTTATAAGTTTAAAAAATAATTTCGAAGATAATCAAACTACACGATTCCAATGTTTATTTCTTATTGAATACATATTATAATATATAACTATGTGAACAACTCGAGTAACTCAACGAAAAGGTCTAAATTTATAGTTGTAGTTATGTATATTTTATTTATATTTTTAAGTCAATTTTTTTTGTGATAATCCTCTCGTTTTTGGAAAAAATGGCTGAAATGGAATTAAGCTGAGGACAATAATTATTATTTGCAGTTCATTGCTACGAGTGTCTTGCTTACAGTATACAAAAGTAATATCTTTTAGTAGCTTTAAGTTTTTCTATGCTTACAAATAACTGCATCATATTCAGTGAAACGATGGTCTGAACCTCATGCTGGGATAAAAAAAAAACTAATGCATCTACAAATTGTAGGAAACAGCACAAATTATCTATTCTTCTGCTGTGCCATTTAATTAGCTAATAAAAAAATGCGTTTATTGAAATATTGCGTTACATAAAAATAAAATGTTTTGAGTATTGATAACGCTATTATTTTTTGGTATTATTATCCATATAAGAATTGATATCGTGTTCTCAGTCCCCATGCGAGCGGGCGGCGGTGGCAGTGTGGGTCAAGTACCGCCTACAGACTGGTAGTACTGAGGCCTCTTCAGAGGGCCCGTTACATCCAGCTGCAGGGCAAGCATCACCACCCGACACAATGCCTTACCTTGTTTTACTATGTACCTACTCGATACTACAAATAGTGAAAACAGACTTCAATCAGGCACAGGTACAGAGCTTAGGTTTCAACACTAGGAAGTTAGTTCCAAATAGACTTCTAAGATTTTATTTTTATTACTTGGTTAGGTTTATCTCGATTGAGATCCTGCCTTGTTGATAATGGAACCTCCTTGGGATTATATACCCTTTCGAATCGAAACAGTTTTTTTATCAGTTTTCATTTACCGAAAATATTAATGAAATATAAAAACAAATCAGTCTCTTTCTAAATGTTAGTTTAGTAGGTTTTTGCGTATATTATAAATAGAAATGAAATAAGTTCCGACAGATACCTACTCGTATGTCGCATATATTGTTAAATAACTTATAGGATCACTACAACATATCGTCAAGCTGTTAATAATCATTTAATTTTAATTGTTTTATTTAAAAAATAAACTAACGCGTGTTTATTTCATATTGTTTTAGAAGACGGGCTATCACTTGTACCTGATTGTTGGAAAGGTCCAACTGTAGTTTCGTTCACACATACGACTCAATTCATCCCTGATGAAGTTTACCGAATATTACGAGTATGATCAAACGAAGCATGTTGAAGTTCTTGTCATGTCAGATTTTAATCAATTCATTCATTTATTAACATCGAACAATATTATATTATATTTACAACACTGTTTAATTCTTATTATTTTGTTGTGGAAATGTTTTATTCATGTACGTTAAATTTTTTCAGTTTAAATTTGTCTTCAATCGTTTCATATTATTTAGGTTCACGCAGTTGTGCCTGAGGACATACGTCTTAGGAGAATATAAATATTTACTTAAAGTTTAGTATGTACTACTACTAAAACTTTAAAACTACTAACAAGCTTATTATACTCTTACAATCCCATCACAAATCTAAATAATATAATAAATATTTAAAATTGACCGTCGCAGAGTTCGCTCTAACACGAATTCACCTTCTACATCTAAAACCCTCTTTATTCAGTCAACAATTTCTACACCTATAATATTTTCTTTGGATAAAAAAAGGTAAATAAACAAACCTGTGCTCGTACAAAGGTGAGTTGCAACGCCAGTACTGCGCACGCGCAGACAGCCGCTCGCGCGCACATCTCGAGACACTCTGACACCGCGCCCGCGCGACAGACTCGACTGCCCTCGGACACGTGCAGCTTAACACTGACTGACTGACTGACTGACTGACGCTGCACACCCCATGTTTGTTTACGTTCTAGTACGGTCGCCATCTGATAAGGCTAACATCACACACTCTCATTCATCGATGAATTCGCTTCTTTTTATCAGGTAATTCCCCAAAAGGAATTGGACTAAAGGAAGTAAGAGAAAAATAAACTATTACGTAGGTTGTCTTTTAGTATACTTAACTATATTTTATGAAATTTTAACAATAAATAACATTAATTACTCCAATTGTTTATTTCGAGTGATTTTGACTGCCTTGTAAATTACCCTTTTATTCAAATTTTAGGTTTTGATCGTATACATGTTAAGTTTAATAGGATAACATACAGTCAGACAGACAGACAGGACAGATAATTATTATATATATATATAAATTCTGACTTTTTATTTTAATATACTCCTACAGTTTTTTTACTATTTTGATTGTTTAAGAGAATCGTACTCGAGAACTAGCCGTGTCTTCTCTTATGTCTTACAAACTCTTGGCATATTATTACAAAGAAATAAACCCGTGGCCAGGCTCTCGGAGGATTGTTGCACCTGTCTGACATTACACGACTTCCTATTGGACGATCACGAGTTGCTAAAATACGATACATTGAATTAAATAAGTAGTAGGTGCTGTTAGGATGTCAGTAATTATTGCACAACAATAAACTTGCACTAAACTCAGGAAATATATTTCCTATTTACG